>CAWUFW010002340.1:0-410000 GCA_963921515.1 Calotriton arnoldi | reverse complement strand
GAAACTTGACACCATAGATAATTTCCATATTGATGGGTATTTTTAACTTCATACCCTAGCCACCCCATTGAGAGCAGGCTGGGCTAAAGGTGGCTTGGCCCTCTTGGTGTTGGCTCTCTGCCCGAAAAATATGTTATTTGGCCATAAATATTGACTCATTTTTAGGTCTCGGCCTGCACCAGCGCTTGCGCTGGCCGAGAGTTTTAGTAAGTGGGTTTTGGAAGTGCAAACACTGGCTTTCGGCTGGCGACCAGCTTGCGTTCACGATGGGCGTGCATCTGCCATCTGGGTTTCCAATCTCTTCCTCATTTCCTCGTCATGGCTCATTAACTCTCTGGACTCTGATGTTTCAATCGCAGCAGCAGCTCACATTACCAACTGACGGCCCTGGGCTACAGTCACATGAAAAACAACAGCGATTAGCATTGAAATGCAAGCTTTTTTTTGTCTAGTTAGAAATATTGCTTCGGTGGGTTGATTTCACCTTATATCGCTATTTGTTTTATATTGGGAGTCACAGCCTAATTACCAGTATTTTTGTCTCACTCTGTTTTTTTTAATTATATTTATTCGCGCAAAGCTATATTTAAGGTTACTTTTTACGTGTCACTTCTTCACTCTATTTAAACTCCACACCCCCCACTCTTATTGTCTCTCTCCTCTCTAATTCTCTCTACTTAATTAACTCTCCCCTCTCCATCTTTTTTAGCCTTTCATTCTCTCTCACCCCTTTATCTGTTCCTCTTTCAAACTCCTTCATTCACTCTCTCTCCCCTTCTTTCTCTCGCTCTATCCCGCTCCACTCTTTATTCTATGTACACCCTTTCTCTCTCTTTCTCTCTCACCACCCTCTCTAATTGGGCATTATATCTTCACTCTATCTCTCACTCGGCAACACCACAGCATCAATCAGAGCCAGCACATCACTCAACGCCATCACTGCACCACTCAGTGCAACCACAGCATCACTCAGTGCAACCACAGCATCACTCAGCGCAACCACAGCATCACTCAGCGCAACCACAGCATCACTCAGCGCAACCACAGCATCACTCAGCGCAACCACAGCATCACTCAGCGCAACCACAGCATCACTCAGCGCAACTACAGCATCACTCAGCGCAACAACAGCATCACTCAGCGCAACAGCATCACTCAGCACCACCATAGCTTCACTCAGCGCCACCACAGGATGACTCAGCGCCACCACAGGATGACTCAGCGCCACCACAGGATGACTCAGCGCCGCCACAGGATGACTCAGCGCCGCCACAGGATGACTCAGCGCCGCCACAGGATGACTCAGCGCCGCCACAGGATGACTCAGCGCCGCCACAGGATGGCTCAGCGCCGCCACAGCATCGCTCAGCGCCGCCACAGCATCGCTCAGCGCCGCCACAGCATC
This sequence comes from Calotriton arnoldi, assembly GCA_963921515.1. Lineage (NCBI taxonomy): Eukaryota > Metazoa > Chordata > Amphibia > Caudata > Salamandridae > Calotriton > Calotriton arnoldi. Next base: position 408,595 of record CAWUFW010002340.1, on the reverse strand, counting down.
GCTCAGGGCCGCCACAGCATCGCTCAGGGCCGCCACAGCATCGCTCAGGGCCACCACAGCATCGCTCAGGGCCACCACAGCATCGCTCAGGGCCACCACAGCATCGCTCAGGGCCACCACAGCATCGCTCAGGGCCACCACAGCATCGCTCAGGGCCACCACAGCATCGCTCAGTGCCACCACAGCATCGCTCAGGGCCACCACAGCATCGCTCAGTGCCACCACAGCATCACCCAGGGCCACCACAGCATCACCCAGGGCCACCACAGCATCACTCAGGGCCACCACAGCATCACTCAGGGCCACCACAGCATCACTCAGGGCCACCACAGCATCACTCAGCGCCACCACAGCATCACTCAGCGCCACCACAGCATCACTCAGCGCCAAGACAATATCACTCAGCGCCAAGACAATATCACTCAGCACCACCGCAGCATGACTCAGCACCACAGCAGTATCACTCAGCGCCAAGACAATATCACTCAGCACCACCACAGCATCACTCAGCACCACAGCAGTATCACTCAGCAAGACCTGAGTATCATTCAGCATCACCTCAGCATCGTCTCCGCAACAGTCACCACCACCACCACTACCACCTCAGCATCACTCAGCACCACCTCAGCCTGCTCTCGGAATCTGGCATCTGTTGATTCTCCCATAGCGTCTGGCCGCTGCTAGTGTTATAATACAGGTACTAGTTCCCAACCTTCACCCTCCGATTGTTTATGCCCCCTCAAAAAAAAAAGCTTTAACAAACAACCATTGCAATAGGCAGAAACAAGTTGCCAGCATTGCAAGAACAAAAGAAAACTGAGGATTTTTTTTATTGTAAATACTTTTTTAATATGGTCGTTCAGTTTTACATAATGCCTTCTTGGTCATATATAAAGTAACAAAAATGCTTCTGACACTTTTTTATTATAACTTTTCAGCATGCTGCACAGCAGCCACACTTCTCTACAGCACAGCTTGAAGACATTGGCAAAGTCAATAGCTCTGGCTAAACACTTATAAGGCCCCAAAGGCGAGACCTATTGGCTATGCCAATGCTTGTTATAAATTGTTACACATGCAAGTTGAGGCAGCCTTAAACGTTTTGATTATTAATTTCTATAACTATATTTCGGATTTTAAAAACACAGATATCCCCAATACTAGAGCGTATTGTTAAGTACATAATTGGGAAAGCTTATAGCTTTTCTTTCATCTAGGCAGGTGATTTAAATATTGGTTTATGTACATATTATAGTGATAAAGTTGCCGGATCTACTAATACGCATAGGAACGCACAATCACATTTGTGCACAATCCCGGAGGAGAGGCCCTTAACAATATTGTGATGAGCTATAACCTCGCCTTTTCATGCAATACTGGCCCTCTAATTCATTTGTTAGTCCAGACATTTACTGGTAGGAGTTCTGCTAACACGATTTCTTACATTTTATTCTCAGAGGATCGGTTACCTTTTATGTCCAGCTTTTTGGTTGATCCCAATTATGCTGGAGATCATAACCACTTACCATTGTGTCTTTAAGTAGGGCAAAGCTCAAAAATGTACATGGAGAAACCACTGGAGGTCATATTTGGAATAATGAAAGTTATGATTGAGTGGTCTAAAGTTAACCCCAACTCGATTACTCTGCAATCGGTATGCCTTGAATGTGGGAGCACGGAGGACGTGCTTGGACGAGAAGGCAGAGGTTAAGTCGATTGTGCACTGCTATGACTCCATTTATGATACCCTTGAGCCCTTCTTGATGGTTAAGTTAGAGTCATTCGTCGTCAAGCCTTGTAGGTGGTTTGACTCCAATTGTTACCAGACCCATTCTAACCTTATGCTAGCCTTTAAATCTTGTCCGCAAATTTATACAGAGGGGTACAGGCATGGAGGCACCACTATACAGAGGCCCTTCAGGCAAGAAAGACTATTAGTGAAGAAGCGTGAGGGGTACTGGTTGCGGCCAGCTCAACCTGGGATAGTAGCTCTTTTTTGGAAGGTCATTAATTCACCATTCTTTAATAATCTTCCTGTCTCAAAAGTCGAGGTGTCGATTTCTGCTATTTTTTGGGTGGAACATTTTATCACTGTATACTCTTCACCCCAACCTCCCTGCTCTCAATTAAAGGTCAACAGGGAATCTTCTTTGACTCAAAACCTTCAATCATTTGTTGCCTTTGAGGTTGCGGAAGTCATCTTGGCAATCCGAGAGTCTTAGTGGGGAAGCTTCAGGCCTAGATGTTGTGCCAATGGATGTGTACAAGAATAACTCAGAATAATGGGCTCCCATTATAATTTACTCTTACAGCTGTGGTCAACAGTGCTTTTCCTCCACCTTGATCCAAATCTGTTATTGTCCCGATACTTAAGACAGGTGGCCGCAATGACTCAAAATGTTATTGAATATCACTTTTGGATTGCATTGTGAAAGTCATGGGGAGAATTGTGTAAACCAGACTGGAGGTGTGAGCCAAACAAAATTCAATTCTATTGGGAGGTACAGTTCGTGTCAGACAAGGTCTAGGCACGGTTGACCAGTCCCTGAATTTATATTGCTTCATTTCTAAATATACAATGGCAAAAAAAGGTGCGATTCATCTAGCTTTTATGGAATTGAGCTGTGCCTAACACTCTATAAGTCGGTCTAAACTTCAGGCAATTATCTGTTTTCTGAAACAGATTCACTCTGATATCTTGACTATAGCCCGTTTGGACCAAATGGAGACCGCACAGACTCATTTAAAAATCAATGGAGGAGTGCGCCAGGGCGGTGTCCTGACACACCATTTTTATTTATTCTGTATATAAACTGTTGGAAAGTTTTTTTTTATAGACAAACGACCAGGATATGCCACAGGTGGGTGCACATCCCAGAACTATTATATGAGGACAACGCAGTCTTGATAGCCAGAACAGCCAACGGTTTACATAGATTATTTGATGCATTCACTGACTTTATGGCGCAGTTACACCTATAGAAAAATAGAACTAAATCATACAAGATGAACTGTGGGCCAAAAGCCACAAAAGAGATAGCATAATACATCTGAGAGAAGCATCCGAAGTTTTGCAGATTTGGGGATACCCTTAGACTAGTCTTTAAATAGGGGGCATCTATGTACTGTTAGGTTGCAACAATTCAAAAGAGCTATAGAGGCCCGCTTTAGGTTTGCCACTAAACCTGGTGTGCAACCCATCAGGGGAACGGATTACTGTTTACAAAATCAAATGTCTATCTTTGGCAACCTACGGAGCAGGCCTTTAGGGGTAGTAAGAGTAGAATACCGTACAAAAGTTACAAAATTGTTTTCACGTAGGTTACTTGAAGTTTCATAACTGGTCCACCTATAATTGGCATGATGAATTGGGATTTTCATTATTTAGATGATTTAATTAAGTTAAGTCTATTTCTTTTAGTGGGTATATGTTTGGTTCAAAATGGAGGCGGCCTTCTCTACCTTACAGTAGTAAGATTGTCTAGCCCTGGATTATCTACTACAGATTCCATTGATATCTCACATCAAAAAGGTTTGTTCCCAGTTGAGCATTATGGAAGTATTTAATATTCCAAATTCTAGTAACGCTTTTTATAAGAATTTTGTAAAGGACCTTTTTTAAGCACTTGGGGAATCTCGGACTGTTGTGTGAAAATAAACTGACAGTGAGCGCACATATAACGATTTAGATTCCAGGAACGATGGAATCGTATATACTCTAATTCTCAACATATATGCTAGAGTTAACACTGCACTTTCAGTCACTTTTTGTGGAGGTTCCTTGTTGTCCCTGTAATAATGAGTCCTCCCAATAGGCATGTTACATTCTATGTTGTTTTGTACCTTTTATACAGCCCCAGGAAACATTACCTGTTACTGATATTAGGCATGTTAAACTTGAGGTATTGTGGACCAACATTTCTGCACGTTCAAGAACTTACCTCTGATGTGATTTGTCCAGATGTAATAAATGTTATACTGAATGCTTGAAGATTAAGGAATATGCTCGAAAGCCCAAAGACTGAATATTTGCTTTGCTTTCTGATTAGTATATGTGAATAGAAACTTGTTTTATATTTTAAATGTTGGACTTTTTATTTATCACATATAAATATATTTTATATCATTATGGCCTTATTAAGATGACTAAAGTATTGATGATGATGGATAGAAGGGATGGGTTAGTGAACGAAGACTGAGTTGGTAAACAAAGACTGGTTCCATTATTTCATGCAACGAACTTCTGAAATTCTGTTACAATGCTGCAATATTTTATTAATAATTTGCTTATTGTTTTTATTACCACTATATTGTTTGTTTTCACAGTTACATCAATACACATTATCTGCACTTGATTAGGATGATGATTTTAATAACATCTTCAAATATATCTTGTGTGTATTCTTGTGTGTGACCATTCCCGGTAAAAGGAGTTTTGGAGCTCACTAACAAAAATAAATCCTACAAGTCTCAGAGGGCTGATAGTTGCACAGAACACACCATCCCCAGATAATGTGCAGCTGATTTGTGGGTAACAGTCCATCAAGTTCACTGTCTGATGTTGGTGGAGGGTCTATAGAAGCTTAAACTGAGCCGTATTGTTTAACGAATTACATAAAAGTTATCAGTTGTCTATAAATGAGTTTATAAACAAAAAACACATTTATGATTATTTTGAAGCCATCTAGGAAAATACTCACAGATTCTGACAATGCTGGGTTGACATACAGGATTCTGAGTATCAGCTTTATGAGAACACCCCTCTTCAGTACATTCCCTGATGAAAACAATGTAAACGATGTACATCTTTGGTAAGAAAGAAAGAATAAACTGGGAAAGTACAATTTACTTCTCAGAGTGTTTACATTCATTTTTAGGGCACACGCACATTAATATTACTTGCTGTGGGAAATAAAAGTTGATGCACTGACACTTGTTCATTTAATACATTTATAGAAAGTACTTTAGTTTTACATGCACATTCTAAGAAAAAGTTTCCTTGCAGCTACAACAAGGTTCAACATTAATATTTTGTGCACTAGTCAAACGGGCTAATACGGCCCAAATGTCACTAACCTGCTTCAGATAGCACAAGTCCACCACAAAAACTAATGAATATGCACATTATGTTGAGGGCATAAATTATGTGTAAATATTAATTTTTTGATACATACATGGTGCTGTTAGATGAAACTTGTTGAAAGACAAAGGGGCCTAGTCACAAACCACATTTTGATGTACATTTAATAGTACCACAATAGTACTACTCACATACTACAAACTGCTCACTAACCTCCAAGTGGAGGTCTCCATCTCTGCCACTCCCGTCTTTTCTATGCAGAGATCTCTGCCCCGACATATCAGCACACAAACACCTACATGTTAGTAGTAAATGTGGGAAGGGCGGGCGTGGCTGGAAAATGGGGAATACTTACCAAAAAGTAGGAGGGATTGAGAAAGGAGTAAGAAGGGGCTTAGGGAGGGACATTCACCCACCCACACATGACTAAGCTCATTGCTATTCACAAACTGAACTTCTACTGTTACGACAGGCAAAAAGGACCATACACAGTCATAAATGTACTTCAGCACCACACAGTTAAACACTGGTATTGCAACAGCCTCTCAGAAAATAATGTAAGCAGGGCCTTAACCCCAAAGGAAATAGTTACAATAAACTGATGTATTTCTACTTTTTAAATAAATATTAATAAAATCTATTGTTTACAAACGTGCATATATATATATATATATATAAAAAAAAAAGGTCATTGCCCAATATTTCAATGTTTTAATTAAAAAACAAGTAACTATTTTAAAAAATAATTACATTTAATGAAAATAATTCTACATAACTTTTTTATTCTTAAGATATAATAAATACGTCTAAATATTTACCTTTGGGTGTGCATTTTTAATAAATCTTTAATATATTTAAATTAATTAAATATTTAGTTTAAAACTAAGTTAATGCTCAAGCATTTTAACATGCAACATAAAAATAATTTTACAAAACTTTTTTAAAGTTTAGGAAACTTTTAAAAATGTACTTTACCTTAGGGAGATCGCCACCCCAGAAGAGGAGACCTCCATCTACGATTGAAAAGCTATCAGTAGTAACTTTACACTTCTAAATTAATGGGGACAGATGCAAGTCTAGACCTTGTAGTAAATTTACACTCGGAAATGATTAGCAGTCAAAAGTAGTAAAATTACTATAAAGTGTAGGTTCACTTTCATGTACATTTACCTTTGTGACTAGGCCCCATAGACTGCAGCATGGCAGGATTTAAAAGAAAACAGATCAATCAGAAGAATTACTTAACTGTCATATTAAGTATTTAGTGAATAACATGAACTTTTTCCAAGTACCAGAAAGCAGACATGGCTCTTCCTGAAAGAGTAATCAACAGCTGACACAGGAGAGATTCATGACAGGTAGAGCACAGAGGAATAGAAAGAGGGATTGTGGTCTCACAGGATTAAGATGCTGCTACTGGTGGTAGTAAGGAGCCACGTTTGCACCCCTCTATCTCTGGACAGCAACCTTTTGTCTTACAGCAATCAAGTGCTGCAGCAAGTACAATGCATGCCCACATTTTTAAAACAGAGTACTCTGTGTCAGAATTTCAGTCTACGAAACCCTCCAATTGCATTCACCGAACTACAGCATAAGTATTAACAGTAATCAGTTCCAGTAGGTAGCAAGACATGTTTGAAAGGGCCTGAGTTCCCACACAGACATGAGGAGTGACACTACATGTGGAATGATTATGGACAACAGAAATAACAAGCATTGGAAATGCAATAGGTCTCGCATTTGTTTAAGTTAGAGTGATTGGCTTTGCTAATGGTATTGTATTTTAGCTATGTGTTATTGAGTGTATGTATGTGATATGTTGTGGAATTATGTTGTTTGGATTGTAATTGTTAGCTGTGTAGCAGTTTAAAGCATAGCGTTAGGAGTAGAAGAGCAGTGTTTAAGATTTGGGAAGGAGAGTGAGGAGGAGAAGAACAGCATGAGGGACAATGAAGGAAAGTGAGGAGGAGAGTAGCATGAGGCCGAAGAAAGGGGAGTGAGGAGAGCAGTATGAGGAAGAAGGAAGACAGTGAAAGGAGAGTGAGGAGGAGAAGAGTAGTGTGAGGCAGAAGGAAGGAAAGTGATTAGAGCAGCATTAGGCTTAAGGAAGTAGAGAGGTGTAGAAGAGCAGTGTGAGGGAGATGGTAGGAGTGAGAAGGATAAGAGCAGTGTGATGCAAAAAGCCCACAACAGTAAGTGCACATTCGCAACTGAAAAGCACAACCTCTACGTGCCCCAAACTGCAGCCAGATAGAATACCATAATAAATACAGCAAATTTGGCAAGGAAAAAAAAGCCTACCTTTAGTTCCTCATCACACTCTGGTTTCATCTAGACCACACACAAAACACTGTTCTATGGGCAGCACCTCACATTAGAGATGGTCCTGCTGCAATGAAAATTGCTCCGTTTAAACTGCACCATTGCGTGTGCATGCGCGCTGAAGGACACCGTTTAGCATAAACAATAACGCAAACCAATCGAATTAACGGGCGGAGCCTAAACTCCACTTCTGAAAGTAAATCAGTGACTTCTTACGTAGTGGAAGTCCAACGTTACAATGCTCCTTCATCAAAATGTTTCCAGTTCAGCGCTACAATGCAACAAATATGTGAGTAGACGCAGAGCGCTAGAGTCTTTCGCAGGGCTCACACACTGCAACAGTCTCAAGGCCCCACCTTGATGTGAATGGAGACCGACGCCTGGGAAGCACCATTATCACATATCACAAGATGTCCAGAGTCAGTCCGGCATTTTCAGAAAGGGCCAAATCCTCGTCTAGCATATAAATCATTTATATGAACAAAGTGATCCGGATTCCAATTCGGCGTTCCGGACTTTTCCAAAATAATGAGTAGTTCTGAGCAAACCACTTTTCTCACTGTGTCCCATGGCATGGATATCGGTAAATTAAATATGAAATTAATGTGCAAAGCACCTGGCTAGTTCTCCACTAATTATGTGTCAGCCTCTCCTTATCCACTCTGGTTTCATCTAGACCACGCACAAAACACTGTTCTATGGGCAGCACCTCACATTAGAGATGCTCCTGCTGCAATAAAATTGCTCCGTCTAAACTGCACCATTGCTTCTCTGCGCTAGATCCGCTATATATTAAAAACCTAAACAAATAAAATCAAACACTTAACAGGATAAAGCACACACAAGCTGCTTGCGACAATCGGCCTTCAATTACAAAAGCTAACGTAAGTTTTACGCCGTAATGCATTTTACTTTACAGTTTTCAGAGTCGAAGCCACGCGCCGCTAATCCTGTGGTTACGCCGGGTAGGCCAGAGCTTGGAGGCCCAGTGAAGCTACTAGCCCACGCTTGCAATGCTCCCTGGGCAGCTCACTACTCTCTGCAGGGACCCGTAGTTCGCCAGTCACTCACCAGCAGTAGCAGACAGAAGCGTTGCGAGGCCCAGAAACTGCAGGTGGCCATGGCACGATCCAAGCGGTGGCAGAGTTCAGGCCAGACTATTGGCAGCGCCTGCCTCGCAGCAGCACCAGGCGAGAAGAGCAGAGCAAGACGGACGGACCTTCCCAGATGCTCTCCGGAGGCAAGTGCCGGCTGCAGCTTGCGTATGTGTTAAAAAAGTGCCGTCACCCGCGCCTTCTCTCTCTAAAATAAACGAGCGCGGTGACCCTGAAGTGCGCGCTGCGCTCAATCTTAAAGTTATAAAAAATAAAAATAAAAAACGAGCGCGGTGTCCCTGAAGCGGGCGACGCGCTCAGTCTTAAAGTAAAAAAAAAAAAATACTGAGCGACAAACGTAACACAATCCTAAACGCACATCCCACATGCCAGTAATGGTAAACAAAAAAGTGCTGAGAGTGTAATTATAAAACAGACCGTCTCACGCCGCCAGTAAAAGACCCAGTCCGGGTGGGCGGGGCTAAAAGAGGACAAGGCGGTAACCAGGAGGGACTAAAAAGCCTCAGTTACAATAAAAAGACACGGTTTACAATAACGAGTGACGCAAACCAATCAAAATAACGGGCGGAGTCGAGACACCACTTCTGAAAGTGTATTGATTACAAGAAGCCCTCGCAGAGCGAGCAGCGCATGCGCTGCAACGCCAGGCGAGACCTAATAAAGGAACCGAGAACCTAGGGAATAAAGAAAAGCAAAGGAAGAAGCAATGAATGAAAATGCATGAGGAAGGATGGCAGGAATAAAAGGAGAAGAAAAAGACTTGAAGAGGTGGCTTTTGCCTTTTTTCCCTAGAATTTAACCAGAGGTAAAATCCTAATGCTAGCTTTCTGACCCAAAGACAGATTGTAGGATCCTAACTCAACTATTGCATGATCTTGAGAAATTATTTTCTCCTTGCTAATGTCAGTTTTCCAACATTTGAAACATACTTATAAGGCAAGCAATTAGAAATGTGCGGATACATAATTTGGCATTTTCACATTTGCCACTTTTAACCTTTGCACTGCTCGTCAATGCAGGTAAAACAGAAAGGGTTGTTCTCTCTCACACGAAGTGAACAATTGCAGTGGGTTAGCATTCATCTTTTTATTTTTACTATCCAGAAAAATGTATAACTTACTTGGGCTCTTTTTTTATAGGGATCCATAAATGGTGCTTCAGAACATGCAGCCATTTTAAACCACAGAATGTGCACCTCTATAGTGTTACCATGCGCTGATATCAAGAAACTTGCTGGGTGCGGCTTGTGGGTGGAGTTTGATGTACCCCGCTCGAGCCCTGAAGTACCAAAGCCTTGAAGCCCGACTAATATTTATAGATTCATCAGCCTAAGAGTTACCAATATTCATCAGCAACCATTTCACCAGTCACCAAAATTGATTAAAAGTGCCTACAGAATATATTTGCCTAATGTGTACAGCAAGTCTCTTCAATTCAAATAAAGGCACCACCCCTATTGGTCTCGCTCTATTAAATCAATAAACAGCAGTGGCTATATGGTTTAATACAGTCCAGAGAGTATTCGAGTATACGCAAGCAGCTCCTGTGGATTATGGAGGCTACAATTGTAGCAACATTGGAATAGCCTAACCAATACGTCCAACACGCAGATTGTAAGACTTGTAGCATGCTCGTGCCACTCCTGTTGGTAGTCTATACCTGAGAATCTGGTGTTCAGTAGGTGGTGAGGCGGCGCTTCTGGGCGTGGCTTTTACTTTCCTCTTTGTTCTACAAATCCCCGGGTAGGGGTCTCCAGACACGGACTGGTGAAAAAAGACACCGGAATTCATCTAAGGCACAATCAAGCACCAGTTTAATCTTGAAATTGAAACTCTCCCAGCCTATTAAGAAAACAGTAGCGCCTTGAAATTGAAACTCCCCCAGCCTATCAAGAAAACAGTAGCGCCGGAACTGGAGAAGTTGCCTCAAAATGAAGGTGAGGCCCAGTGTAAGTCTTGCAATGATATGGAGGGAAGGGTGACCCTCGCCACAAAAGGGTCAATCAGGAAATTACTTTCGGGCTACCAGCATGCCATCAGATTGGTCTTCAAATAATGGTGCTCTGGTCCAGGTCTGGATTGACCCAGTGCCCTCTTCATCTTTGGCATCCAACTTATATAGTACCAGTTATAATTTACTTTTGGTAGCGGGCATTAACAATCAGCGCTCACAATCATGTACGAAGTTAACAGAGGAAGTTCCAAAAGGGGGTAAACCAAGGCCACATCAATTGGAGAACTCTGCTACTGACTCCAGCTCAATTCGGAACGGGGATAAAGTGCATCAAGTATGCACTTCATTACCCTTGGTCTCCAAGAGCGCTGATAAAGAAACTAGTATTCAAATGGTTGAATTAACAACTAATAAAATCTTGGTAGCCGCCCAAGTCCTTCAAAATAATGATTCAGGAAGTTATCATGTCTCACCATTACTCACATATGTGGAATCCCCTTCAGCATCTAATTTACCGGTAAACTCAGCTACACATTCATGTAGGAAGCTGGCTCAGTATATACTATACCAAAATGAGGTATAGTGTGCACAGAGTCCAGTGGAACCCCAAAGGTAGGCAGAGGTAAAAGTAGATAGCACCTTACTCTCTATTTGTGGTAGTGTGGGCGAGCAGTAAGGCTTTATCAGAGGGTAGTGTTAAGCATTTGTTGTACACACTCAGGCAAGAAATGATGTCACACACTCAAAGACTGAACTCTAACTAATTTGTTTTGTAGAAAAATATTGTTTAGTTATCTTATTTCTAGAACCAAGGAAGCCTGGCACAGGTAAGTGAAAAATACTTTTGCAAAATCTTATGCATTGTTTTACAATTGAATGCAAATTCAAATGCAGTTGATTGATAAACAGGTAAGTCGAAATTACTTTTCAGATTACTTTTCAGTTACTTTTCAGATTACTTTATTAAATTACTTTTTCTACTCTGTGTGATATGCCTACATATCACACTGGGACATTTCCTAGAGAAAAGGTAAGTAAATCAGTTTTGTTACAGTTTTTCAGGTTTTCATACAAATAAACTCCACACTTTAAACATTTTTCAAGGAAAAACAGTCAGTGTATTCCTACAGAAAGAAATGAAGTTATTGGTTAACAGATAAGTACTTTGTTGTGGGAGTTGGTATTCTGGGGTTAGAACCAGGGTTACCCCAGGGTCCAGGATGCACCCTTGAAACACCCTCAGCGGCACTTGGGCGGCCGGGTGCAGAGTGCTGAGGCCCAATGTTATCCAATGGGGGATAGAGGGCCTCCGGTTGGTAGCTGCTAACGAGCAGGCCACAAGGTTGTGGGAGCAAAGCTCCTGGTGATAGGCTCAGGGCAAAGGGGGACCAGAGTTAACACCCAAAGTACACCCACATCGGCACAGGGGCGGCTAGGTGCAGGGTGCTGTTTTGGCATCGGTTGCCCTGTTGATTTCAATGGGGATTCTCCGTATCCAACAAAGACTGCAGGCTCGGGGACGAAGATCTTCTGGAGGTGACCACCGGTTGGAGAGGTACATTGGGATGCCTGGGGATGCTGGGACACTGTCGGTTGGGCCACCCAAGGCAGTGGGACTTCGGGTGCAGGGGTGTCTTTAGGCGCCGGGTTTTCTTACCAGCTCCGGCCGCGGTCTTGGAGATCCTCCAGAAAGAGGATGCAGGCTTCGCTTGGAGATTCGAGGCAGGTCAGAGATCACCAGATCTCTGGTCAGGATCGCCGGGGAGACCTCCTCGTGGTGTTGGGCCACTCGAACACGGCCCGTGGGCGTCGGGTGCAGACTCGCGGATTTGGCCGGAGCCAGAGTCTATGGGTGAACAAATCCGGTGTTCACGGGAAACAAAGTCTTTCTTGTGGAAGGCAGGGCAGGTCCTTCGGGTTCTTGAGGCTGCTGGTTTCAGGACACACCGGGATTTCGCTGTAGCAGGTTCGAGGTGAGGACAGGCCGGTAGGGCTGGGGCCAAGTCAGTGGGCATCTTCCTCTTCTTAGTTTCAGCACGGCTCTTCGGTCCTTCTTCTCTTCTTCTTGGTCGGTTCTTGTCTGAGGAGGCAAGGTTCAGGGTTGCCCCTAAACACTAGATTTAGGGGCGTTACAGGTAGGTAAAGGTTGGGACCAATGGATCCCTTCCTTGGGGTGGGTACATCCCCTATTATGCTAACCCTCACTCTGGTTGGCTGGGTCCCCCCCATCTGCAAGATGGTGGGGACAGAGTTGTGCTTCACCTCGCCTCCCCCACCTGAGGGGTGGGGTTGGCAAAGGTGGGCACACCTCCCTTGCTCCCTTGGTTTTACCGCCGATTCTCTCGCCCAAAGTGGGGGTCAGAATCGGTGGCGGCCAGTTGCTGGAAGCAGCAAAAGGCCTGGGGAAGCTCACAAAGGCGGCAATCCTTTGAAGCTTCCCCTTCATGGACCCTGCCCATCCTGGGGGAGGAGGCTTGGAACCTCCTCCCAGGATGTGCATGGTTTCAGACCCCCTAGAGCAGCAGGCTCTCGACCCAGGGGTCCAGAAACATGTCTGGTGGTGGCAGCTGGTGAGCAGTAACTCAGCCTGGACACTAGTGCTCATGCACCACTGGTATAGTGCACCCAGCTAGAGGGGTGGCTGATCTACGCCAGGGCAGTGGATTGTAGGCATGGCACACAGGGATGTGTGCCATGTCGACTCTTCACTTTGTTCTGCACCAAAACACGCAGCCTGAAAAGGCAGTGTGTGGTTGTAAAGGTACAGGGCCTCTAAGGGTGGCACAATAAGTGCTGCAGCCCTTAGAGGCCTTCCCTGGCTACAGTGCCCTGGGTACCTGTAATACCATTTACCAGGGGCTGACCTGTGGCCAAAGAGTGCCAATTGGGTTTTGTCTTAATGCAGTTTTAGGGAAAGAACATAGGCCCAGGGTACCTGTTTGGCAGGAGCTCAGGGCACACTCAGTCAAAGTACATTAGCAGTTTAGAAAAAAGTGGGTGCAACCATGCAAAAAGAGGGCACTTTCTTACAATTCACCATCTATTATTGCATCTATGACTGGAAGTGAGAGCACTACAGCTCAGGAGCAGGGAAATCTCTTGAACCAGTTTTTAGCTGCTATGGAAGCACAAATAGAGGACACGCTTAGTCAAACTCCGATAATGGGTCGGAGGGCAGGTAATTGCTCTCCTGTTTGAGATTTGGTCTCCCAAAAGATTTCAACGTTGGGGGACGCAAGTGCCTTGCAGGATACAATGGCCAGGGCACTTCTCTAGCAATCTAGTAAAATGGGAATTCAGATAGATTTGCTTCAGTCACTTGCAACATACTTGGCAGATTTAGGGGGCAAATTAACACAATTGGATTTTAAATTAAGCACTATGGAGTTGGTGAAACTCTGCCCATGTTCCCCCATTATCAGTAAGCTTGGCGCTCTTCCAGAGGGATTGCGTGCATTTGTGATGGGCATTAAGGATAATACTCTAAAGGCGGATACACCCTCCCTGGGAACAAGTCACATGCCAGAGGAGTTGATCTGTGTAATGAAGGGGGGGGGGTCAGGGGGCTGAGCCATTAGCATTTCAATCTAATACAGTTTACTCACAGTTAGAGGTAGATGCGGACACACAAGTAGGTAAGCCTGAGCAAGAGAGGAGATTGACGCCCAGAGAACCCCTAATTGTAGGTGATCAAGCCCTGGGTTTTCAAACTTTCAGCTCTGCAGAGACCCCTGTAGGGACAAGTATTTCAAGGAGGGCAAAAAAGAAACTAAAAAAGCAAACTAAAAAAACAATGCCTATTAAAAAGAGCAACGCTCAAACTATCATCAAGTAACCCCACTAATGTATACCCAATATTTGGGCAGACGAAGACGGTTGAGTATCAGCAGATATCTCCTAAAGAGTTGGAACGGCCCACCCGGTCAGGCCGCAACGAAGTAAACATACAGGTTGACCTGCCTATAGAAATGGCTCCAGGGATACCAGGTCCTAATCTAAATCTTATGGCGGACACGCTTGGGCAGCGGCAAGAAGAATCCAGAAACGTTAAGGACACAAGCAGTATGGATGGGCCGGGATATATATGGCCCATGCTCATCTCAGGGCTATAACCAAGGGACTATAACTGGGGATCCCATCTTAGGTGCTAAGCTGGTGGAACCTTGCAATTCAGACAGTCAGGGCTATACTTCAGGGTGGAATATCTGGATTCCCCTGAAGAGAGTAATACTTCTGGATCCCCAAAAGTCACTTGGGGAAGGAACACCGCCTGGGGTCCGGAACCTGGGGCCGGTGAACTTAAGCAACAATTAAGGTTTCAGTCATCTACAACGGATCTCGAATCGGGGGCTTCTATATAATTGCAACACAGCAGAGGAACAACGGAATAGTGGATTCCCTGCTAACCAACCCTGAGCCGTTACGACACGCCCAACTGGTTAATAAAGAGGTGATTGCTAGCGATCCCCCTGAATTGGTCTTTATTCCCAGGTTCTACCCTAAGGGTCCTCAGGACACGCTCAAACGTGGGAAGCTGCTGAGACTGTGCAGCCATATCCCTGCTCTTAAACATATTACCGCAGAGTACTTGTTATGGGTAAAATTTGACCCTCCAGGTTTGAAAGAGACAGGGGATGTCTCGAGAACAGCATGAAGGAGTGTGGTATTGAGAGATGCAGTGTGGGGAGAAAAAGAACCCTTATTGATTGGGGGATTGAACTGGAGAAACCTATTCCCCAGAAGTACACGTATGTTTTATTAAATCCGCCTCATAGGACAGCAAATACAAAGCATACTTAAGGGCACATCAGGTGGAAGTAGAAGCTGGGAATTAGAGGAAATCAAGAGCACTGACGATTGTACATTCACTGAATCAGAGAGAGGTGAGATTCAGTCCTACAAAAAGCATTGGGCAGGAAGCACGGCGATTGGCAAATTTCACACACAGAACACTGGGCCTCATGCCTCAGCCCTGATGGGAGTACAAATCAATCAAAATAGAAACTGAAAACCAGCGTCCTAATAAACACGCAAGGTCCAAGACAATCTGTACGAAAATCAAACTCAGAGTTCTCAATAATCTCATGGAACGTGGCAGGGCTTAAAAAACTCACTGAAAGCAGAGAAGGGCGTCTTTACTTGGATACTGGCGATATCCTCTGCTTTGAAGAAACTTGGCCCCAGGCCCCTACTGCTTAACCAGGTTTCTATGAGAATTTTCCTACAGTATCTCGCTTAAGTCCTTTTGGGTGCCCGTCAAGGGGGGGAGGGGGGGCGCTTATACATTTGTATTAAGCATGCAGCCAATTTAGCAGCCACGGTTCTTAACAGCAATTGCAAGGCAGCCCAAGATGTTTGCAACATTAAACAAATGGAGTGGATTGTGGTTAACTGTTGTTTGAACACTCCTAGGACAGTAAGGACAGAGTTGGTAAATCATTTCCTTGAAAGCCTTGAAGATCTCCTCTTAGACTATCCCCACTGCGAATTTATAATTACTGGAGATTTTAAAAAAGGGGGGGCTGGGGGAGACCACTGTTGGAGCCTCCAAGGCAAGTGCTGGCTATGGAATTAATGATTTTATGAAGCTCAGGCGGAATTTGAGGTAGGAAATAAGGAGCTGATATTCCCACCAACCTGTAAAAATGTATCGAATATTGATTATACTTTATCTGAAGGTTTGGCTGCCCGACTGGGTCACTTTGATGTATCAGTTAGATAAGAAAGTGAACACAACCCATTAAAGAGCACACTGAGTCGTGCAGTACAATCAGCGGACAAACTCGTCAAGGTGGGCACCTCAACAGGGGAAGAGACCGCAAAGCCAGTCAGAAGAATTAAGTGGCTGTCCAATTATAAACCGATGTTCAGTACCTGGTTAAATGAATTGGAGCTTATTTTAACTTTAATTCACCAGAACATACCCTACAGGAGTGGGAAAGGTGCATGAAGAACTTACGAAAACAACTATTGGAACAGGAGGGAAGGCCTAAATTTCAACAAGGTGGCACAAACTAGTGAGACCCGGTTACTTTTATAAGGCAATCATCTTCCCCAAAAAAGATCGCTTCGTAAAGCGCAGCATGCTCATCAGCGCAATTAATCCAAAACCTCAGCTGCAACAGTAAAATTGGCCAGAAGGTTACATAGAAAAATTGCTTGGGAGCAACAGAAGGAAAGAAAAGATAAAAAATGGGCCACAGTCTTTCAGCTATTAAAATACTCTAATCAAGCGCGATTCTGGGCCCATATTAATCAATTTAAAAACAGTAACACAATTAGAGATAATGGAGTTTCCGAAGCAGCTTAGGTGTGACATATTGTTGAGCAGTATGTGGATCAGTTTGACAATCTACCAGTGGCTGGACAGTTTGTAACTTCAATTCCAACCTTTAAACAAAATTTAGCAGCAAACCAAGCCAAGTCCACAACATCAAATGGATTTGGCATATGGGCTGGGACAGCCTGAGGAAGAGCAAAAGTATTAAAAAACAGTTGAAATCTGATAGAGCCCCTGGCCCGAATGGCCTTCCAGCCGGCCTTTTTAAGGATGGCCATACAAGTTGGGCCACAGTGTTGTCAGCTCTCTATAACCATTCTTTTCAAAATACTGATATACCGAGGAGGACATTTTGCCACTTTTTCAAACAGGATTCAGGGCTGGGACATCCACTATAGATAATATTCAAATTCTTTCTGTCCTCAGGCACCGTGCCCTTCAAACGAAAAGGCCGCCTCTCCTGTGCTGTTTTATAGATTACAGTGCAGCTTTTGATAGGGTGGACAGGGCCACCCTCTTGAGGAAGCTCGCGGCTTGAGGTATACTATCAAATCTGCTAAGAGCTATCATCTCATTACACACAAACTTGGGTTCGGGTGAAAACTAGCTCATTGACGGTCACACAAAGTTAAAACAAACCGCGGGCTAAAACAGGGCTGTGTTTTGGCTCCTAAGCTGTTTAATCTGTAGACGGCTGATTTTAGGAAAGTACTGGATGCCTGTAGTTTGGTTCCTTCAAAGCTAAGTTTGGTCTGCTTGCAAACAATTCAATACGCTGATGACATTGTGGTCATGGATCACACTAAGTCAGGTTTGCAAAGGGCTCTGGATGCCTTGAGTAGATTTAACAAGGCCAACCATTTACAGGTGAATCAGTCCAAAACCAAAGTCCTGATATTCAGTGGCTACCGAAGGAAGAAGACAGCAACTTAGCAATTGGACGGCAAGATCATCACCACAACAAGGCATTACAAGTACCTGGGTGTGTGGTTCAGCGAAACAGGCTCAGCCGTTGCCCAAGTAAAAGACCTTAAAAAGAAGGCAGCAGCCATTACTTATGGGATTGCCCAATTAAATCGCTTATTAAGTAGCGCCTCTGCTACCCCTATCTTAAGAGGAACAAAGGCAACCTGAACCCCAGCCCTGCAGTATGGTTTTTGTGCTTATCCTGGTGCATTGGACACTACATTGGAGTTATGGCACATTAGAGCATACAAAAAGCTATTCCATGAACAGCGACATGTACGACGCTCCAGATTAAGACTAGAGCTAGGGCTAGTAACTAATCAAGTGTAAGGCATCCATGTTAAAATATTACATCAAGTGCAGGACAGCTCCCAAGAACTCAGTAAAAAGCCTCTTGTAAACCATGTATGAAAACCCAGACAACCCCTGGTCCATTCAAATAAATGAAGTGATCTGGTTATTCACAATAGAAGTTTCTGCCTTTGGGGATGGCGCCATCCCATATTCTGCATGGAGGACAGCCATTAACAAGCAAATAAAAGTGGCTTCCTGGGAACAGGATTTACTCACTGTTGATAGCAGAGGGTTGGGGCAGCCTCTAAAGGATTACTATCATGTTGGGAAACCAAAAATATACCTCTTGGATTCCATCAATGCAGCTACCCAGGCTCAAATTCTTTATATGAGACTACTTGCGTTACCAATAAGGGATTTTAACCTGCGCTGGGCTGGCTCAGGTGCTGATAATAATTGCAGGTTATGCCACAATTAACAAGAATCATGGTTTCATTTGCTATGCTAATGCCCCGCTTTAGATCAAAGGCGATTACTGCTAAAACCTATTTTTCTGGCAGAGGTAGTACGTACCTGTGCACAGGCATCTTCCTTTTGCTTTAATAGCAAATCACCTGGGGTGCTGGGGAGATGCGCTAAATGGGTTATCCTTGTAAACCAACATTTATTGAAAGTTCAGGCTATAGCCTTCCCTTTGAAACAACGCCAGACGTTAATTACATCATTTGCAATATGTACTGGGCTACCTGCATAACAGTTGGGGTGTTAGTAAGATCTGACTTGGAGAATGGCGCTCTCAGGATAGAGGGTGCTCGTTTAATGGGTTAAAACCCTCTTAGTAAGAATGTCTTTGCAATTTATATCTAGTTTGGACTCTTTCGGTTGGTTAACTATAATGTTTTAGCAGCAGAGCCGTAAAGAGTTATTACTATACTAGTTATTAGTGTTAGATACTCTAATGCATAGGTACCTTACGGGGTAAGCAAGAGCATGGGATTTAAGAGTGCCCTAAATGAAGATTATATTTGGTGTTTCGTTGGGTATCCTCACATTTTGCATCTCCCCCTTGGAGAGGGAGGTACCAGGAGGGTAGGCTGGAGGTAATAGGAGCGATAGTTCCAGTCAGCCTCAAGCACAGGGGGTAATGCTGGAGGCACCAGGTGTGATAGTTCTAGTGAGCAGTAACCACTTTTTCCCTCTATATTGTAGTGTTCTATTGGTGTATATTGGAAGAAGGATAAGTTACTTACCTGTAATCCTAGTTCTCTTCCAGGGGTATCCTCATCAATAGTCATAAGCACATGAATATTCCCACCCATGCGCGGGGACCCCGGAAACAATATATACACATATATGTGAAAAACATATATGAAGCTGAATTTATCTGTTTGAGTCACTTCTTTCTTGGATATTTTATTTCTTTGTGACTCATTGTATCCTTTGGGATCCAGATTTTTGCCCTGGCTGGCTGTTTTTTCCTTGTGATCCTCCATCTTCAAGTATATATATATATATATAAAGCTATATATATATAAAGCTATATATATATATATATATATATATATATATATATATATATATATATAAAACAACAAATGCAGCCTTCCATACAGAAAAAGAGGGTAATGCTACAAGAATTCCCTTTGCACACATATACACATTCAACACGAAGCAGTGAGGAAAACAAAGAGCATTTGAACTGCTTTAATGTGCAGCAGAAAACAATCCTGCAAAGAGGAATGACAGCATTGCCAGCTCACAGGCTGCATTGCAGAAACACTTAGTGTAAAAAGCTGAAAAGCTAACCTCAGAGACACATAGGCAGAAAACTGGCACCGTGCCTTTAAGGCAGCCATGACCCATAGCTTCCCATAATGCCTCAGGGGTGACAGTTAGGTCAGTTGTTCTTTGCGGAGACCCGAAGGCCAGGGCACAAAGAAATGACACTTACCTTGATCATTTGCCCGGGGAGGCGGGTGGGTTGCTTATGACTATTGATGAGGATACCCCTGGAAGAGAACTAGGATTACAGGTAAGTAACTTATCCTTCTCTTCCAGGGGATCCTCATCAAGCACATGAATAGACTAGCAAGCCCGTCCCCTCAACCTGCGGGCAAACGATAAGCATAAACTCAAACAGATATTGAAGAAAAATCATGACTCCAATGAAATCAGCATTGGAACAAATTCCTCAAGGAGGCTTGGCCTACTTGGGTATCTGCTCTGGAGTCAGAATCAAGACAGTAGTGCCTAGTAAACGTGTGCACTGATTTCCAAGTTGCCACCTTGCAAATCTCGGCCATCGTAACATTATGCAAGAAAGCTACTGTAGCTGCTTTTCCCCTAATGGAGTGAGCCTTAGGAGAAACCAATAGAGGCTTGTTCGCCAATTGATAAGCCAGCTTAATGCAGGACACTATCCACCTCGAGATGGATCGTTTGGAGGCTGGAAACCCAGTCCTGACGACACCATAGTTTAAAAACAATTGGTCAGACTTTCTAATGGATTTTGTTCCCTCCAAATAGAATTTGAGAACCCTCTTGAGGTCAAGTGAGTGAAGAGACCTTTCTGCTGGTGTAGCAGGATTGGGAAAGAAAGAGGGAAGAGAAATTGACTGGTTAACATGGAAGTCAGACACCACTTTAGGTAAGAAAGAAGGGTGAGTCCTCAGAACCACCCGATTGTGATGGAAAACCGTGTATGGTTCCTTTGCGCAGAGTGCTTGGATTTCACTTACTCTGCGTGCTGACGTGATAGCTACTAAAAAAGCAACTTTCCACGTTAGGTGCTGTAAAGTGGCCTTATGAATGGGCTCGAAAGGAGGACCCATTAATATGGAAAGAACAATATTCAACTCCCAAGGAGGAGAAGGATGTCGGACAGGAGGAAAAACTTTCTTCAACCCCTGAAGGAAATCCTTGACCACCTGGAGCTGAAAAAAGGAGGTTTGATTAGGTGATTTTCTGTAGGCCGTAATGGCCACCAAGTGAACTTTTATAGAAGTGTACTTCAAACCAGACTTGGCTATATAAAGAAGATAAGGCAAGATTACCTCCTCCTGCCCACTAGTTGGACTAAAACCATTACGCATACACCACAAGAAAAACCTCTTCCATTTAAAAGAATAAGAACTCCTTGTGGATGGTCTCCTTGACTCCCTCAAAATGTTCATGCAGTCCTGAGGGAGATTCAAGTATCCGTATTGTAGGACCTCAGGAGCCAGGCTGCCAAGCTCAGCGATGGAAGGCTGGGGTGCAGAATCTTCCCGCCCATTTTGGTCAGAAGGTCCGGTCTGCACGGAAGCCTTTTGTGTGGACATATTGAGAGTTGTAATAGGTCCGGATACCACCATTGGTGAGGCCAGTCCAGTGCTATGAGGATCATCTTCATCCTGGATCGGATGAGCTTGGTCACTACCTTCGGGATGAGAGGAAGGGGAGGAAAAGCGTATGCAAACGTTCCGGACCAGTCTA
This sequence comes from Calotriton arnoldi, assembly GCA_963921515.1. Classification (NCBI taxonomy): domain Eukaryota; kingdom Metazoa; phylum Chordata; class Amphibia; order Caudata; family Salamandridae; genus Calotriton; species Calotriton arnoldi. The sequence continues at coordinate 387,111 of CAWUFW010002340.1, read as the reverse complement.
TCAAAAGAGCATTCCCTCTCGTTCCTGGCCAGTAAAATCTGGACGCGAAGGCGTGGCATTTTTTGTTTAGCTCATCTGCAAAAAGGTCGCTGGATGGTCGACCCCATTGACGGAAGATGTCTGCCACTACGTCGTCGTTGAGCACCCAGTCTTCTTGTTCTTCGAAGTGCCGACTGAGCGTCTGCCTGCACGTTCTGTTCTCCTGGCAGATGCACCGCTGTGATCGAGAGATTCCTGGCCAGAAGCCAGATCGCTTGGGATTCCAGTGATAGCGGGTGAGAATGTGTTCCACCTTGTTTGTTCAAGTAATACATGGTGGTTGTGTTGTCCGTTTGAATTAGTATCGACTGACTGAATCGATGGAAGGAATGCCTTGAGGGCTAGATGAACCGCCCGCAGCTCTAACATGTTTATGTGGTAGGTCTGCTCCCTGCTCGACCATCTGCCCCGAGTTTGAAGACAACCCAAGTGTGCCCCCCATCCCTGAAGAGATGCATCCGTGATTAGGGATTGTTTTGGGAGGGGTTGGTGGAAAGGCACTCCCACTAGCAGATTTTTCGGTTGAGTCCACCAAGCCATGGATGACTTCGCAGCGTGGGAAAGGAGAATCCGATCCTCCCAATGTCCTGAGGATTGGTCCCATTTGTCTTCCAGATCCTGCTGCAGCGGTCTCATCCTCAACCTGGAGTTGGGGATGAGAAATATGCAAGAGGCCATCGACCCTAGAAGAGTTGCCACTTGTCGTACTGATGGTTGGCGCGCATGAAGTAGGGAGTTGCACTTCTGTTTCATTGATAACAGTCGCTCCTCCGAAGGAAACACTTTTCTTATACCGGAGTCTATGGTGGAGCCCAGATAATGGAGAGTTTGAGTGGGCTGTTGGACAGATTTTTCCATGTTCACGTGAAGGCCTAAACGGTGAAGTAGATTTAGGCAAACTCGAAAATGATCCTTCACCATCTGTGGGGATGAACCTTTCAACAGCCAATCGTCCAGGTACTGATACACAAATAGGCCTTGACGATGTAAAGCTGCGGCCACCACTGCCATGCACTTTGTGAAGACCCTCGGCGCGGATTTTAGGCCGAACGGTAAGACTCGGAACTGGTAATGCTTGGCGCCCACCATGAATCTCAGGAACTTGCGGTGACGTGGAGCAATCGGTATGTGGAAGTACGCATCTTGGAGGTCTATCGAACACATCCAATCCCCCTTTTGCAGGTGCGGATATATTTGATGTAGCGCCAACATGCGAAACTTCTCCTCCTGAATGACCTTGTTCAGAGATCGCAGATCCAGGATAGGTCTGAAATTGAGCGCTTGGTCTTTCTTTGGCACCAGAAAGTACCTGGAATAGACTCCTTTTCCTCTTTGAGCAGGAGGAACTTCTTCTATGGCCAACTTCTTGAGGAGGACAGACACCTCCTGACGTAGCAATTTCAGTAGGTGGGGGTGTGACTTTACTGGAGGAATGTTCTTTGGGGGTGCGCTGAAACGAAGTGTATATCCATTGTTCAGTATATTTAGCACCCACCGATCTTTTGTTATTTTGCGCCACTCTGCCACGTGATTCGAAATACTTCCTCCCACTGGAGTGGGCAACGGCGTTAGAGGAAGCAGAAGATCACTGTTTCCCTGAAGTCTTGGCTGCGCCGGAGGATTGTTGATGTTGTCCTCCTCTGCCTCTGGAGGATCTACGGGCTTGGAACTGAGACCTGAATTGCTTGTTCTGCCTCTGCTGCCATTGAGGGGTTTGAACCCTCTGATGGTAGTTCTTGCGATTGTAAGGCCTGTATCTTCGTCTGAATTCTTTTTTCTTTTCCAGGCCTACCGCTTTCAGCGTATCCAGCTCAGCCTTTATCCTGGCCATTTCTTCATCGGTGTGGGAACCAAAGAGAGGTTCCGGAGAATGGGAGATGTAAAATCCGATGCTGAAACTCCGGCTTTAAAGCTGTTAAGCGCAGCCATTCAGACCTTCGTGCACAAATGCTGTGTGCATATGAATGGGCAGCCAGAGAAGCCCCATCCGCTGCAGTACTAAATCACCTGATTAGAAACCAGCGCCCCTTCTTGAAGAATTTCGGCAAAATCTTGTCTGTCCTCCTTCGGCAGCTTTTCCTTAAAACGCTCCAAAGAGTCCCATAAAGACCTGTCGTAACGGCCCAACAGGGCTGCAGAACTTGATACTTTCAAGGAGGATGCTGCGGATCCCCCAAGAATCCTGAGCTCGACTCTCCTTGTCTGGAGGGACAGAGGACGAAGAAGCGACGGCATGAGTTTTCTTTGCTGCCGCGATGATTACCAAGTCCGGCGGAGGATCGGATTTTAAAAATAAAGGATCCGATGCCGCCGGCTTGTATTTTTTCTGAATCCTCGCTGGGGCTGCTTTAATCGAGGATGGGGTGAGAAAAACGTCCATCGCTGGCTGAAGAAGACCAGGAACCAGTGGGAGCAAAGGCCTAGACATAGACCGTTGATGGAGTCTCGAAGATGATAGAGGTGGAAGCTTGTGGCGCTGACATATCTATGTTCAGCTTCTGTGCTCCTCTAGTGAGGACATCATTAAATGTATTGATGTCATTGATAGGTGACACTCTAGAGGGCGGGCTATCGGTAAGGGTAGGCGAATAGTCCCTTTTTGAAGAGTGAGTTGAAGAGGAAGACCAAGACGGTGTTCTCGTTCTCTTCCGATGAGCATGTGTTGGTCTATGCTCCGGAGATTTGTCCTGGCGATCCCTGGTCCGAGTAACAGGTGATCTGTCCACCTCTTGCACTAACCGTTCCAACGGGGATCTGTGCAGTAGACTGGAATAGTCCATAGATCGCCGAGCTTGGCCAGAAGTATCTTTCTGCCAATGGCTGACGGGAAGGAGCCATCTTGGTGACAGATGGACTGAAGGCGACCTCTGCCTTCGTGGAGACGTTGGTCTAGGAGATTGTCGTGCCTCCGGAGACGGAGAAGAAAAGCTTCTCGTTGAAATCACTTGAGGAGAGCTCGCAACTGAAGCCGATGACTCCATGCGGTCTCTGGAGGCTGAACGGCGTCTGGAGGAGCGATGCGACGTCGATGGTGAGTGCCTTGACGTCGAACAACTATATGTGACCAGCACCGGTGAGTCTTTCGAGAGGGATCGTCTCCTCGACGTCGACCTCTCTTTGTGCTTCGACGTCGAATGTCCTGCCGTTGAAGCCATTGACCTCACCGACCTCGTCCTCGACGCGGAGCGTCTAGGAGAACTCAAAGTGTGAACAGACGCAGAACCCCTTCTCGACGTTGTGCTCTTCCTCGACGTTGACGGAGACCGCCGCCTCGACGTCGAACGTCATCTCAAATACTTTACTTTGGGTCCCGACGACGAATCCTTCGCCGACGATGGAGATTTGGCCCTCGGCGTTGAACGTCGTCTGGTCGACGACAACGGAGGAGTCCGCTTGGACGTCGAATGTCTCGCACCTGGCGACGACGAGACCTGTCTCAACGTTGACCGTCGCCTGGTTGACAGCAACGGAGATGCCGGTTTCGACGCCGATAGTCGTTCCACTGGTGACGACGAGGCATGTCTCGACGTTGACTGCCGCCTGGTGGACGGCAACGGAGACGCCCGCTTCGACGGCGATCGCCGCTCTGCTGGCGACGGCGAAGCATGCCTCGACGTCGAACGCCGCATTGACGGCGACGACCGAGATCCAACTCTCGACGTTGTGCGAGCCCGCACCAACGGAGAACGACTCCTCGACGCCGATCGTCGCCGGGTTGACGACGACGGAGGACGTGACGTACCTGCAGTCTTCATCGACGACCGGTGTTCTCTCGACGGCGAGCCCGCCGTCAATGGTTTTCTCGTCGACGTTTTAGCTGCCGGTGAAGGTATTTTCAGTGCCTATCCTGACGCTGAAGGAGAGCAAACTGGAACTTTACTTCTGGATGAAGATCTTGTTATGTTATGTTAAAAATTCTTAGAGCGCACGTACACCAGTTGGTTTCTTGGCGCTAACTTAAGGAACTGTTGAGGCCTCCTGAATTCAATTTTCTGAACTAGTTGTACGCTTGGGTGAATAGCAAAGTCTTAAGAAGTCTACGGAACCTTGTGAATTCAGTACAAGTTCTTATGTCCAAAGGAAGGGTGTTCCAGAAACTGGGAGCTAATACTGCAAACCTGCAGCCTCCCATTCGTTTCCGTTTATAGGGAGGAATGGCTAAAAGGTTCTTGTGTGCAGAGCGTAGACTACGTGCAGGTACGTATTTCTGAACGAGTCTAGATATAAATTTTGGGCTAGCACCATACAAAGTTTTAAAGATAAGGCAACCAACCTTAAACGCACATCTTTGTGGTATGGGAAGCCAATGTAGTTCTTTCATGGTGGGAGTGATGTGTTCCCATCTTGGTTGTTGGGATATTAATCTGGCAGCCTGGTTTTGTACCATTTGCAGTCTCTTGATGAGATAAAGTGGTATGCCAAAATATAAAGAATTGGCATAGTCCAAATGTGATATCACCATGGCTAGGACCACCTGAGTTAAGGCTTCCCGTGTAAGCAATCTCCTAATCTTTCTTATTTTCCTCAATTGAAAAAAACAGGTGAAAATTACTGCTCCTATCTGAGCTTTCATGGTAAGATCACTATCAATAATCACTCCTAGACTTTTGGCTGAGACAGAAGTATTGGGTGGGGAACCCAGTTCACTCGGCCAAAACAGTGCATTCCATGGGTTCAAGGGACCTCCCAACAGAATCACTTCTGTTTTGTCCGGATTTAATTTTAGCTGGTTGTTGTTCATCCAGTCGCGAATGTGCAACATTGTTGCCTGGAATTCGGATATCGACTCAGGTGAGTTATAGATAGAGAACACCAGTTGCATATCATCTGCGTAGTTGTACGTACATACTTTCCTGTTTCTAAGGGAATGAAGTAAGGGAAGGAGATAGAGATTGAATAAGTGGGAAGACAGCGAGGAGCCCTGTGGCACTCCACGTCGTTGCCATTTTAGGTGCAGAAAACTGGGAGAGACGCACTGACTGAGTGCGTTCCTCAAGAAATGACTCAATCCAGTCTTGCTCTCTCCTTCCTCTTCTTCACCGGAGACCTGCCTCTAGATGGAGCTTTTCCCTTCTCTGCCATCCCATAAAGGCGAATCCTTTCTCCTTCTTTCAGAGTACGCCTGGACAGGACTGACAATACTGGCAAGTCTTAGGATCATGATCCTCAGGAAGGCACAGGATACAGACAGAACAGGATACAGACAGAATGGGAGTCTGATCTAGCCTTTTTGCCACAGGAAGGGCAAGAGTCAAAGAAATGGCATTTCTGAAAGAAAAAATATGTTTAACTCTCTCAAAAACAGTAGGAATCTACTTTAAAAGCCAAAAGATGTCGAAGTAAGTAGGTTTTGACAAAAAATTAGTAGATATTTTCTGACAGAAATCAGAAAAACCAAGAGCTGAAGTAACCAGGGTCCTGACTAAAGGAGCCGGAAAGAACAACTGACCTGTCACCCCTGAGGCATGATGGGAAGCTAGGGGTCATGGCTGCCTTAAAGGCACGGTGCCAGTTTTTTGCCTATGTGTTTCTATAAGGTTAGCTTTTCAGCTTTTTACACCAAGTGTTTCAGCAATGCAGCCTGTGAGCTGACAATGCTGTCATTCCTCTTTGAAGGATTATGTTTTCTGCTGCACATTAAAGCAGTTCAAATGCTCTTTGTTTTCTTTACTGCTTCGTGTTGAATGTGTATATGTGTGCAAAGGGAATTCTTGTAGCATTACCCAGCTCTTTTTCTGTATGGAAGGCTGCATTTGTTGATATATATATATATATATATATATATCCCAACAAACCCTCCTTTCTCCTTCAAGAAGGCTCACCAACACTGGCTGGGTCGCTATTGAAACTGCTTTAATGGTGAACAGCACGAAGGCAAGAGGCTACCTAAGCCCAACGTTTCTGCTCTTTCAAGCCTTGATCACGGGCGGTAACTCTGTAACAACCCACGTGATGCCTTCTTATCTTATCAGCGCGGGCCGTATTCTCCCACAGAGTGCACACAGGGAAAGTAAACAATTCCAAATGAGGACGCCAGCGTTTCAATGTCCGAATGCTGTGTTGCGCACACATTTCATAAGTATCAATAGTCCCTTAGGCGCATTGAATTAAGGTAACAATCTTGCACAGTTCGTAATTTCTTCGTTCACTCACTGCTTTCAATAGCACTCCCAGCCTCCGGACTTTCATCCTTCTGCTCCCAACTCTGATAAGATAAGAAGGCATCACGTGGGCTGTTCAAAGTTACAGAGTTACCGCCCATGATCAAGGCTTGAAAGAGCAGAAACGTTGGGCTTAGGTAGCCTCTTGCTGTTCACCATTAAAGCAGTTTCAATAGCGACCCAGCCAGTGTCGGTGAGCCTTCTTGAAGGAGAAAGGAGGGTTTGTTGGGATGATTACTGGAAGCTGTGCACCAGATTCACTGGCCGCCCTTCATGGTTCGGGCTTGGTTTGCTCGGCAACTTGGGTGGTATTTGTTTCGTTGAAGCCCGACCGGCTTGCCCCCTGCGACGTGGTAGCAGAGTGAGGCGAGTTGGGAGCAGAAGGATGAAAGTCCGGATTTGCAGGCTGGGAGTGCTATTGAAAGCAGTGAGTGAACGAAGAAATTACGAACTGTGCAAGATTGTTACCTTAATTCAATGCGCCTAAGGGACTATTGATACTTATGAAATGTGTGCGCAACACAGCATTCGGACATTGAAACGCTGGCGTCCTCATTTGGAATTGTTTACTTTCCCTGCGCACACTCTGTGGGAGAATACGGCCCGCGCTGATAAGATAAGAAGGCATCACGTGGGCTGTTCAAAGTTACAGAGTTACCGCCCGTGATCAAGGCTTGAAAGAGCAGAAACGTTGGGCTTAGGTAGCCTCTTGCTGTTCACCATTAAAGCAGTTTCAATAGCGACCCAGCCAGTGTCGGTGAGCCTTCTTGAAGGAGAAAGGAGGGTTTGTTGGGATGATTACTGGAAGCTATGCACCAGATTCACTGGCCGCCCTTCATGGTTCGGGCTTGGTTTGCTCGGCAACTTGGGTGGTATTTGTTTCGTTGAAGCCCGACCGGCTTGCCCCCTGCGACGTGGTAGCAGAGTGAGGCGAGTTGGGAGCAGAAGGATGAAAGTCCGGATTTGCAGGCTGGGAGTGCTATTGAAAGCAGTGAGTGAACGAAGAAATTACGAACTGTGCAAGATTGTTACCTTAATTCAATGCGCCTAAGGGACTATTGATACTTATGAAATGTGTGCGCAACACAGCATTCGGACATTGAAACGCTGGCGTCCTCATTTGGAATTGTTTACTTTCCCTGCGCACACTCTGTGGGAGAATACGGCCCGCGCTGATAAGATAAGAAGGCATCACGTGGGCTGTTCAAAGTTACAGAGTTACCGCCCGTGATCAAGGCTTGAAAGAGCAGAAACGTTGGGCTTAGGTAGCCTCTTGCCTTCGTGCTGTTCACCATTAAAGCAGTTTCAATAGCGACCCAGCCAGTGTCGGTGAGCCTTCTTGAAGGAGAAAGGAGGGTTTGTTGGGATGATTACTGGAAGCCGTGCACCAGATTCACTGGCCGCCCTTTATGGTTCGGCATGGGCGGGAATATTCATGTGCTTATGACTATTGATGAGGATCCCCTGGAAGAGAAATTAGGGAGCAATTTAATTTGGTTCACCGCATTTATAAAACAGCTCAGTGTATACATTGTCTACCTCATACTGTGAACATCTTCTTACATTGACTATGAATGTTTAGTGGATATGTAATTATGTTTTCTCAAGAATGAAATTGTATATTTTAGACTTGGTTAGCACCCTGCATATTGCGCAGATTACCCGAATAATGAAACTTTGCTAATTTTACTGTTAATTAATGAAAATTCGGTGCATCATGTTGATTTTTCTTTTTAAATTGTTATGGTTTTAAATAACTATACAATAAACTTATTATTATTACAAACGTAGACAAGAAACTTACTTTCAGATCACCACATTCATTAGTTATTCCTCACGGGAGCTAGACCAAACCAGCTCCACTTCTTTATATTAAATTCCTATTTTAATTTTATGCTCTGGTAATTAACAAGCGTTTGCAACGGGATCCGTGCAAGTGATTGTTGGGAGACTGAGTTGGAGTGACATTTGCAAGTGGTAGTGAGTGACAGTGCTTATGAGTGGGCATGAGCAGCAGCCATTTTGACTGGGTGCAGAGCAGCAGCAAGAGTGGTACCAATGAAGCAGTGCTCAGCTGACCAGGGAAGGGTGGGCAGTAAGCTTAATGATGTGAGGGTACAGCAGAATGGTAGGTGCTCTTGTGAAATGGGTATGATTCAGTCAATCATATGGTGAGCCAATCTCTGGTCATAATAATTCTGCAACTTGCAAATACTAAGATCTTCTTGATTCTATTCTGCATTATATGTATAAAGCTTCCGATCACCACCCTCAGAGGAGTTAATGGTTGTTCTTAGGGAACCAGAAAAGCTGCATAAGCTATATCCAGGGCAATAATCAATATGGCTGTGTTGATTAAAGCACAAGGGCAATTATTTCACAATAGTAGTAAAATAATTTTTTGGGGAGGTTTGGGGATGTTTTTCTGGCAATAATGCAGCCTACAGAAGCATTAAAAAATATAAATAAAAAGAACTTGTGAGCACCTGTAGCAAGGATTATAAATAAAACTGGAACTTGAATTTTTAGGGGGATGGTGTTTTAATGGGACACAAACCCTTTAAACCTTCCTGCTCTAATTACACCTCCCAGGGCACTGAGAAGCTACCTCAGGCCCATTTGTTTTACATAATAAATTACTCTATCCACAACATTACAGAAACTTGCCTTTTAGAGATATCCACTCATCTTGGTCAGTAAGGTATTTGCCCGATGGACAGCTCTCCGTTCGAAAGATCTTCAAATAAAGGGCAAAGTCAGCAACTGACAACTTAACATTCGTTGTGCAAGAGGCACATTTTAACTGTACAAGTGACTGGGCAGCTTCTGGAAAATTTCCATATTTACACATATAGAACGGGATTTTCTCTCTCAAACGCTGTAACCTTGAAGACAAAAACAAGAAAAACGTACATTGAAAATTAAAGGCATAACCCATTATACAATCTGTAAAAGGGTTATTTTGAGTGAGAAAGGCCTGTACTGACACTATTCCGCATGTTTCACTATTTGGTGCACACACTAGTGCTGAAAGGTACTGGGTGCCGCCCACACTTATGTAGCTCGCATATGTCGAGTCTGGCTTTTATGAATGAGCACAAGTATTAACCATTTCCCCTCACTATGCAATTTAGTTTTAAACACATGCATGGACACCATGCTAAATTGTTGCAATTGCATTAATGGCCTGATGTTGTGAATCTGTAAAAATATATGATGGCCAACATTAGGAAATTGGATAATAGGATTTGTAATTAACAAAATCGAATTAAGATCCTAATAGGTACTTTGTGACACAATACATACTGATTGCTCAATACCACGTGATGTGGAGATGAAATCATGTCCAAGAACGCAAATTAAAGAAAAAATCACATGAAACTGGACTCTGTAGTGTTAGGATCCACAGACTGAACTCACTAGCTCCAAGACTATGCATGCACGTTGAATCAAGGACTGAAAGAGAGTGATGGAGAAGGTGAGGCAAGTGAAAGGAGAGGTAGCATGACAGGATAGAGGGCAGAAAGGAAGAGGGAGTAAGAAGGGGAGAGAAAGGAAAAAAAAGTAAATGTATTTATTGCTTGAATGTAAATACTTCACACATTGCAGGAAATAAGGAGGCAAAAAGCTGTTCCTATTCTCAGAGAGAGAAGGGGAAAGGGGCAAAGTTTGGAAGACGCTCTCCTTGCAAATATTCCCAATAAAAATTCCTGCCCTGATCTGGCCTAGCCACGAAAAAGCAAACTTCGCACCAGTATTTCACTGGCTACCCAAGATCTAAATCAAAACATGGAATTAGTTATGATAAAACCCTGGAGCACATACAGTTTGAAACCATACAAGCCATTACAGATCTGATGTCTAGTAAAGAGGAGGCAGAATGTTTGCGAAACGACTGTGCCTTTGTTTGGTCAGTGCCAACACAATCACAAGACCCTATTTATGGAGAGATTGCTGCACAGAGAGATACAGTTTTAACCATCATCATAAATGTTGACGTTTCTGATATGTACAAAGTGTTAGTAAAATATGAAACCATAAAAGGGTATCTAAATATTACTTACGGCAACATATCATTGCTTCGCACAGCTTTTAGGTAACGCACCAAATGTTTGTAACTAAAAAGAATTAAAAAAACAAATGTCATATAGAGAATATTATCATAATACACAATGCAATATTAGTTCACACAATGTACCTACGAAATCCATTGCTGACTAATTGTCTTTTCAGTCCTCAAGAAAAGGTATGGTGAAGCACTGCTGCAGGGAGTCAATTTAAGGGCTGGAGATAGAGTTTGAGGTGGATATAGCCCTCATTGACTGCACATTTTCAAAAGAAAAGAGATACCAAATTCCAAAATTACACACAAATTTCCCCCTTTGTGCTTGAAACGATTCAGGACAGTTTGGTAAGTAGCTCACAAAAATATCTGGGAGTGATGCAAGAACATTATTCTAGCCACGTCCAGGTGGTGTTAGATGTACTGTTTCCATTTCAACTTCGACTAATAACAAAAAAAGATGGGGAGCAGTGAAAAAAATACAAAGAATACCCAGAAAGGGGCAAAAGAGGCAGAGGAGACAGATGCAGAGTTGCATGGTGGCCCATGGCACAAAAATCATGAGGGGAAGAAGGGAGAGAGACAGAGCAGATGGGCAGTGTTAAAGAGACAGGGCTCAGGGGGAACCAGCAAAAAACTATAAATAAATAAATAGGGAAAACAGAAGGGGGGGGGCAGGTTCTAACATGTAGGGAAAAATAAGGTGGAGGATAAAAAGACAAGCGTGGCCCACCACGATTTTACACCAGAAAGGACATGCTCCAAGTTGTGTTCATCAGTCTGGTGAATGTAATTTAAGTTGAAACTTTGGAATACAGAAGTTGAACGGAAAGGGGCCGTCAAAAACATTTTAACCATGCTTTATTTCTCCACAAATTCATGTAAAACTGTGATTAGTACAGTTAAGAGCCACTGGACAGACTGCACGAATTAACATCGCTACAGAAGTACAAGTTGCCCTCCTCAGTGACAGGCCGTTCTTTAGTCCTACTTTCTCCACAGTCTTGGGATGACTAAAGACAAGCAACCACATCTCATTGATAGCAAAGAGATAGATTATATATATATATGATAGATAGATAGATAGATAGATATAGATCTAGATATAGAGATAGATAGATATAGATCTAGATGTACAGATCCACAGAACAAAGTTTTCTGTACTGGGGGCCACCAACCCTGGCAGGGCGGCCTCGGCAATGCAGTAACGGAGCATCCTGCTACTGAAACATCTGAACAAGAAAACGGCCAACGCTCTACTTTAGAGGAAAGTGGGCTCTTTATTAGACACAAGACGCAGATTGCAAATAATTCCAGACGCGTTTCGACTTCATAATTTGCCTTAATCATTGGAGAGCAGTTCGCAATGCCAAGTGGTGAAATTTAAAGGCAGACTACCCCATTCTGTTGTAGTCCGATAATCCTCTGTTTCCCAGGATGCACAATCGGGGTTTACGTAAAATCAATTCAAAATGCAGTGCAACAACTTAAATCATATATTGCAGTACTTTATCAATCATAGCCCACTTTCCTCTGAAGTCGAGCGTCGTCAGTTTTCTTGTTCTGATTAAGGCTAATTATGAAGTCAAAACGCGTCTGGAATTAATTGCAATCTGCCGCCTTGTGTCTAATAAAGAGCCCACTTTCCTCTAAAGTCGAGCGTCGGATATATATATAGATATAGATATATAGATATATATATATAGATATAGATATATATATATTCTCCGTACTCCTCGTGCATAAATCGCCGCCACCAGAACGAGAGTTGCTTCGTCTGCACGGACCCCACGAGAATGGGTCCTGAAATATCCACTTTTCCTAAACAAAGGATGACGAAGCCATGTGCGGTTCCACAGATTTTATTGTCGGCCGCTACCAGACGCGTTTCGACTGCGTAGCAGTCTTGGTCACTGATAACAAGATCATTAAACGCCGCCATTTTTAAACTTTACTTCCATGTTAAACACGTGTCATTCAAAAAAACTACAAAAACCGTGCTAGTGAAAACAGACTTGTAGTTTTAGCATACCGAGATAAAAAAAAAATATACATACCATAGGCATGAAAACATCTCAATGTGTAACCAATATAAAGAATTAAATTTATATTCTTTTTATATTTTAAAACCACAAATAGTATGTTTTTTCCCACATTTCAAGCATTTCGACATCCTGTTATGTACTTGATAGCAATGTCACTCAATCCAGCCCATGTGGGCTTTACGTAATGCCTTACTAGTAATTACACACCCTTTTTGGGGATTATTCATGTATTACTAAATATTACTTCTGTGGTACCTAAAATTTAGATCTTTTTTATACACATGATTATAATAGCATTATCAAATTTACATCTCAATTCTTTCTGATGTGTTGTATTTATAATAAAGCCCAAGTGGGCATATATTCATATATCATGACACTTGACTAAAGATCTCACTCTTTATTAATACTCTAACCAAGTCTGTTTAAAGTATATCTAAAAAATATCTAAAAAAGCTAATTCCTCTGATTTACATTTTCATAATACTTTCTTACTGAACTATAAATGTGTGTGCAAGTCTTCTTCTACGTTCAAACCCCCTGGCTGCTTTGAGTCAAGTTCTATAATGTATCGTGACTCCAACATCCTCAGTTTTTTCTCCCAATTTCCTCCTCTCGGATCAATATCCACCGCATCAATCATATAATAAGTCAGTCCCTTGGCATCTCTGTTATGAAATCTTTCGAAATGGCAAGCGACAGGATAAGTCCGGTCCCCATTCCTAATAGCCCTCAAATGTTGTAGGACTCTCTTATGGACTTCCAAAATTGTGCTGCCTACGTATCGCAAGCCACAAGGGCATTGCAGCACGTAGACAGCAAAACTTGTCTTGCATGTGTATTTCCCTCGGATCTTCTTAATATTTTTAATTAATTCTGGTTTGTAACTTTCCGTGTTAATTCCATGAGTACAGGCCTTACATTTTGTACATTTTACAAAACCTTGGCGTCTAGTCACCCAAGTACTTTTTTGTTGAGGCTTCCTCAAGGTGTTTCGGACTAATGCCTGTTTGAATGACCTTACTCTACGGAATGTTATTTGTGGTCTGCGGGAACAACTTTACCCAGTATGGGATCGTTTTTAACTATATGCCAGTGCTTATTTAGAATGCTCCGTAATTTGTCTTGCTGTTTGCTAAATGTTGTTATGAACCTGCATTGATTTGTCGTTTCTTTTACTGATTTAATTTCTTTGGCAAATAGTATTTCCTCTCTTTTCTTTTTGGAAACTTTATTGATTGCCGTGTCTATCCATTCATTTGGGTACGCCCTGGCTCTAAATCTTCGTTTAAGAATATTGAGTTCTTTGTTGGACTCCGCTTCATCACTACAGTTACGCTTTGCACGAAGACATTCCCCATATGGGATGCTTCGTTTAAGATTCACTGGATGAAAGCTTTTTGCATGTAATAGGGTATTACCCGAGGTAGGTTTTCTGAACAGTTTAGTTTCTACTTTTCCATCATCGATATATACAGTTAAGTCAAGGAAGTTAACATTAGTTTTACTGATTTCACTGGTAAAACTTAAGTAAGTCATTATTTTGTAGTTTATCGATAAAGCTTTTCACCTCACCTTCAGTGCCCTTCCACACTAAAAACAAGTCATTGATAAAACGACTCTAGTGCATAATGTGTTCTTCCCATTCTTCTTGGTACTGCGTTCGGGCGACCTGCTCCTCCCACCAGCCCATATGCAAATTCGCATAGCTGGGGGCGAAGCAGGTGCCCATCGCAGTACCACAGATCTGATGGAATAGTTCACCATTGAATAGGAAAAAATTGCTGCTCAGACACTTTTCAATCATGCGCAAAATCATTTGTGTATGTGACCACAGTCTAATTGGCCTAGTTCCCAAAAATATTTCACTGCCCTCAAACCATCATTATGCCTAATGCTGGTATACAGCGTTGACACATCTATGGTCACTAATAGGTAATCTTTCTCCCAGGGGAGATCATAAATCCTCCTGAGGAAATCCCCTGTGTCCTGGATGTAAGAGGGTAATGATTTTACTAGAGGATTTAGAAATGAATCTGCATATTTAGATGTGTGCTCCAGAGCACTACCTATTGCTGATATAATTGGACGCCCTGGAGGATTTTCCACATGTTTATGGATCTTTGGAATTAGATAGAACACAAATGTGACTGGTTTCTCACTCTTCATAAACAAACTCATCGTGGCTTAGGAGGCCTTGATCGTACCACTGCTTGAGTTCATCATTAAACTTCATATAGCTCTCCACCATCTCATTTTCAGTAATTCTTGTATAGCAATCCTTGTTATTTAATTGCTTATACGCCTCTGTTAAATATTTTTGTCTGTCCCAAAGGACCACATTGCCCCCTTTATCAGCATTACGCACAATGCAATTATCATTGTCAGACAATTTTTTGATTAGTGCCCAATAAGTTTTCTGTTTCAACATGCACTAAATCTGGGTCTGCTTTCTCGTCCTTGGAGAGGTTTCTGGTGGCGTGGAGTGTTGTGTATGTATGTATGTATGTGTATATATATATATATGTATATATATATATATATATATATATATATATATATATATATATATATATATATATATATATATATATATATATATATATATTATTGCTCCTTTTCCTTTTGTGAAAGAAATTCAGCACTCGCGGGGGCGTTTTGAAGATATTTATTCTTCCAGTATTAACAACAAACGCGTTTCGGCGGTCAGCCTTCTTCGGTGTTACTGGCACACCGGAAGCGACTCCATTTTACATCCTGGTCACTTGTGTATCACAATGGAAAGGGGACTAACGCAATACGCAAAATATAGCGCCATTTTGAAATGTTACACATACATATAAATTTAAATTTAAATTGCGTACACATAATTTATATGCAATAAATATTGAATCACACTGACAAATTATAATTTCATCAATTAATTGATTAGTTGCGGCTGCTGTCAGATCAAACAGTCATATGTTTGGCTATCTTGCCGTGGATCGGCTATTATCCCCTCTTGCTGCGTCACGTAAATGTGACCAAAAGGAGGGAACTACATAATTACATTGATTTAACTATATACTCAATAAATATTGAACCACTATATGACAATGTATCCTATTAATTAAAATACATGCCTTAATTACCATTCAAGGTTTTATAAAATTCATCAATCATTCAACATATATTAGCCAATTAGTGCCTTAGTGTACTGTTCTCTTGCCGTGGATCGGCTTAAGTCCCTTATTATTGACCATTGTTATTTACAATCTTTATTTACAATCTTTATTTATTTATCTATGTCACATATCCTGTGACATAGATAATATGTAAGAGACATATTATAACTGCAACTAATACCGCTGTGTAACAGCCTAACGATTTTAATTTTTAATTTTTCAATTTAGGAGCCCAAGTGTGACGCCAACTCCTCCCCACTGTTTAATCCTTTTGGGAATTTAGTTCGCAGGTCTACAATATAACGTGACTCTAACCTACGTAGTCTCAGGGTTCTATCGCCCCCTCTGAAAGGAAAAGGAGAAATAATAATTTGCGGAGTACACGGCCGCATACAAGCACCCGTCCGAGAGTGCTTCCCATGGAGGTGTAAAGTGAGCGTGAGACATATATATATATATATATATATATATATACACACACACATATATATATATATACACACACATATATATATATATATATATATATATATATACACACACACAACCCCAACTTCACAAGGAAGAGAGCACACACACGAGGGCTACTGGGTTTAGTGCTTCTTTATTTCATAGGGACTCCTCCGACCCCGCGACTGGAGAGACGCGTTTCGGCTGACACAGCAGCCTCTCTCAATCTGGTGAGCGCCACTTATATTAAAACATTTATAACATGACTCCCTCATAGACATAGAAACAATTCATGGACATAGAAAAAACTCCATTGTCACTCATTGTGAAATCACAGGATATTTGACAAATAACAGGAAATACCTTCACATTTTGTATATTAAGTATGGTTAGTGGAAATTATAGTAACTGAGGACATAAAAACACATAGTGCATTGTAAAACACAAGTTAAATGCATAGTGCATCATCTGCCACTTTACCATATATATATATATATAATATATACAAAATTAACTACTGCGCAGGGAAGGCATCTTCTCCTTATGTTGGGAAATGCAATAATATGTATATCAAAGTTTAAAAAAACATTGTTTTGGTGCAAACCCCCTCAGGCATTGCTAACAAATTAAAACGCGCTGCGCGATAAAAAGTGTGTGTGTAACACTGCAGAGACCTGTTTGACCTTTAAATGCTTCATTACTTGGTATGTTAACCCCTCCGGGAAGAGCCCGTGACCTATGCTTGCATCACTGAACTGTAAACTAATTCTGTGTCAGTATAAGTGATCACAAAACGTGCACGTTGGGGAAACGAAACTTTAGGTTGAACCAAACTATGAGGGGGGGAGGGGGGGAACGAACACACACACACACACACACACACACACACACACACACACACACACACACACACACACACACACACACACACACACACACACACACACACACACACACACACACACACACACACACACACACACACACACACACACACACACACACACACACACACACACACACACACACACACACACACACACCCCCCCCTTTGAACATGGTTTTGAAAATTGCTGTAATGCTCTCAAATTCACAAGTTTCTTTAGTTTTTGGTGACTTGTGGCCGGCATAGACACTTACTGGTATACGTAACCTTGCGCCCTACACCATACCGGTAGCATGTATTTAATGCTAATCTGATACATCGCGTGACTCAGACACATTCCGTTTTCCTGGAGTACCTACCACATCAAGGTAGATAACTTCCAACTACCACACCAGTCTTATTCATTCCACAATGGTTTGTATTATGTGCAATTAAAGTGAGCTTGATTTGTTATATGCGCAAGCATGGGACCACAGGTTTTGTTAATGTTAGTGACCTTTCCACGCACTAAAATAGTGTTGACTGGGCGTGAGCATGTTAACACTTTTAATAGTTTTATCACTCTCTAAAAAGTGCTTTAGTTTTCAAATGCGCCATAACAGAATCAGGATTACATAGTATGTTTTTTGTTAATTTAGCCATATCTCATCATTTTTGGTTGTTTACAGTTTGGATTTTATGACAGCTTCGGGTTGGATTTTTGTTGTACAACTCATCAGAATTGGTTTGTAGAACAGTCAGTTTTCATGTCAGTGACTCCACAATCGTAACACTTAATGGCTTCGATACTAGTTTGGGAACCAGGGATCTATCTCCCACACCTGAACCACACATGAATACAACATTGCACAGTACTCTCTGCTTCCTCAATTAACCAAGGATATATTTTCTGTTTTATTTAAGAATATTTTGGTTAAATGTTGCTTATGAGGCTCCCCCTGACGAAGGACTGTGTCCGAAATGCAGTGGGGATCGTAGACCGGCCCTGGCAAACTGCTCGGCTGGCCCCCCCTGGGGTGAGGGGGTGTGCAGCCGAGCAGTTTGCGAGGGCCGGTTTCGGCCGATTTTGTTACAGGGGGCCGATATTGTCGACCCCCGGTAACAAAAGCGGCCCCCCAAGGGCCCAAAACCGGCCCCCAACCTAGCGGCCCACCGGGGAAACGCCGGTGCCCGCTACGGCCAGTCCGGCCCTGTCTGATTGATATCGTAGTGCAGATGGGGGGAGAAAAGGGTCTAACCCACAGATACCTACTTTGAACGGCCTTATTGTTCTCCCTGTTTGTCAGTGACTTACCAGAGTGCCTAGTAGGTATAAAGAACTTCCCTCCCAAAAATGGCTTCTCAGGGTATACATATTTTAATGTAAGCTGATGTTGTCATACTTGACTTCAAGGAACGACTCGACAACAACGCCCACAACAGCAAATCATCGTCAAAGAGCTCTCGAACCCCAGCGCCGGAAACAACGACATCACTCCCTCGCAAGACCTCTGCAACTCGCTCGCCTCGTTCTTCCACAGCAAGATCGCAGACATACACAACAGTTTCAGCACACAGCCGACGTACCCTACGACCGTTCCAACGTCCCCCACCTCCACCCTCCGAGCCTGGACCCCGATCAACACCGAAGACACTATCCGCACGATGAACTCCATCCACTCCGGATCACCAACCGACCCCTGCCCTCACCACGTCTTCAACAAGGCCGACGCCATCATCGCACCCCACCTCCGGGACATCATCAACACCTCCTTCGACACCGCCACCTTCCCAGAGAGCTGGAAGCACGCCGAACTCAGCGCCCTACTGAAGAAACCGTCAGCGGACCCCACCGACCTCAAAAACTACCGCCCCATCTCGCTCCTTCCTTTTCCTGCCAAAGTCATCGAGAAGACCGTCAACAGACAACTGGCCGCCTTCCTCGAGACGAATGGATCCCTCGACCACTCGCAGTCCGGCTTCCGGGCCAACCACAGCACCGAGACCGCCCTAATCGCAGCCACCGACGACATCCGAGCCCTGCTCGACAACGGGGAAACTGCGGCCCTCATCCTCCTGGACCTCTCCGCAGCGTTCGACACAGTCTGCCACCGCACCCTAGTGCAACGCCTGAACAACGTCGGAATCCAAGAGAAGGCACTGGAGTGGATCATCTCCTTCCTCACCGGAAGAACCCAGAGAGTCCGCCTCCCCCGGTTCAGTTCCGAGGCCACCGAAGTCATCTGCGGCGTACCACAAGGATCATCACTCAGCCCCACCCTCTTCAACGTCTACATGAGCCCCCTCGCAGCCATCGCACGCCAACACAACCTCAACATCATCTCCTACGCCGACGACACCCAGCTGATCCTCTCCCTCACCAACGACCCCACAACCGCCAGAACCAACCTACATGAAGGGATGAAGGACGTAGCCGAGTGGATGAGGAACAGCCGCCTGAAACTGAACTCAGATAAGACGGAAGTCCTCATCCTAGGATCATCACCCTCCGCCTGGGATGACTCCTGGTGGCCCCCTGCCCAACGCACCCAAACCAACGGACCACGCACGCAACCTGGGCTTCATCCTGGACTCCTCCCTCTCAATGACCCGACAAGTCAACGCCGTCTCCTCGTCTTGCTTCAACATCCTACGCATGCTGCGCAAGATCTTCCGGTGGATCCCCACCGAAACCAGGAAAACGGTCACCCAGGCCCTCGTCACCAGCCGACTGGACTACGGCAACTCCCTCTACGCCGGAACCACAGCCAAACTTCAAAAAAGACTCCAACGCATCCAGAACGCCTCAGCTCGACTCATCCTGGACATCCCCCGACACAGCCACATCGCCGGACACCTGAGAGACCTGCACTGGCTCCCCGTCAGCAAGAGAATCACGTTCCGACTCCTCACCCACGCACACAAAGCTCTCCACAACCAAGGCCCCAGATACCTCAACGACCGTCTGACCTTCTACACTCCCACCCGCCAGCTACGATCGACCAACCACGCCCTCGCCGCCGTCCCCCGCATCCGAAGAGCCACAACGGGAGGAAGATCCTTCTCCTACCTGGCTGCCAAGACGTGGAACTCCCTACCCATCCACCTCCGCCTTACCCAGGACCACCTCTCCTTCAGGAAGCAACTCAAGACCTGGCTGTTCGAACAGTAGCGGACCCCCCTCCCCCAAGCGCCTTGAGACCCTCTGGGTGAGTAGCGCGCTATACAAATGATTGATTGATTGATTGATTGACTTAACTGAAAAAAAAGATCTGAAAATAAATATCGTTAAGACGAAAGTGCTTCCCTTCAGGGGAAGGAAGCGTTATATACATTTCAACTGGAAACTAGTAGGGAAACCTGTAGAGGTGGTAAAAGAGTACACCTATCTAGGGAAAATATTTACGCAGACACTTGAAAATAATTTGCACGTTCGGCACTTAGAATCGAAAGCTATGGCCCACGTAAATGCTATAAAGAATTTCTGTGTTTTCTCAGGAAAAAGGCATTTTAATTCGCTCTTGGAAATTTATCAAATAAAAATCCCGTCTACCTTGACATATGTCGTAGAACATCTCCCAATAAATAAATGGCACTTTCTGCATAACTGTGAAGGGAAACTTCTGCGGACAATAATTAACACTACTCCGGCTATGCCAGTCCAGACGCTTCGATTAGAATGGTCACCGACTAGTGCCTACACAATTGCCCTGGCAAATATAATTAGATGGGCCTATAATATGCTACATGCAGATAAAGATACTGTGAGATCTCTATTAAAGCTCGAAACCTTTGAGGTTGGATCGAGCACTCTTACAATAATTAATAATCTTGAAGTAACTATCACACTTCAAGTGCACAATTCCATTTTTACAGTCCTGGACACGTGCCCATTTAAAGCTATTTAAAAAAAATATGACACTGCACCTCAGTTTTGACTTCTATTACTGCTCGCAGTTAACCCACTACAGGTCTTACTCAGCCTCTCTCGAATATAAGATTTACCAGCACTATCTAAGATTTACACTTGCACACAGCGTACGACGCTGCATTATCATGCTTCGATTGGGGATCTTGCCTTTGAACAACAATACTGAACACTGGGATAAAACAGTAGATAATACAGGATTATGTAAGCTGCGTAGTGGCAGGGAACAAGACCTAGTCCACATGCTATATATTTGTCCAAATAAAGAGGTAGTAGAAGCCCGGCTTCGATTTTTAATCCACATATGCTATACCTTGAATGACCTGATCGCTATTATAAATTCCCCTCCAAATGAATTTGTCTGTAATAACCTATACAAATTTTTAAAATCTTTTTTACCATTGTTTTGGATAGATCTGTATGTATTTATTGTACATATGTAGCTATATTAATGTATTACTGTGCATCTTAATTGTTGACCTCAGCTGAGGTCTAGATCAAATAAATAAAAAATGCACCATGGGGATATATATCAAGGAGAACAAGAACACTCTAAGCATACTTTTGGGATATTCAAGTACAGAGACTGTGTGAATATTAACACAATGCTGAAATAAATGTTCCTTTTGCCAAAAGCAGACTTGATCTTTGATTACTGTTTAATACAGGCTTAACCTACGATATGCAGTGCAGATCAGGAACATGCTCATCATTCGACCTATAGCTTGCTCAAGGGCATAAATACGTCAGGGTGCCATGATGCAAAGACATTTTGTATTTTAAGAAAAATAAACTTTAATTTTTCAGGTTCACATTACATTGTCTGAAGCTCTTAGAGGATATTTTTTTCCCTGAAGTGAACATTCACATTCTCTCCTCTCTTTCGATATGGTATCTTGTACAAAAAGGTGTCAGCTATTTATCCCACTATTTCTCCAACACCAAAGACTTCTGAACCAAACGTCCATTAGCTATTATTATAGGGAAATACCATACTGTTCCACTTTCTTCCTCTCTAGGTGATTTGTCCTTCCTTTAGTCCTCCTACTGCCCAGGTCCTACTTTAGTACCCTTTCAATTGTACAAACCGTGAACGTTGTGGGTCTATTTTGACAATACACTAGTTTTAACATGGTGCCTCTTGGTTGCCCTGGATGTCAAAGCAATGTGCATGGAATGCAAAGATTTAACTCTTTAACTGCAGAGTCTATGGACCAGGTCGCATCTAAAAGGTGCTAATACATCACTCTGCAAAATATATAGCAAATAACATGCACACTGTAACATACAAAAATTGGTACTTACTTTCCCTCGTCTTCCAATTTCTGCACCCGCGCCTGGATAACAGGTACTGCTTCACAAAGAAACTCCTTTTTTCCTTTCCGCGTTCGGTGACCAGTGATATTTTGACCCAATAATATTGTGATTAAAAATAAGTCATCCCATGGCAGGACATTCAGACTAAACGATAGAGAAATACAAAACAAATCAGCTAACCTAGCTAGCTTATGTATGTCACATAAAACAACTTTGTCTCAGAGCTGTGGCATAACACATTTGAAATCAATCCACAAAAGAGCTGTTACTCACCTCTGCAGTAAGTCCTTCTTGCTATAGCTTTTGTGGCCTAGCCAATGTTCTGAAAAGGGTAAACATTACTTTAGAATGGTCTCCATCAGAGGTCTGACAAGAGCAGCAACGTCGAAGACAAGAATCCCAAGTGCAAAATCTAGCGAGAGGGTAGAATTCCTTATGAAACTACCCACTGTCCTGTGCGTTCTGATACAATTCCTTGACCCACGATGCATGTGTGTATGTGCACACTTGTACCAGTGGTGTATTTATCTACGTTGCTGTGCATAATAAAGCTTGTCCACTGGCACTGCCAATGGGGTTCTCCAACTTGATGAGTCTAGAAGGAGGGGTTTGTTACCAATGATTAGCAGATTAATGTATAGCTTTTCTGTCTCCATTCTCACTCCATTTTGCAAGTAGATCTGTTTTTCTACATTTGTTCATGGACACAATGTCAACCCCGAAGGATTCTGCAAAACCACTAAATGCAGATGTGTTGCCTAGGAGTGCCGTTATCTTTTTGTTCCATCTGTCCCAGTGAAAAATGAGGCTACATTTGCATGTCTGAATATAGATTACATTTCTTGACTCATTACGGCATAGCGGAAGGGTGTGCTAATTGGTTACATCGCACAATCAAATACGACTTGTCGCCATCTATACATAACTGTGGAACTAAGTACAGTCAGCAACAATATCTTCAATACCTACATTCTTTGGATTCACTCTGCATGTTGAGAGGTCCTCTAAAGGAACCCTGAAAGGGATGCAAGCAAGCCTTATCCGGATATGCAAGTTTAAAATCCACGTGCAGGTTCTGTACGTTAATAAACCTTTTCCACAAAAGACTTACATTTTTCTTATTGTTGGGTTCCTTGCCTCAGAGCGAATGAATGTACATAGGGCCACTTTTTAAGAGCTCAATTTAATTTACATGGTGCCTTAGGAGGGATGTTGCTATGTTTACTGTGTTGGCATCGGTCTGTTGCATGCTGTCCTACAGTTTAAGGAATATCTCGAGCATTGTAACATTCCTATAGGGGCAGTGTGCCACATCGTGAATTTCTTGAAAACTAGGATCTTTGTCATTCCTAGATCATTTATGTTGCAGATTTCTTGTGCAAATGATTAAAGGAAAGGTCAAATGCCTAGACCAACCAAGCACAAGCAAATTTACCTTTTGTGGGTACCAGAGGGCATATGAAGGTCATATTCACTTCTCATGCAGCAAAGAGAACTAAGCTGGATTCATTCTACATTTTGAAAATGTCAATTCTTCTTGTATCTCCTCTCCTGGACCTATAAGTCATCAGCCAAATAATCTTCTAGACCTGTAGATTGCTCTAACAGGAATGGGCTTCTCCGACAGTCTGTACAATTTCAGAGAATGCAACTGTAATAATCAGAAAGGAGCACACCAACCTGCATGGTCTCATACTAAATGTACACATTAAACAATAAGAACAGGTTTGATGTTCATACTAACTTGAAGGAGTTCTGATAAAGCCCAAAGCTGTAAATATAAAGCCTTCTATCCCGTCTTCATTCCTTTTACATGCAGGCAGTCTTTTGGCGACTTGGTGGTGTGGGTCTCTGAAAGAAACTCCCTTTATTGTGTTCTCTTAGTTCTATCGCACACGTGATTCATGAATTAAATATAAGTTTGTGATCACGGCACCAAGTGTATGTATGATCCCGCCACACACATCAAAGCCTTTATTGTCACTCCCAGCCAGAGAAGCCAGCATCTTCAACAGAACGAGATCTTTGCAAACACTTCTCTGTAGGGAATAAAGCTGTTTTATGCATCTATTACTGTGCCAACAAACTTGATGAGTAAAGTTGGAAGACAATGACACGTACTTTAAATCAAAGAGTGCAGTAACCATCATGCTAACCAATACAAAGCCACACTGTGCTCCTGCCTTAGATATTACCCGTCCAAATAGCCAAAGCCACTAATACATTCCCCATTGTGCCATCACCACCATCCATGTATATCCCGTGGTCAAAACTGCAGGCCACATGGCAAGACACGGAACCAGCAATTTTCTGGCCCTATTAACATTGTTTTGGATGCGATGGAAAATGGAAGTAGGCAACCTTTATCTCAAAGCAGCAAAACAATCTCGCTGTCCCAGGACAGGTATTGTGGTATTTAATACTTGTGGGTGTTGGTCTCTTCCTCTCCCTCCCTCCCCCTCTCCCTACCTACCTCCCTCTCCCTTCTCTCCCTCCCACAATCACCATTCTTTTCGTGAAGTAAATTCATAGCTCCTTTCCAACACATTTAATCTGTTAAAATATACACAGCTTCCCTGTATTGCTGAAGGGATGTTCTTAATCGTTGTACGCAGCTCCCACCATTCTAAGGTTCCTTCACGACGGTCATAGAACGGCTCTAGGATTATCACATACCGCCAGTTTTTGAGGAAAGCCATTTCTAGTTACTGCAATCTTTCATGGTATTAGCTGTCCTGGTTTTGCTATGTAGCCTGTCAATTTATGGACCAAATATTTTCCCATCAAAGGGCATTGTCAAGCTGCAAGCCTGTACAGCATACCTGAAGAATTAACTCCTAAGCCTTGAGTGGCATGTTAATGTACTAGGTCATTTAATCCTCCTCGAAACACTATGCAAGAACGAGAGCAGCACAAACCATATTCTTGGAGGCAAGTTGGCACACTCTACAAGAGTGGCTTTTTTTTCAGTGCATCATCAGTAAGGAAAGCCAATTGCTTACACATTTTCTCTCACTGGCCTATTAACTTTACCAATACCACAGCTTCTTTATATTTTACGTTTGTCTAGCACCACTTCACACATATTACCAGGCACCACTTTCATCTCTATCCTTCGCTCCAGTATCCTGTACATCCTGCTCTTCTCCCAGTGGTGGTCATGATTATCTGGTAAGCTCTAGGATACCTCTGGACCATTGTTGGGTTACGTGGGGCAGGTGATTTATTTATTTTCAGGCTTGGATGCCACTACCCTCAACCATCTCCACTGCCAGATTTTAAAACCCATCCACAAGTATCTGGTATTTTAGCAAGTTTTAGTGTCTCCATTATAAAAGTAATTTGTTTGAAAAGTGGGAACGGATTATAGTATGAAGAAAGAGGTCTGTGCTGCCCTACGTAGGAGACATTGTAAAGCCACCAAGCCTTCTGTCAGTTATAGATAATCTTGACAGTAAATGCCCCTCTCCATTGGATCAATCACTTGAAAGAACAAATTCTGGTATAAAACCACCCTCTGCATAGGATTAATCCATTGAACACAAAAAATCTATTTGGGAATCAGCTCACATATGCTCAGCATTAGCCACTGAGGAAGCATGTCTATTAACCCACGATATCGCAAGATATCAGAGGAGGTTTTAGGTTTGAAGCAGTCACAGGCTGAGCAAAATACAGGATTACGTTTATCAGAGGCTATTTAAAGTGCATAAAGCTTGTAGAAAACCTGCATGGGAAGGCCAAGGTTCAGTTGACCATGCCTATCTGGGACAAAAGAACGCAGAAGACACATGGGCCTACATGCAGCCACATGAAAGGGGAGAGAAGGGTTTTCAGCACCCTTCGTTCAGTGAGAATGTCAAAAAACCAATGGGACGATGCAAGGATGACCGGACAGAAAACCCCTAACATGAAAGCCACTCGAATTAAAACCTGTAAACATTGCAGTGAGAGACAGACCAGACGTCACTGCACCAATCAGACAGTAGGGATGCACAGAACAGCTCAAATCATACTCTTCCCCCATCCGCAGACCCAGCATCATGGCCACGGTTAAGCTCTCCAGCATGCAGAAACCAAACAAGGCCCTACGGAAAAGTCCCAAGAGAAAGCAGGCTGACAGTTCCTTGCAGAAGAGGGTGATAAAAAGGTAACCCAAAAGAAAAACTATCACAGAAGAGACTTGCTGCATGGTCCTAGACAGGTGATCTGCTCTTCTGCATATAGTTCATAAGAATATGAGACTCTTTAAAAAGCCCCTCGGAGAAAGCCTAGGAAGTATCATTAAGCACCTCTATAAGCAGAGTTGTAGAGGAGCAAGGCAGAGTCTGAAACAATGTTCTGAAGGCCACCTCAGACTAGATCTGGTACGTGGAGGTGGGGAAAAGTCTCAGAGTGTGTTTTAAAGATGACCAAGGCAGCACAGATAAAAGAAAAACCTGAATGCTATTTCAGCAGTGTACCGGAAAGTGACTCAAAGCGTGATGTAAGGCCCATTAAGTCCCAGGTAGAAAATTTAAACACAAAATTATGGAGGACACCTTTTGCAAACCCCTGCAGAATTCTAAAAAGGGATAGGCACCTACGGGCTCCTCCAAATACAGATTTGCCAGGTTCCTCATTGGGACCACAGTACTAGGACATCTGGAGAGCAATTTAAATCCCTGGACTGCATCTCAGGTTAAGTGATCCATCAAGAGAGCCACGAGTAAGTACCACCAATTGAAGGCAAAAAAAGGAGACTCCAGGTTGAGACCTTCGGGAGAAATCTAAGGTTTCATAGAGCAACAGGGAAAACCTTGAGCAGAGGCTGCAATAAGCTTTCAAAACGCATCTGGGGCAGAGCTCAGTTGAGGCAAGCCCAGGTGTGCAAGTTAATGCCCAGATAGTACTGCAGATGTAAAACTCATGCCATGCGCCACAGTATGGCCTTATACAGAACCGGTCATAAGTCCAAAATATTGCGTCAGGCAGAGCTCAGTTAAAAAAACCTCAGATTGCAATATAAATCTGAAAGCCACCTTATGGAACAATCAGAATGTAATGCAAATGCAAGGCACCTCGAGTTTAAAACCCAGTGACTAAGAACCAAAGCTAAAAACAAGGGAAACGGTCCAAAGGGAAGCTCAGGCCAAAATGCTTAGAGTATAAGTGGCCAGAAAGAACACACCACAGCATTAAGCTGAAGAAAAGAAATCGAAGGACAGTAAAAAGGAGAAAATAAATGTAAACATCCGAAAGCAAGGTGCGATAAAAACGTAGCCAATACAGACTGCAAGATGTGGGGCAAAGAACTCCCAGCAAAGGAGCCCAAGTACAAGAGTCCCAATTCTGCCTCTGCACAGAGGGAAAGGGAGAAGAATTTGAAGAACTGGCAAGAATGTGGGAGGGAGTGGAGGTTGAGGGATTCAATTAGTTTATCTTTTGAAACCTTACATGTTGGCTTCTATCACCTGGAAAAACAAGCTCAATTTTCCTCCTTTCTTTGAGGTTGCCCAGGCACTGCTATTTTATTTGGTCCACCATCTTGCACCTAGTCAAGAAGTCACTAGGCGTCCAGTTTTGGATTTTCAATTAACAGTTTGTAGCAGTCCGATTCCGTGATTGCATCAACTGAACCAACTCTAATAAGAATTCATATCAATGATTTGTAAAACAAAAGTTCAGAACTGGATAACTGGTGATATCCTAACATTGAGCAATAGACATATGTTGTCTTTATAGTGGCAGAGGACTTAGACAAATATATAAGCAGCAGCAAAGAAAAAACAAGCAATTCAGACAACTCTACACATAATCTAAGCTGAGAAATTTGTGATGGTGCTCAACCACTCAGAACTTGCAAGCAGCACTGACATTCATGGTAATGAGGCAATTTGACCTCACTGTTAAATACATTTGCTATTTTAGCAATTGGACACCAACGTTTTGGGAATTCATGTTTTATCAAGAGCAACAAAGCATAACAAAGTCTTTGCACGTTTTGTCTTACGTGGTGTTTAATAATATAGTTGGACATCATAATCATTAAGTAGCATAGAGAAAGTGTAGGAAAGTAGGATCTGCTTTCATGGTCACCCCCACTTTTTGCTGGTGTCATTCTGTTTTCTGACTAGTCTGACTGGGATCCTGCTAATCAGGACCCCAGTCTTTGTTCTTCTTCCCAAAATTGGACTTGGTGAGTACTTGGGTACTCTCCAGATTGGCTACTGGTGTACCCTGATAAGTCCCTAGTATATGGTACCAAGGTACCCAGGGCATAGGCACACCAGGGGTCTCCCATGGGCTGAAGCATGTATTATGCCACCCCTGAGAGACCACTCACATTATGATTCCAGGCCTGCCATTGCAGCCTGTGTAAGCTGGTGCTAGCACCACTTACGACAGATATAGGTTTCCCTATATCGGAGGTCACTACACTTAAAACCTACAAGCCACCCCTAAGGGAGGCCTTTCAATCCTAAAGACAGGATGCTGGGTCTTACGTGTGACTGTGCCCCTGCATGAGCAGGGCACCCCTACAACCTTCGGAGTCCATTCTCCCGGGTTGTAAGTGCATCAGCCATTACGACAGAGCGGCCATGCGTCATTACGCGATGACCATCTCTAAACTGGCTGTAACGAACCCTGTCATGTTTGGTATCAAACATGTTGGAATCATACCCCCACACCGTAAATTGTGTGGGAGGTATGATTCCATGCACTGTAAAGCTTCTCCGGGAGGCCCTCAGTGCTCCCGGTACCAGTCTTCCAGAACCGGACAGCAAGCTAGGGCTGCTGCCAGCCAGAGACACATTTCTGCCCTCCTGCTGCTAAGCCAAGATCGAGCAGGGGAAGGCAAAACAATAGGTATCCTTCACAGGCAAGTGTGACCACCTCCCAGGCAGGATTTAGTGTACTGGGACAGGGTGGGGGCGCTTGCCAGCGCCACCGACACTACTTGAGGGGAACATTTGGTGCCCTCCTTGCATACTCCAGTTCAAACCAGCTCAGGGAACCATTGGCTCCCGCTCTGGTGCGAAACTGGACAAAGGACATGGGAGTATCCTCCCCACTGTCCAGCCCCTCCTCTGGGAGGGACTCCTGAATCAATCCCAACCCTTTCCTAAGGGTACTTAAGGGCTTACCTGAGGGTGGGTCCCTAGAATCGCCGTGGGATTCGATTCCAATTCAACTCCGCGTCATCTTCAACAGTCTGGAAACTCTGACCGCATCGGACTTCGCTTTGGGAACTGAGAACGCAACCGGGAAGACTCCGACTGATCCAGGTCTCATCGTCCTGCAAGTCTGCTGCACCGTCAGTGTCCGTGCTACATACAGGTTCCTCACAAGGCCTGTGGACATCCAAGACACCCGAAGGAAACTCCCTTGGAGTGAAGGAGCCACTCTCCTGCATCTGCAGGCACTGCAACGTAGCCGACCGGTTTGCTGATCCTGGGCTCCTACGGACTCAGACAGGCTCAGTAACACAGATGGCGCTCTACAACTTCCTCGAGGCCTGCACTGTCTTCGGTCCGAGTCTGAGGCCAGTATCCATCGTCAGCACCGCTGGAACCGAGCCCCTGTGCACGGCGTTGGCTGGCCGTTGCTAAGGCTGGGCGACTCGCGTCTCCACAGATCTTCAGGTCCTGTCAAGGGACTTCTTTGATTCCAGTGGGCTCCCCTGCTTGCTCGGGCCTGCTCTGACTTACCTAGTCGTAGTGAGTCACTTGGACCTTGCTGGTCCTGACACAGCACCTTCTTCGTTGCCGTTGCCAAGGTGTGTTGGTGCCTCTGCCGGACACTAACCCCCCCCCCTGCCTCTCGACATCCGACGTGGGACAGCTCGTGAATGGCTCCTGGTCGTCCACAGCGTCGCCTGGTCCGCACAGCTTCAACTTCAAGGGCACGTCAACCATCCTGCACCTATTGACATCGGTGGGCATTCGTCTTCCGTGCCTCCTGGCCACTCTTGGGTGACAGACTCTGTCCCCTCTACTTGCAGGTACCTCTCAACTTGAATCCACCTTTGGGTTCTACCGGACTCCTTCGTCTTCTCCAAC
The DNA here is from genome assembly GCA_963921515.1 of Calotriton arnoldi. NCBI lineage: Eukaryota > Metazoa > Chordata > Amphibia > Caudata > Salamandridae > Calotriton > Calotriton arnoldi. Next base: position 357,037 of record CAWUFW010002340.1, on the reverse strand, counting down.
GGCATCTTTCCTGAAGTCCTCCATTGTGGTCTATGGCGGTTTCCGACGTCACTTGACACTCTGCACCCGGCTTCCCTGGTGTAGATATCCTGGTTCCGGGGGTATCCACGGGTGGGGTGACTCTCCAACCTTCCATCTTCCACTGGGTTTCTCCAGGGTCCGCTGGGAAGGGTCCTTCTTAAAAATTGCAAACACGACTTACCCATTGGCTTGTGTTGATCATGCGGTCGTCTTTTCACACTGCACACGGCCTCCGTGGGGTTCCTAGGTACTTACCTTGGGTGGTTCCTTGGCTCCCCAACACTTCTACGTCTTCTGGGTCCAGACTTGAGTCGTGGTTCGCATACCACTATTTTAGTATATGGTTTGGTCTCCCCCTGGAGACCACTGTGCATTTGTGCTACTTGCGTGCCCTATTTCCTAAGTATTGTGTGCATTGTGTTTCTATCTCAGGGTAGGAGATAGTACAATTGTGTTAGTGAGTGTTTGTAATAAAATACCTATTTTTATAACTACACTATGATTCTTTTTCACTTATCCTATACCATAAGATTAAGTACTGGTAAAACAAGCTGCTTTACACTCCTTCTGGACCAAGCCTGAAGGCTGCTCTCAACAGCTACCACTTAGAGAGCTTTCTAAGGTTGTCTAAGACCACTAAAATCACCATAAGGGTTGTCTGGATTAGTGCAGGGTGCTACACTTACATAAGTGAGCACCATAAACTAAGCCAGCCTCTCACAGAAAGTGACTGTCATAAGAACATACTGGGCGAATTATAAATTCCAAATATGATTAATGGTATGACAAATGTATTTACAATAAATCAACTATTACCTTCAATTGGTGCCTCCTCCTGGTATTATTACATTTGTTGAAACATGTCTGCGATCAGAGTTTTGTTTTTTGGGAGTGTACTTGGGTAATGGTACAAGGAAACATAATTCCTGAATGAACAAAAACCATTATTAAAATATCCACCGACTGGTCCGGTTTGGAGCACGAATAACTAGGTTCTTCCATTCAATTCAACTTTTCCATTATGTTTTTAGTATTTTTATGGTTTTCCCCTTGTTTGAGGTGTGAAAGTAGTATTGTATCACACTGATCACAGGATACAACATGAGCCTAGCCAGCCTTTTTTACTGTTAAGTAAAGTAGCTGGAAATGCTTATTAGAATCCACCAAAGAATTGGGGAGACTGGATCATCTTGGTGGCCCCGATCTTGTGATATACTGTGCATTCTGAGTAACAATACTTTGTATTAGAGACCCCGCTTGCATGAACAGCTTTTAAACACCCATTTGGTATTTTGTCACATTGAATCTCCTTCTGCAAGTGAAGGGACAAACCCAAATGATCCCCAAAGGTATTGTGAAATGGAAAGCATTATTTTTTCTGTAGCCTCATAACTGACAACGCCTATATGGATCTAGAATTACACCAGAGACTAAACTAAAGAACATACCCAAAATTCTTGATAATGGTTTCTCTTAGTAAGTTAGCCTGTTAGGTGGTGGAGGAGATTGCGGACTCAGTGGGTTCCCATTTATTGCATGTGATGAAACAATATCATTTTTTAGATTGTTCACCCACGATCGTCACTCTCTTTTCTCTTTTAGAAAGTAAGAGACAGAGACGCGGATGTCCATTTCTAGCCATAACTTGACAATGGAAGCAGTGTGAAGCGCAGCCTGACATGACTCAAGATAAGACAGATGAGATCTAACAGACCATAGACGAAAGGAACCAGCTTGCTGTGGCAGTACATTAGGTGTAACAATGCCTCTTGTAAGAAAACTATATTTTCAACAAAGGTTTCTACACCTTTTATCCAAAAAAAGAGGCAAAAATGAAAACCACTATGCATGGAGGCGGTTGGGGAGTTTGGGAAGATATTCCAAACTTTACCGACATTCCTGTGTTGTATAATAGAGATGTAGCGAACATCAGGCACTGCAGGATGTCTGGGGGTTGCTTAAAATACTGATCAGGGAGAGAAAGCCACCACGATTATGACTTTGGTGAAAATACTAGGGACCCAAACAGAACAATCAGAAATATCTTGCATTGGCAATGGGATCCAACCGCGACAGCCAGAGGGCTCTCCTTTGAGAGTCCGTCAATATGGATGAGAAAGTAGGCAACATTTGTGCCCCACATGCAAATCGAACCCACCAGCTGAAGTACTATCACGGAGTAACAGATTAAATAGATGCAGCTAAAATAGTGCTTTGTCTGTCATAAGAATGCATTTTCCATGCCTAGTGTTCAACAAACGTCTATGAGTCCTGCTTTCATAACCCAACATAGTCTATTCCTTCTCATCTGGCTGTAGCCTAAAATCATACATTTATCACAGCAGATATCCTAGATTCTTGTCTCCATGGATATTAATAAGATGAATTAAGGTTTGCTTGCCTTGCATCAACCCCGTAGTACGGTTTGAGTAATAAATTGGATTCCACGGACAAGGCAGAGGTTTTACATGGCATTTAGGATTAGCGGTCCAGATCCACACCTCTCTATACTTGCTCTTAAAGCCATGAACCTCCATGCATGCAGCTGAACTGTCTGCCAGGACATATTTGGTATCTAGCAAATCTAAACAACTTGTTATTGCAGCATGAAACAGAGTAAACAAATAGTCTTATTTATGGTATTGCACTTCACAAACTGATTTGAGCTCTGCGTATTTTACACAGTAAGAACGTAGTTGGTGTAGCTGAAAGAATGATGTTTAAAGGGCACCAATTCCAAAATAGGAAATGGTCAAGAAAAACAATTATTTCAAACGTTTCATCTGAATGCAAATATTTTTTTCTAAATACAGTATTTCCTGCCATTTCTTTTGCTGTGTCCCAGTTTGAAAATAAGTGTTGATTATTAGTAATACTCAATGGAACTTAACTTACCAAACCCCTATGCTGGAAAGTTGGGATTTGAATTGGTAACATTCGGCTCACAACAGACATCAGAGGAGAGCTTTAACTCACTGACCCACCTAGGCCATAATGCCTTACTAACATACCCAATTATCTTTATCATATTATGTCCTCTACAAGCTGGCTTCCGAGTCGGATGCAGCACACAGGAAGTGGTGAAGGCAGTTTTGGACAAGTTACTCTGTTATGCCGATTGGGATGCACCCACAGCTCTGATCCCAATAGATCTCTTAGCAGCATTGGATACTGTGGACCATCAGTAAGTGCTAGATCAATTGAAAGAGTCTAACCGGCCAATAGAGGTCTCCCTGGATTCATTTCTATCTGAAAATCAAACACTGTGCTGTGGCACAGGGTTCTGTGATGGCCCAATTATTATTCAATGTATACATGTCTCTCTGCCTCTTTATTCAATCTTCTGGACGGTCTTTATTCATGTAAGAATATGATACTCAGACTATCTTTAAGATTCATGGTGACCCAAGGTTGAGGCCAGAAAATGTGCATGACTATCAAGTGTAGAGCCTTGGATCTCTTAGAACCTAAACTAAATGGAGGTAAGACAGCAATTCTTACTCCCACTCCAGTTTGGAATGTTTTGTTTCGGTTTTCTTGGCTCGGTTAGATGCACACTCCTGTGCCATCAGTCAGGAACTTGGGAGTCAAATTTGACACACAATAACAGAGTCCGTTGAAATAATCTTAGTGATGAACATGTGCCGGTTTCAATTGCGCACACTAAAGAGTGTGTTCATAATTTTTACAATCAAGCCAGCGTTTAATTTGAAAAGATCCAACTCTTTCTGTTGCATTAGCTACATTATACCGGCTTCCAGTAAAGAAGTTATTTTTAGATCCCTCTACCTGGTGCATATAGTACGTTGTGATCAAAGAACAAATCGACCATCGTTGAGATTTTCCGGCTACAAACCAAGACACAGTTTACCATGTGAGAAGGCTTTTTTGGGGGCAGTTCCTAAGTTTCGCTGAGTTCACCAGGGAAATAGTGTTTTATCAAGGTGGTGGAGCTCGCTGCCGTGTTTGCTTTCTGAAACCTCAGTAAGGAAATTCAAGAAATTATCGAAAACCTAGCTTTTCCTGTGTCTTTTTTTTTTTTAGACATCAGATAATAGCGGAGGTGACTTTATGGATCCAGATAGGTTATTTGAGCTCTAAAATTCCTTCTGATGAATACTCTGCTTTATAATAATTTAAAATAAATAATTATTAAAGGCACTTCTCTATCAAAGACTATCAATTTGGTGAAATCCCTGTGCTGTCCTGGATGTGCAGCACTTATGTCCTTATTTGACCTATACTCTTGCCTTGCAATGTTGGCGACAGCCAAAAAAAGATGCTCTCTTTTCCTCAAAGGCACCTTAGGCTTTCCTTCTTCAATTCTGAGTTCTACAAACATCCCTCTACAATTATCAAACTCATTCCCGACAAGCAGATTAATGAGCAGGGTTAATCTGGGCAATATGGTGTCGTATTCAGGACACAGAACAGCTGGCATACACAAGCGTGTTACTCCCCTAAAACAATGTCCAAAATATCTACTAATTAAGGCCAAATAAAGACAATGCCTCAACTGGAAAATATAAAGTTGCACTTACCAATTACTGAAGCAGTAGCAGTGAGGAGGTAGAGGAAGGGACTGGAAAAAACGAATAAATTTGTCACACAGAGTATTAGGAAAACCAGACAGCACTAACATCTTCTGGAGGTTTGCAAGAATCCTGGAATTGGAGAGGAAAACAAACTTTTACTATAGAATTGTAGCAGTTTTATGTATCAAAAGGACTTTCCAAGAACAATTATTCTTTAGCATGGGTATTCTACCACAGTTACATACTGTGGTAGATACCCACATTTAGCAACGATGTCTGGGACACTTTGAATAGGTTTTATGGTCTCTACATGCCATATGGTTGGTCTTTGGGCTTTAAGGACAGCTGGAGATTCTACGAAAAGGCCAGCCCCCTGGAAGCCTATTCAGCTTTGATTTAGAAGCTGTAGATCGTGGTTTATTAAGTGATCTGTTTGAGAGACCCCACCATGTATTAATGCCAAGATCTTTATCAGGTTCAGCTAGTTTTATTTAAGTAAACCCTTAGTTCAGTCCTGGGTAGCTTTGGCACACAGCAGTCGGGCTTAATTAAAGGAACAAATGTAAAGCATTGTTGCAGGGATTCTGCGGAGTCACAGAACTATGCTTGGGATCACAGAACTTTAGTAGGCAGGGATTGAGTCTTCCTACCACTTGAGTACTCATGAGCCCGGGACCGACTAGCTATAGTGTCTCACTTGCCCTCCTACTCACTCACAGATGAACAAGTAATTAGACACCCCAGAACACAACACTCCCGACCCTCTTGGAAATCGCGGTTGCAGGACACAGCCTTTTGCTCTCACACTCGTACTAGTCTACAATAAGTTCTGGCAGAGACACAAGGAAAGTTTAAAACGTTTATTTTAACTAGCGTGCTCTAGTATGCAGTATACGTGCCACAATAAGTAAGAAAGTGCCTAACACAAATACGGTCAGCATAGCAAGTAGTCCATAACTCATAAACTGCGCTGTCATAAGACAGGGTAGCCTAACCTCCCTTCCCTTCCCTTCTACAGAAGTAAAATGATTATATATCAGAAGATCTCTGGGTGTTTGTAGCAGACCCCATACCTTAGCATGCACAGATGAAAGTTCTACATCTCTTCCCTGGAAAGATCCCTCTCCAAGTGTGTTACCTATTCTGTGCATAGCTAAATGACAAAGTGCGTGTCCCAAACAATAGCTGCATTTGCGTGTTTGTCTAGGTGCTAGGGCCTGACCAGAACAGAATCACAAGGGGCATTGTTGTTCGACCTGGTCTACAGTGTTCAGACTAAATCCCAGGAAAGAACAGAACGTGAAAACAACAGCAGGGTCTGTGTGAAAGTACAGTGTGGCACAAAGCAAAATATCTTTGTAGAGTAACGTGTGCAAAACAGAGGACAGTCTGCAACGTGCTCATGCTAACATAGGGGGAACGACAATGGGCCTGCGCAGGACATATGACAGCATTTAGAAGTACCAAAACAACACGTAAGTAAGAAACAACACAATAAAATCCAACCCCAATTTACAAAAAAAAGTATTTTTATCTTAAATTAAATACCAAGAAAGCAAAAATCTATTGAGGGAAACCAGAGATATGATTTTTCAAGGGTAAGTAAATTATTTTTAAAAGATTCAATAAATTGTTTAAATCAGTAGAGCAGTTTCTAGCCACCTGGCAAGTAGAGCTACTCCTTTTAGCTTGAATGAGCCACAACAGAGTGGGGGCCAGTCACAGGGACCACTTAGGTCCAGGGAGACAATTACCTGTTGTTTTTCTACAATCTTACGGTCCTCTCTGTCTTTTGCTCCTTTAAGGCGGTCCAGCCAAGAAGTGGTATTGAATCTGAAGTTGCAGGATGCTGAAGATGCTGAATATGCTGCAGAGATGCTATGAATAGTCCTGGGGCCACCCTGGTATCTAAGGGTGTCAGGGGACATCTCTGGCCTCAGGTTTCGGTTTCCGACAGTGGGGGTCAGTGTAGGTCAATTGGTCTCCAGGTTCTAGCGTTCTTCAGCGGTTGCTTGTAGACATGCGTCTAATTCGACATTGGCTAGAGGACACCTCAGGAAGATCCAGACTTGGTCACCAGTAGGCACTTCGCCACCCAACATTGGGCAGACGTTCCTGGCAGATGGAGCACTTTTCCATGAGTGGCCACAGCAGGCACAGTCCTCTTTGCAGGTCCCTTGGGTGCAGCAGTTGCAGTGAAATCTTTGGTGCAGCCTCACTTTGCTGGGTCCAAGGAGCAGCTGGCAGTCCTTAGTCTTCTTCCAGTCCAGTAGTGATCTGATGACTGTGGATCTGGGGTGCCACTTCTATGCCATCTTCTCATTTGTGGGAGGAGAGGACTCACTAGCCAATGGGGCAGTTGTTCACACGAGGCTACCCATCTCACTTTACATCACTTTCTGGGGGTCTGGGCATCAAACAATCCCATGATCCCATCTCTACCCAGCCCCAAAATGGTACAAGCCTTCTTCCCGTCCAGCATAATGAGTCACTCCTCCTTGGAAACCAGTTTTGCAACTGGTTTTCCCCCTCTGGAGGAGATGCCAGCCTGTCTGCCGACACAAAGAAGCTGGCAGGCTAAAGTGTGGGCATCATTTGCTTCACTGAGGCGGTAGCCATTTTACCGGGTGGTGGCCACAGATGGCCCAGCTTCAGTCATCCTGCTGGAGGTCGCACCTCCTCCCTTCAGCAATTCTCTTTGTTCTCTGTTCCTGGGAGCTCTTCACACTTTCTTATAGAGGGGCAGCATGTTCTGTCAGGTGACAACTGCGGCAGGTAATCAGGAAAGGCTAACGAAGGTTTGGGCAACAAAGTGGTGACTTCTAAAGTTACCTTCCTATTAAAAGTGACCTAAAATCCAATCTCAGTAATGAGCCGGGTTTAATGTAACAATTTGATATTTAGGAGTAAGATCTTTGATGGTCCCAAATCAAAGTTAGCACTTAGCGCGGTGGCTTGTGAAACTCCATGTTAGCCAATGGGACCACCAGCATTGCTACAGTGAAAACTGCAATTTTGGGGTTTCACTGTCTGGGCATGTTAAGCGCAACAAGAACATGCCCTTCGTTTTAATATTAAGCACCCTTTCTGGTGGCTTACCGATGCCTTACTTAGCGGTGAATTGTTCATAATAAAAAGGAAGGAGATGACCTGGCAAAAAGGTTTATTTTGCCATATTGAGTTGGCAGGTTCAACATTGACCAACGAGGCTGCAGTAGCAGGCCTAAAGGCACGTTTGCACCTTGTCACTGAATGGGGTGTGGAATTCCTATAGCCCGACTCCCAGGACATATTGTTTAGGGTCAAGGGCAACAAGTTTTCATTTTTATTTTGTCCTTGGGACAAGTAGGCCCAATCTCCCTGCAGCAAAAACCATTTGGCTGCCAGTTTAAAGTACCACATCATGGATCAGGAAAGGGCATTGTTTGCAGTTAAGGTAATATTTGTGTCCATATGTTAATGCTGTTTGAACTTGTATTTATGGTTTAATACAAAGCCTCTCTCATTAGGGTGACCATGATAATGAAATGTTGTACGCTCGGACTGCACTACTGACAGTAGTTCCAGTGTAACAATGTGTACATGCGTTTGCAAAGTTTAACAATATGAGGCTACATACAATGCTCCCAGAATGCTCTCTAATTAGATGCAAATATCTGCAGAGGCTTGAAAGCAAGATTGATGATACTTTGCTTACAAAATAAGATGTACACAAAAAAAATGCAACTAGGGGAACAAAAAACGTTTTGCTAAACTACTGTTAAATAGTAGGTAACATTTTTGAAGCATCATTTAGTAATATGTATCGATGCATGCTAGTATTTCCCAAAAACATTCATAATGGAAAAAACAGTGCAACCAGTTTCAACGAGATAATGGGAAACATGAAAATAATCAATCATTGACAAAGCTAATAGGTCTGATATTAGTTGTTAGCCTTTTGGTTTTGTCAATGCATGTCTTGTTTTGATATGATTGTTGTAAAACTTTGTGGGAACTGCCAGGGCCTCACCATTATAACAAACATTGACAAAAAAGAATAATATTTTTGGGTCTCAAAAAGTTCACATTGTCACAGTAGTCCCTGGCACTGAACTACTTTGTGTGCATACATGCTCCTTGTGAGAGAGTGGAAACAGAGATGGATGAATGGATGGCTATTTAATAAAAACAAAATGTCTTGGTTAACTCCAGACCTAATTAGGGGCCCAATTCTTAAAGAAAATCACAAATTTGCATCCATGGCATAGGTCTTTGCATTAGTGCAGATTTATAGCTTTCATGAATTCACAAGAATTTACAGAAGTAGGCCAAATATATCGTACTCCTGGAAAATATTTGTATACTGCTTTTTAGCATGAGCAGATATGCAGGTGTAGATTTGCTCATGCGAAAAGCTGTTAAGCGTTTACAAGTTCACTTTCCCTCCAACCACTTTTTTCCCAACCATGGAGAAAGTTTTAATTCTGCCATTGTCAGGAGTACGTTTCCAACCTTTTTCAGTATGGGAAAAATATTTGAGAAATGCTGGTGAAAACCCCTAGAACATGCAATTTAGTAGGTATGCACAGTCTCAAAAGGGCATTCAAACCCTGGAAGATTTGCTTAATGCTACCTCCAACCCCTGTATTTAGATCTGTGGAGAGGTAGCAAAATAAGGAAATTGCTAGAATTCAAACCCTACTATAGTACGAGCCCTGGTATAATCAGAAAGGCTATTATCAGAGATTTTATATAATGAGATTGCTGCCATAAATTGTCGCTGCACTACGTGGCCCCAAAGGGACAAGTGGATTTTTTTTTTGCAGGACAAGGAGAATTATGAAACAACCTGTCCCATGGACAAGCAGATATTTTATTATATTTCACACCCCGCACTGCAGTGCTGGCACAATTAAGCGCTGCAGTCCACCAGTGACTGGGGGCCACTTGTACCATATACTAGGGACTTACAAGTAAGTTGAATGAGCTAATCAGGTATTCGCTAATTGTATATGTATTTTGGTGGTCGGAGCACATACTACAGAGTCAAAAAACCAGCAGCATCAGTCCAAAAACTAGGAGGGGTGATCATACAAAAACAGGTCCTTTTCTAAAGAGAACATAAAAAAAAGACTATTACTCATTTTGAAGATGGAAGTGGCAGAGTGGAGTCCAAATGGAGCTCAAAAAGCACCCACGCTGAAGAACAAATTATGCAGCACAAAGCCCAAAAGTACTGGTGGAATACCGCCGTAGAGGTTAATAAATAATGTTGTTGTCTTTCAATTAAGGCTTCCTGTTTTCCGTTTTTACAGATAAATACTGACAGAAAATGTGTTTTCTGTCTGCATTTATTTAAAAAAGTGGATAAATACAGTAAATTGTGCTTCTTTTAAGTGACTCTTCGTGCTGTCGTTCATAAATTATAGCCCAACAGCTGAGCAGATGGACAGCATGGGAAATTAAAAAACAGGACAAATTTTTAAATAACTGCATGTGTTAACATACATTTGTGGTATAATGCTAATATTTATCAGTGGATGTAGTGTTACGTAATATTCGGCAGCTTAAATAGCTAAAACACGACAGACCTCAAAGCATGAGTGCGCATCTATCGATTAAATAAATATGGAAATGTACAGTTTTACAACTTCATTTATACGCGAAACACAAAATAAATATGGATAAATACAGACAAATGTTAAAAAACATAAATACCATAAAACTGGGAGCCCTACTTACAATACATCATTTAGAAAAGTGGACTGCCCACACCCCTGACTCTAACCAATCATCCAGTGTACAACTGCACCCTTCCTCACCATTTCTTTTTCAACTAATATGATGCTGTAAAAAAATAAGTGATAAAAGAAATGCATATTATCAATACTTACTGGTGGACACAATACCAGTCTATTTAAGATCAGAATACACTACGCACAATATAAACGTCCAAATTAACTTCAAGTACATGTGGGTAGGTACCATTGGTAGGAATATCCAAGTAGGAGAGGTACAGATAGGAAAAGAGAAGCGTGGCAACATTCTGCATGCACTGCCCTGCCAATGGAATTCCATGCGACTAGTATTTCCGTTTCACCATACACTTTTAAATCCAATATCTTTGGTGGGAGATGGGCTACTGAATTACAATAGGAGGTTAATAAGAAGTACTCAAAAATGCTAAAAGACAGAAAGCCCAAATGGAATCGTGACAAAAAACACATGCTTTGCAAACGCATGCATAAACATTTTTGCAACAGATTTGCAAACTGCAACTATGTACATATTCCTCCGAAAAGGACCTGCCCTTGATCTAAAAGTCCAAATGACATCTTTGACAGAGTTACATCACCAAGTAACAGTCCATCTTTCTCATCAGGTTCAGTTGTCAAAAAAAAAAAGTTTCTGCTTACAGCATTGTGAAACAACTGATCTGCTGAGGTACTGGACTTTCACATAATCGGCTACCAAGTCATGAAATATAAATGACCAAATACCATAAGGAAAAAAATGTACATCTCAAATAAAACACTGTACTGTGCATCTTGACAAGAAAAACACAACAAATCTCCTGTGGGTTTCCAGATGACAGCTTACAAGGGGATGCCGTTTATAGAGACTGGTCCAAAATATTCTGTTACACTTTTCCTCCACTCTCTCTCTACGTCACATCCATTCATAAATACTAGGATGCCAATGCAGAAATGGTGGTGATAAGAAAAACATGGGCCTCAAAAAGTGGCCTTGGGCCTCAAAAAGTAGTGGCATCAAGACCAAAGTGTCAAAGTCCAGCGGCCATATGTAGTTATGAACAGCAGATCTATATCTGGTAAGTTTGAGAACACCAACTGCCTATGTAGACAAATGCATAAAGGTGCAAGCAATGGCCGTGCAGCCATAGAACCTTCATGAATAATGTAGACAGCTGTAAATCTGTGCAAGATAGAGGTGCATGTACCCAATCTGCATGTTTCTTACCACTATTCAAAGAACTTTTTTTTTTTTAGATTTGACACAGGAATAATCAAGTCATACAGTCAGAAACAAGTAGATTACACCCTGCACCACACAGTAAAACGTTAAGGTTGAAATCTCAGCGACACTGCCAGGGGTCCCTCCCCTCATGGGGGAACCCACATACGGAAAGAACAGCAGTGGGGAGCGCCGAAAGGCGGGGGGCCAGTAGGGAGGGAGGAGGCAGTCACTGACCAGCACCGGTGGCCGCCGCAGGCGCAGGGCCGGCGGGGAGCGCGGGAGAGGCAGCACCACTGGGGTGGGAGCGGGAATGGAGATAAGTCATCAGAGGGCCCCATATGTCAACAGGACGGGACTTGACGGGCAGTAAATCCCAGAACTCCGACTACAGAGTCTGACACCGCGAGCGTCCTCCAGCCAACTCGCAGCTCTGGGAGTAGGCATACGACCCCAACACATGGCCACCCTACGCCTAGCCAGGACCAGCAGCATTGCAATCAGGCGTCGGGAAGCATCAGGACAGAATTTTACGAAACCAAGAAGGCACATGCGGGGGGTCAGGATGCACTGTGGCATTAGTAATGTCAGAAATAGTGGAACATACCTCCCGCCAGAATTCAGAGACCTTAGGGCATAACCACGCTAAATGTGCGAAGTCCGTGGCAGGGGCAGCACAACGCATGCAAGTGTCCTTTGGAATGAGCCCGAGCCTGTGGAGCCGAACGGGGGTGCGGTACATCCTATGTAAATACTTAAAATGTATCAGACGGAGCCGGTAATTGGGCGACAGCTTCTTCGTCTGGTTACAGCAATATAGCCAGTCAGCCTGCACAATGTCTATCCCCAGGTCAGCGCCCCAGGCCTCCCGCGCCTGATTCGAAGAAATAGAGGTGGACGACAGGGTGAGCGAGTATAATTTAGTGACGGGGATGCAAACATGAAGTCCAGAGCCGGCATGGTGGGTGGGGGCTGGGGGAATGTAGAATGTAGTTTCCGGCATATAGCGCGAAGCTGGTAAAATAATAGCGTGTCCAGCGGGCCCGAGGAGTCAAGGAGGAGAATAGAAAGTGTTCCCAGGATAGAGGTCCGCCACCGTCCGCAGACCCAAACGTGTCGCATGTCGAGACATGCCGGAAGGCTGAAGTGGGGGAAAATCTGGGTGGTTCACTATTGGCATAGCATTAGCAGAAAGCAAGGGAAGATTGGCGAGCCGACGAAGGCCAGACCAGGCCCAGCGCAGTGTCTCGACCGTGTCGACCTCCGCCCGCGGGCGCACCGCCGGCGCGAACAAGGCCGTGGACAGGGGCCAAGGGGATGCCATATCCGTCTCGACGGCAACGTGAGGTTGATAAGGGGTTGGGTGGATCCAAAAGTGCAGGAAGCTGGCCTGGGCGCACAGGGCATAGATCCGGAAATCTGGAGCGCCCATACCTCCGACAGACATGGGGAGAGTAAGGATGTCGTATGCGACTCTTGGCTGCTTACCCGCCCAGACGAGTGAGATGATTAGGGAGCGTAATTTGCGGAAGAAGTGAGAGGGATGGGGACATTCAGAAATAAGTAGAGAAATGTAGGCAAAACCACCATCTTAGCGATTGCGATCCGCCCAGCCAGGGACAGCGGAAGCCGGCTCCAGGATGGAATCCTAGCTTCCAGCCAATCAACTGTACGACCGAAATTAGATCTCCACAGTTCGTCCAGGTCCCTACTCAACCAGATGCCTAAATAGCGCGTAGGACCAGTGGCCCACACAAAAGGGAAGTCCGGTGTGAACGGCGTGGTGGCATCAGTCAAGGGAAACAACACTGACTTGCATCCAATTCACTTGGATGCCGGAGAGTCCGCCAAAACGTATGATTTCCGGAACCAGCGGGCCGAGGTTTTCCTGAGGATGACGGACATATAGGGTTACATCGTCCGCATACATGGAAACAAGAAGGGAGCGGGCCGAAAAACCTATTCCTCTGTGGGTGTGGTGTTGCCGGAGCCTGGAGGCCAAGGGCTCCATAGCAATGGCGAAAAGCATGGGCGATAAAGGGCACCCCTGCCGGGTGCCACGAGCAATGCTAATGGGGTCGCAGACCTGGCCATTGATACGGAGCCGTGCCAAGGGATTGGTCTTGCGCACGAACATCTCGCTGAAGCCCATTCGTGTCAAGATGTAAAACAAAAAGGGCCACTCGAGCGTATCGAACGCCTTTGTGGCGTCCAGCAATGCAGCCACTGCCGGAAGATTGGGATTGATTTGGTGCAAAACCGAGAAAATTGTACGGAGGTTGTGCGAGGTGGCCCTACCGGGAATAAAACCAGATTGGTCAGGAAGGGCGATAAGGGGCATAAGTAACAGAAGGCGGGAGGCGATCAATTTAGCGAAGATTTTGTTATCAATGTTGATTAGGGAAAGGGGGCGGTAGGAATCGCGGCGGTCAGCAGGTTTGTCGGGTTTGAGGAGCAAAGTTATCATTGCCTCACGAAGAGACTGTGGAAAAAGGCCATTATCGAAGGACTCATTATACATAGCCGCCAAGTGTGGTACTAGGAGATCAGCATACATTTTGTAAAATGAGGCCGGCAGGCCATCCAGGCCCGGGGCCTTATCCCCTGGTAAGCTACTAATAGCAGCGAGTATTTCCTCCCTAGAGAATGGTTCATCTAGAAATTCCCGGTGATTGTCCTCTAGCCAGACCAACGCAATGGAATCAAAATATTGATCAAAGGCCTCCCGCGGCGGAGGAGTCCCGGCAGAATAGAGCTGTGAATAGAAGTCCAGGAAGCGGGGAGGTAGTCCTACACGAACCACCGTCACTAAGGGCCGTAATATAGGAAGCAGCTCGTTGTGGGCGGAGGAGATTGGCAAGAGTGCGTCCCGGGCGGTCGCCCTCACCGAAGCGACGAGCACGACCCTCCCTGCCCAAGAAGGATAATTCGCAGTCGGCTTCTACAGAGAATTCAGTGTGTTTTTGACGTATGAATGCCAGCGTCTCCGGACCGGGGCTTGCAGCCTGGGCGGCGTCCAGATCCTTGATTTCCGCCTCGAGCTTAGCCAGAGTAGTGCGGATAGAACGGAGGACACCGGCCTGTTTAGAAATACATTCCCCCCTAATGACGGTCTTAAACCCCTCCCACAATACCGAGGCCGAGTCCACGGATCCCGTGTTTAAGTCAAAATAATTAGTTATAGCTGTATGAATTTCCGCACAAAAGACGGTATCTCGGAGGGCGTTTGGGGGAAGGCGCCAGGTAAATGCTCGTTGCGGGGAGTGAGGAGGACGGAGGCGGATCTGGACCGGCGCATGGTCGGAAAAGGTGCGTGCCATGTGTGCAGCGTCTGTAAGCCAAGTCAAGGCATCCGGGGAAATCAGCCAAAAATCTATACGCGACCAACAGACCCCTGCGCCGGTGACACAAGTACCCTCACGGGCGTCAGGCCGAAGGTGGCGCCAGGCATCGTAAAGGGAGTGATCAATTAAGATGGATGTGAGGGCCGCGGTGGCGCGCGGGTGGGACGTATATGAGCCAGACCGATCCAGGGCCGCCGATAGGGTGACATTAAAGTCCCCTCCCCAGACCACAGCCGCAGGGCCGCAAGAGGAAATGAGGTGCCAAATGTGATTGAAGAAGTCCGGATCGTCCGAGTTGGGACCATAGACCGCGGCGATCGTCATGGGCTGGGCCAGAAGTGAGCCATGGAGGATAACATACCTGCCCTCTGGGTCAATAAGTGCCTGGGCGGTGTGCCAAGGAAGACCCCTGCGTATCAGAACGGAAACCCCCCTAGCATAAGCAGAGTAGGTAGAAGAGTGGGATTCCCCCCAGCAGCGCGTCTGGAGAGGGATCTGGGCATCAGATGAGTCTCCTGTAAGAGACATATCTACCCTGTGTCTCTGTAAATGTGCGTGGATCAGTCTGGCCTTACGGTGGTCATTCAGACCACGGACATTCCAGGTCCAGCAGACAATGTCAGTCATGGGGAGGTGTTCGAGTGTAACGCAACGCAGCGGGGGAGCGCCACAAGCAGACGCAGCAGTCAAAACACGGTGGTCCTAAGTGCAGCGATATGCAAAGCAGCTGGGGGGCTCCGCAGACAGGTGTAAGTAGCTCAGCAGGGACGTACGCTAACAGGGCAACGTGGGGAGGGTGCTCAGGCAGCGGACTAGCAGAAGTGGCACTGAAGCGCAGGGCGCGCCGGTGAGCTGGGGTGATGCCCCAGGCACCAAGACCCAAGAAGTACAACAGACAAGGGGGGGGGACCAGAGGCGTAATGTGATCGCGGACAGAGGATGACAAGTGACTTGAATCAGGGCGAGGCAAGAAGCACAGTGTAGTGTCGCAGTCTAGACTTGTGACAACAATACTTAACAGACATACGGTGGCGAACTGAAGCCACCACCACAATAGGGGAACAGAAAACCCCAAGAAGAGACCCCCACCCCAACCCAACCCAACCATCCCAGGCTAAGACCCATCCCACCCCCTACTCAACCCCCAAGCGACCAGAAACCCCCAACCCCACACCCACTCCAACCCCCAATTAGGCTGAGTAACCCACCCCCCACCCCGGGAACCCACAACTAGGAGAGGAAAAACCAACTTCAGAATAGGGAATCAACCCGTGGGGGCATGGCAGGGCTAGGCACACACCCCTGCAGTAAAGCAGGGTGGCCAAGCTTGGGTGGTGTTAGGCTTCACACAAAACAAGCATAGAGTAGAATCTAAGTTCACACTTCAGTCATTATCACTTAGGCGATCTACACTGTCAGTCTGAGATTTAGAAGGAGGGGAGCAGGTCGCTTTGTCCAGCTTCTTGGCGAAGGCGAGGGCATCCTTTGGATCCGGAAAGACCAGTGTTTTTGCCCCCTGACGGACTCTCAGTTTTGCAGGGTAGGCCAGTGAGTACGAGACCTCATGCTTTTGAAGAATACGCTTGGCCGGAAGGAACTCCCGCCGGGCCGCCTGTACAGTGAGGGTGTAGTCCGGGTAGAAGGAGAGTGTGTTACCTTGATGGTGAATGGTGCCCCTCTCTCGTGCCGCTCGAAGAATGGCGTCCCGATCCCGAAAGTTTAGGATTTTTGCAATGATGGGGCGTGGAGGGAGTCCGGGACCGGGACGCGGGAGCGGTGTGCGCGCTCCACGACGAAAACTGGAGAGAGAGCATCGCCGAAGAGTTCCCTTAACAGCTGTTCTACAAAGTCCTCCATTCGTGAGATATTGGTGGACTCCGGAAGGCCCGTAATGCGGAGGTTGCTCCGGCGGGAGCGGGCCTCCAAGTCCTCGTTCTTCTCCCGGATGACCGCCAAGACCCTATCCATCTGAAGAAGTTTCTGGCGGTCCTGGGTGGCAGCATCCTCGGCGTCCGACACCCTGGACTCAACATGAAGCAGACGATTGTCGTGGGAGTCAACACGGGCCTTGACCGAGTCCAGACGGGCAGAGAGTTGGTCCAATTGGGTCGCAATGCCGGTCACGGTCGACTTGACATCAAGCATTATGGCTTTCAGATCGTCATCGCGACAGGGGGGGGCATCCATCGTGGCAGCAGAGTCGGCACCCTCGGAGCCAGCTCCGTCCTGTCGGGAAGACCTCCGGAGCTCAAACGCAATCTTGGGCTGTTTTGGGTCAGTCTTCCCCATGATGCAAGACCCAGCAGACCGGAAGAAGGCCAACGGGAGGCGGAGATGCAACAGAAGGCAAAGAGAGCAAGCTGACCCCCAGTAGCTGGTATTACGAGGCGAGATGTAGTTCAGCAGAGCCCACGCAGGGGAATTAGCCGTGGTCCAGAGGGTAGATTCCAGGGGCGATGGGAGAGGTCAGGGGCCGCCAAGCCAGTGGGTTCTATCTCATGAACTGCGAATCCGTATCCACAGTCACACGCAGACACCACTAGCTATTAAAGGAGGATCAGCAGTCCGAAAGGCAGCCCCAGGCACCCCAACCTGGCACCAAGGACACGGGAGAGCAGGTCCAGTGGGAAACAACACAGGTGTAGAATTGTCGGATGTGGACCTATCCAGTCCCACGACGCTCGTGGTATGCCCGGGAGTCGAGGCGCAGGCGGGTCCCCCCAATCAGGCAGCGTCCGGATACCCACCGCACCACACACCAGCCACAGGAGAAGGAGGGTGGCCTCTGCAGGAGGGCCTCCGCAAAGGCCACAGCAGCCAGCCGCCGTCAGCAGGAGCCTGATGAAAGGCCCAGCGCGAGGCCGGTGCCGGGAATCCACAAGGGCGGGGCCCCGCAAGGAATGCACACGGGGCCGCTCCGCCAGTCACAGGAGCAAGGCGATGGTGCGCTGGAGCAGAACAGGCTCGGGCCCTACTAGCCGGTGAGTCAGAGGCAGAGTCAAGGCGGGCCGCCAGAGAGATGTCGCGGCGGCAGCAACGCAGGGGGTCCCCGGCCGGGCCACAGCAGAAGGCAAGCGGGGGCGCGCAGCACTCAGGGGGCAATGCAGGCAAGGAGACACGGGGGGACCGCCGCCCCCGTCACCAGGTCCGGACGTAGGCAGCCGCCATTAAAGACGGCCGGAGGGAGGCGGGGCAAAATAGCAGCGGCAAAGCCGCGGTGACCCGGACCCGTTGGTTCGGCCCGCGGACCCCCAACCACGCCAGCAATAGCCCCCCCCGAGGCGGCGCCACTCACCGGGGACTAGGTGGTCGGACCTCCGATCCCGGTCTGCAGCGGGCGGCGCCAGGGGTGCGCACGACCTCAGAGTATGTCGTCGCGGCCCACACGGGAGCCGAATCACAGGCCAGGCGCCGCTTCTCGACGGCGTATCACAGCCGCCCGGCCGAGCAGGAGAACGAAAACAGCTCCCAGCGATTCCTCTCGCCGTGAGAAATAAGGAATCGATGTCGAAATGCAGGTAGGGTCTGGAAGCCTGCAGGATTATGCCGGATTGTTAAGCTTGGCCGGCAGAGCCCACTAAAGTACGGCCATCTTGCAGCCGGCCAAGCCACGCCCCCCTCACTGTTCAAAGAACTTTGCCCACTTGCTCCAGGTGTATTCCATAAATTATACTTCAAAGGTTATCATACTGAAAGTGCTTTTACGTTCATTAACCCTCCATTGTTATCCATGGTCAGCTATTGCTTAACCTTGAATAGTATAAGGACTTGACCAGAATTACAGGGTGGACGATTGACTTGGATCCACGCCCTTGTCTGCTGGGCCTGATCCCTCGTGATCCTAAACGTAAGACAAGTAGGCGATTTCTGGTTCTGGGACTTGTTATAGCTCGACGGCGCATTGCGATTCATTGGTTAACACAACAAGGGCCATTAGTGGCGAAATGGAAAACAGACTTGAGGGAGTGGGCAGTGGCTGAAGAGGGGCATATGCGCAGCACCAGAAGGGATGACAAATTACCAGAGGTATTGCTGGCGTGGGGAGTGATGGTCCAGGAGATAGCGGGACAGGCCTCCCAATGCACACAGGTGTCATTAGAGGGGACAACCTCCATCGAGGGGCGGGCCCCAAGTCAGGAGGGGGGGCGGGAGGAGACCCAGAGCGCGCACTGAGCTAGATGGACCTCAATTATCCAGACCCGGCAGGGGGGGGAGTGGATTGGGGGGTTGGTTGGGGGGGGGGGGGTTCTGGAACGTTTAGTTATAGTTGAGATATTATGTCACAAAGAAAAACGAACTAAACCAGGATGGTTTGGAAAACCTCCATGGGAAAGACTATGGATCTAAATTCCTGGGTTCATTGTTGGACTGTTTCACTGCCTCGGCTGAGGGGAAAGAGTTATGTAACTGTATTTGTATAGGAACGTGATATGCTGGTTTGGAGCAATAAATGAATAAAGATATATTTAAAAAAAAAAAACCTTGAATAGTATAAAAGGTAAGAATGCCAGCATGGGATTTATTCAAACACGTATACTTATATTCAAATTTGTAAACCTTTCAGTATGTCATAATCTGACATCACAACTTAACTGGGGGTTATTTTGAAGTGAACTCAAGAGAAAAATAACTTCAAAAGCAGGTGTATATATTCATAATTTTTATACTGAAAAAGATAAATCTCCACATGACAATGCATCAAATAACCAGTCATTGTTAAACATGCTATTTAGAGCCTAGTATATTTTGCTTGACAGGCCTAATTTATCTATATAAGAAGTGCATATTTGATACATTGTCATATGGTTCTCAAATTTATGTGCAATCTAGCAATAACAATTGTTAATGTGTCTTGAGATTTATTTCTGTGAACCCCTGTTATTGTATATGTTAGAAATGGGGGTCTCTAATTGGCAATGGTTTGCACCATTGTCCAAATAGGGACCCTTGCTTCTAGTAAGGGTAAGGGGGATACACTCCTAAAATAACTCCTGCTCACCCCCTGGTAGCTTGGCACGAGCAGACAGGCTTATCTCAGAGGCAGTGTGTAAAGCATTTGTGAGCACATAGAGTAATACAGTGAAAACACTACAGATGGACACCACAGGTTGTATGTAAAAATAAGTAATCTTTATATAGACTTAACACAAGACCCAATAGCAAACATCCACAATACGGTAATCTAAAATAGACTTAAAATGATAGAGACAGTTCACGTTATCTTCAAAAATAGGATAGTCAATCAAATAAAGCTTGTAGCAACAAATAACTCCACTTGGAGTTATCACGACATCGTGACCGGAGGAAATCCCAAAGTACGGCGCCGACTGAGGTGCGCGGCGTCGGGACCGGAGTCAAGCAGACCCACAAAGGACAGTACCTGGAATTCGATGAAAACAAAGACGGTGCACGGAGTCGGGGAGGTGATGCTTCGTTGGCGCCGGCGGCGTCGGTTCCTTACGACCCCAGGGAAGGTGATGTCTCGGTTCCTTACTGCAGCACAGGGGAGGTGAGGCGTCGGTTCCTTACTGTGTCGGGGAGGTGACGTCACGGATGGCGGCGAGGCGGCGGTTCCTTACGATGGTGCGGTGTTGATGGATTCGGGGGTTACCCACGTCGAGGATCGGCTCCGCGGTGATGAAGCCCTGGCGTCGGTGAAGTCGGGGCTGCGGTGCGAGTCGGGACGGTGCGTCGTGAGCGTCACGAGCGGTGTCCTCAGCTCCGGTGCAGGCAGCGGCCTCGGTGACGACTTCGGAGTCGACGTCGCACGGCGTCAGCAGGCGTCGGGCCTACGGTGCAAGTCGGGGCGGTGCGTCGTGCTCTTCACGAGCAGTGCCCACGGCTTCGGTGCAGGTTACGGCGTCGCTCGCCGGCGTCGGTGTTGCAATTTCCTTCTGTTAGCAGCTAAAACAGCAGTTCTAGATGCAGGCAAACAGAAGGAGTGAAGTCGTTGTGTCCCTGTGACTTCAGGCAGGAGGCAAGCTCAGTTCAAGCCCTTGGAGATTCTCTTCTTCAAGACGATAAAGCACAGCAAAGTCTTTTCTCCTGTCCTTGGCAGAAAGCAACCACTGCAGGCCAACCCCAATCAGCAAAACAGCACAGGGGCAGTACTCCTCCTTCAGCTTCTCCGGTTCTTCTCCTTGGCAACAGGTTTCTTGATTTCCCAGAAGTGATCTAATTTCATGGGGTCTGGGCCCCAGTATTTATGGTCAAAAATCCTTTGTCCTCTGAAGGCAGAGGGTCCTGTACCTGGTCCAAACCAGTTCTGGGTGCATTCTGTCAGGAGACACCTTCTCCCTTTGTGAGTGAGGGGCAGAGTCATCAGCCGCCCGGCAGGAGGTGGAGCCAGCATTGTGGAAGGCAAGCAGAGCCCTATTCAGACCCAGGTGCAACCCCTCCCACCACTCTATATGCAGGAAGGTCTATTCAGCTCTGTGCTGACTCACCCTGTCTCCTGGAATCCCCCAGCCCCTGTCACTCACAAAGCCAGACACACAATACACAACCTAGCAGAGGCAGGCTTGGACAGTTGGGCAAGAAAATACCTACTTTCTAAAAGTGGTATTTTCAAACACAGAATGTTAAAACCAACTTTACTAAAAGATGTATTTTATCATTCTGAGTTCAGGCATACTAAATTCGTTTTTCTACCATGTTCCCTGGGTCAGTTAGGATTATAAGATGTTATAATCAAACTGCCCATTCATAGCCTATGGGGAACAGGTAGCCTTGCAATAGTGAAAAGCGAAAATGGCTGTAATTCACTATTAGGACATGCCACACACACCAGGGCATGTCCTACCTTATACTTACAATGCACCCTGCCCTTGGGCCTACCTTAGGGGTGTCTGATATGAAGATTAAGGGAAGGTTTAGGGACTGGCAAGTGGGTGCACTTGCCAAGTCGACATGGCAGTCACAGACTGCCCACAGGCTCTGCAATGGCAGGCCTGAGTCACACGTTACAGGCTGCTTCTGTGGGTGGCACAATCAGTGCTGCAAGCCCACCAGCAGCATTTGATTTACAGGCCCTTGGCACACGTGGTGCACTGTACTAGGGTCTGACAAGTAAATCAAACAAGCCAATCATGGAATCACTAATCCATACATCAATTTATCATAGAGAGCATATGCACTTTAGCACTGATCAGCAGTGAAAAAGTGCCCAGAGTCATAAATCCACCAACACCATGTCAGAAAAAAGGCTAGGAGGAAGGCAAAAAGTTCAGGGATGACCCTGCAAAAAGGGCCAAGTCCAACACAACCCCCTTCCAGCCAAAACGCAGGGTAGACCAATCACTACCTTGATGGGCTTCCCTGCTTTGGGCGATAGAACCTGGACCCTGGCCAGCAACAGCAGGGGCATATTCCAGTTCTACGCCAATCTGAACCTATTTGGATCCCTCTGTTCATACTCTCAGGGCCCACCAAGCTAACCCATGGGGAACCCTTCTCCTCACCTGTGGACACCACCCGTGCAGCACCTAACCTTAGCTTGCTCACAGGTGTGCCCCAACAAACAGACAGTACCCACATGGCCAACACAGAGGTGTGGCCCAGTCCACCCCCGGGGTGTGATTTCTGTCCCCCTCCCAGGGGCAACTCTGTCCACCAGGACAGCAAGCCAAGCTGTCAGTGATGAGAGCCAGGCCCCAGGCCTTCCATGGCTCTCCAACCTCTGTGGCGTCAGAGAGCGGGGGGCAGTAGCCCCAGGTGCCTGGCACCCTTTGTCCACTCTCCCAACCGTCAGGTCAGGTATGACATCCTGACACTGACCCACCAGCCCCGGGCCTGTAACCGGCGGCTGGACAGGAGACTGGGGTGGGCTCTCCCACACCCGGTCCTCCTCCTCGGGGCTCTGTACCCTCCCACCTGGAGCGGTACCCCCTTCCAGAATTGTCAGGGCACCTGTGGCAGGGGTCCTGCACAATTCGCCCCCCAGTTCAGGGGTTCTATCCTGCAACTGGGATCCCAGCTTAGGGTCTGTACCCTTAGACTGGGCAGAGGTCAGGGGTTAGGCTGCCCTCTCCCCGCCTCCCTCAGTGGGGCCCTGCACCCTCCCACCTGGAGTGGTGCCCCCAGAAGACAAACTGGTAGGGGCACTGTCAGCAGCTGCCCCTTCCTCCAGGTCAGGGGGGACACCCTGAACCTGGCCCTCCAACCCAGGGTCTGCACCCATAGGCTGGACCTGTGCCTGGCAACCCAGGACTTCCGGGGGGATACACCAACCTCCCCCAAGGAAAACACACTCCTCTAGAGTTGTGTAAGAATCTGCCTGGCGCACCAGGACTTCCTGGGGAGCACGCATGCCCCCCGAGGGTAACACATACCTCATGTGTCTTGTGACAGTCTGCCTGGCGCAGGTCTCCCGACCCCTGTCCATCTGACAGCGCGTGAAGACCCCCCAGGACAGAAGTGGCGTCACCATGGTCACTCCTTGGAGACTCAGCCCTTCTGGCTGGCCCCTGACCCACTGGTTCTTCCACTGGGGACTCTTTCCCCCTTTCACCCCTCAACCTGGACTTCTGCACCCTCCCAACTGGAGCAGCACTGCCAGACACCAGAACCACTGGAGCTCTGTTTACAGATGCTCCCAGTACCCCAGATACTAGGGGATCCCCCTCAACGGGCGGCCCATCAGGACAGACTAGGTTCCTGTCCTGGTGTTCCCTCATGGAACCATCCAGGACACAAGACTAGGGTTCGGGCACCTTGGGACACACAGCCCCACACTCACTCCCACTACACCGAGACAGGACGTGAGCCCCTACTCCCCTCCCACTACATCGGGACCTAGCTGGGCTACTCTGAACCACTTCCACCACTCCGGGTTGGAAGATACCTGAGCCACTCCCCTTAGGGTCACTCCCCAATGCCTCTTCAGACCCTCTGGAATCCACCAAAATGTCTGCCTCCATTGTGAGCTCCCTGGGGTCAGAGAACTCACACTCCACCAGGTGTTGGCATAGCTCTGGAAAATAGGGACTTACAATATGCTCTCCCAAAATTGGATCACACAGACCCACCAAACCATCCTTCACCTCACCATCCAGTGTCTTGCACACGTATCCCACAATACTCTACTGAGACTGGCAAGACAGTATCTGACTGTCTCTGTCACTCAACCCACACTCTTCTGGGCGGTCTTCACACCCACACACCAGGACTTCAACCATGGGGGAACCCCTCTCCCTGCACCTCTCATCTAGAGTCAGTAGAGTGTCCCTCCCACCACTAGGACTATGAACCCCTGTGCCAGTTCCCCAATCCACCTCAGGGACACTGCGCACCACTGGAGCTACCCCATATCCTTGAACCTCCTGGTGTATATTAACCCCCTCCTTCAAGTCAGGCGCCACATCTCTGGGTGTGTGTACTACTCCCTCAGCACTAGATAACTCACCATTGCTGCCACCATCTGAGCTGGATTCCACCTCCAACTCAGCAGAGCTCATTTCTTGAGCTACCCAAATTTCTTCTTCTTGGGTTAAGGCCCTCTTAGCCTCATCAAGCTCTCTAAGCTCCTCATCAATCTCTCTTAGCCTCTGCTCACAGGCCAGAAGCCAACTATCTTTTTCTGTTTCTCCCTCACTCTCAGGGAATTCCTCCTCCACAGACTCAACTGGTAGGGTTGCCTTCCAGCGTGGTAACTCAAACTGAAATAGGGATGCCTCTAGAACCTCCCTGGACCTTCTCCTCACAGGCAGCCCTCTTTCCTTGCAAAACACACGTAGCTCCTTCATTGTGTAGACAAACATGTGCCAGAAGTCGAGTTCCATTTTGAAACAACTAACCAGAGTCATAGTATCAAAAATACTTCCAGGAGGACACCAGAAAACAGAAAACCAGTATGTGGTTGCGTTTGGTCTGCACTCACTAGTAGTGTACACCAATCACTGTATATGAATCACAAATGCAAGTCCAAATCCTCACTGCTGACCACCAAAGTTAGAACTGGGGGTCTCTAGTTGGCAATGTTTGCACCTTTGTCCAAAAAGGGACCCTTGCTTCTAGTCAGGGTAAGGGGGATACACTCCTAAAATAACCCCTGCTCACCCCCTGGTAGCATGGCACGAGCAGACAGGCTTATCTCAGAGGCAGTGTGTAAAGCATTTGTGAGCACATACAGTAATACAGTGAAAACACTACAGATCTCCTTATACTGTCGGCAGACTTGGATTCAGCCTTTCCGGCAGTTATAAAACTGGCAGAAGAATTCGGACAAATATCTGGGTACGAAATAAATGCGGGGAAGACGGAAATAATGACGTGGAATATTAGAGAATCCCAATTCCAGGTCAGCTCCGGTATGCGATACTTGGGGGTCAGAATAGTGCAGGAAGTAGGGGGGGCGCGAGTCTTTAGGGAGTGTCAGAAATTGATGAAGTCATGGGCCCATCTCCCCTTATCCATCTTGGGGAGGGTAAATCTGGTCAAAATGACAATTTTACCCAAGATCACATTCCTTTTCAATACAATCCCCCTTTTTTTTGACAAATCCCGGATAGATAAATTTCAACAGGACAAACTCCTTCATCTGGAAATATAGATCAACCAGGATAGCCTGGAAAAAACTAAGGCGAAGGAGAAAGAAAGGAGGACTGGCGCTATCAGACTTGCAATACTATGCTTGGGCCTTCCAGCTTTCACATTCTCGAATGTTATTAAAAATGCCTGTGAGTACAGGGGGAGGAGACATGTTTCGGGCTATGTTAAGGGGTGCCGGTATATCGGAAGAAGGCTTTATGTTTAAATTTGGGGACCAAAAGTTTTTTAAAAAGGTTAAACTTAAGGTCCTCCATACAATAGCAAAAACATGGGCCAGATTAAGATTTATGGTAGGGCTCAACTACTTTTCAAACCTTGCACCTCTCTGGGATTCACCAGGTTCGCCGGAGTGCCTCCAGGACAGTCTGGCGATACCATTAAGAGAAGCTGGGGTAAAAGTGTGGGGAGATCTGATTAATGAGGATACATTTGTCTCATGGGAAGATCTAAGTAAGAGAGCAGGGACGGGTCTTTCAAGATTTAAGTATATCCAGCTAAAAAGCTGGGCACAATCCCAGCTAAGTCAGGAAAAACATTTTGGTAGGGGCAGCAGCCTGGAACAACAGCTAGTCAAAAGGCCGGCAGGAAAGAGGGAGGTTTCATTGTGGTATTGGGCTATTGAAGAGGCAGTGGATGGGGAATTTAAGCTTGCAGACGAGCTATGGGGTGAACAGATCCCGAATACACTGTGTGAGTCTCTATGGCAAGACTCGTTTAGAACTCTCTTCAGACTAGTTAAACCTGCTTGGCTGAAGCGGAATAACTTGTTCACTGCCCATAGGGCATACCTATCCCCTCTTAGATTATCTAAATTTTTTAAAGGATCGCAAGTTGTATGTAATAAATGTGGGCTGGCTGAAGCATCGGATATACATATGTTTAAGGACTGCCCCCTCATCGCTTCTTTCTGGGAAGATGTGCGGAAGACACTCGAAGTATTTTAAGAGCACCAATTCATATAAACCTGTCCTTGATAATCTTCGGTCTTAATAGTTACATCGCAGGCCCTGCCAGATCTTTGCTATTTTATTCAATACTAATGGCCAGGAGGCAAATTTGTAAACACTGGGTAGATCCAGCTCCCCCCAATCATTCAGCTTGGCTGACCTCATTATATGAAGTATCCAAGATGGACATGTCTAGAACTTGCAGTAAAAAAAAAAAACTTGCATATTGGGACCTGCTTATTCGGTGGAGGTGATGCTTTTTTTCCCTTTTTTTTTTTTTTGTGGGTCCTATGATTAAGCCTTTTGGATACTCCCTGGACCATTGCATGCCTTCCCAGGCTATCGACAATGTCCACCAGGCTCTTAAGGACCTAGCTGGAGGAAATCCGACCTGCCCTCCCCACCCTCCCCCCGGGTATCTGTGGGGTAATAACCTTCCGGCCTAAAAATGTACCCTTACAGGCTGAGAAAGCAAAAGACACACAATTGATGGACGGAATGCAGAACAAATCAAAACATTCACCCCCAGTCAAGAGATCTGGGTTAAAGCCATCATTCTTTTGCTCACCATGCCACCCCAGTTTAGACCTGGCCATATGCAAATCAGTCTTGACCCTGTGCCTCATGGGAACAGTCCAGCCCGAACTGCCAAGCCAGGTCCTCCCTGGACCGGAAAAAAGCATCCTAGGACCTGTTTCGGGGTTCCACCCCTCTTCAGCCAGGATAGCTTGATTCCAGTGGCACAGTGAGCCCAGGACCCACGTCTGGGCATACCTGGCGCACTTAGGGCGAGAAAGCAAAAGACACACAATTGATGGACGGAATGCAGATGCAGTCCATCAACTGTTGTTTTTGCATTTGTCACCCCGAGTGGGACGGGTATGCCCAGACGTGGGTCCCGTGCTCTCCATGCCACTGGACTCAAGCTATCCTGGCTGAAGAGGGGTGAAACCCCGAAACCGGTCCTAGGATGCTTGTTTCCAGTCCAGGGAGGACCTGGCATGGCAGTTCGGGCAGGACTGTTCCCATGAGGCACAGGGTCAAGACTGATTTGCATATGGCTGGGTTCAAACTGGAATGGCACGGGGAGCAAAAAAACGATGGATTTAGGCCCAGATCTCTGTACTGGGGTGAATGTATGACATTGTTCTGCATTCTGTCCATCAACTGTTGTTTTTGCCCTTACAGGCTGAGGCACAGAGAGACCCCATATAAAAAGCCAAGGATATCCCAGGTTATCAATGTAAGGCTACAAAAAGGCGGCTGGTTTAAGGCGGTTGAAGGCGAATGAGGACAAAAAAAAAAAAAGCACACTACAGATGGACACCACACAGGTTGTATGTAAAAATAAGTAATCTTTATATAGACTTAACACAAGACCCAATAGCAAAAATCCATAATACGGTAATCTAAAATAGACTTAAAATGATAGAGACAGTTCACGTTATCTTCAAAAATAGGATAGTCAATCAAATAAAGCATGTAGCAACAAATAACTCCACTTGGAGTTATCACGACGTCGTGACCGGAGGAAATCCCAAAGTACGGCGCCGACCGCGAGGTGCGCGGCGTCGGACCCGGAGTCAAGCAGACCCACAAAGGACAGTACCTGGAATTCGATGAAAACAAAGACGGTGCACGGAGTCGGGGAGGTGATGCTTCGTTGGCGCCGGTTCCTTACGACCCCAGGGGAGGTGATGTCTCGGTTCCTTACTGCAGCGCAGGGGAGGTGAGGCGTCGGTTCCTTACTGTGTCGGGGAGGTGACGTCACGGATGGCGGCGAGGCGTCGGTTCCTTACGATGGTGCGGTGTCGATGGATTCAGGGGTCACCCACGTCGAGGATCGGCTCCGCGGTGATGAAGCCCTGGCGTCGGTGAAGTCGGGGCTGCGGTGCGAGTCGGGACGGTGCGTCGTGAGCGTCATGAGCGGTGTCCTCGGCTCCGGTGCAGGCAGCGGCCTCGGTGACGGCTTCGGAGTCGATGACGCACGGCGTCAGCAGGCGTCGGGCCTACAGTGCAAGTCGGGGCGGTGCATCGTGCTCTTCACGAGCGGTGCCCACGGCTTCGGTGCAGGTTACGGCGTCGCTCGCCGGCGTCGGTGTTGCAATTTCCTTCTGTTAGCAGCTAAAACAGCAGTTCTAGATGCAGGCAAACAGAAGGGGTGAAGTCGTTGTGTCCCTGTGACTTCAGGCAGGAGGCAAGCTCAGTTCAAGCCCTTAGAGATTCTCTTCTTCAAGATGATAAAGCACAGCAAAGTCTTTTCTCCTGTCCTTGGCAGAAAGCAACCACTGCAGGCCAATCCCAATCAGCAAAACAGCACAGGGGCAGTACTCCTCCTTCAGCTTCTCCGGTTCTTCTCCTTGGCAACAGGTTTCTTGATTTCCCAGAAGTGATCTAATTTCATGGGGTCTGGGCCCCAGTATTTATGGTCAAAAATCCTTTGTCCTCTGAAGGCAGAGGGTCCTGTACCTGGTCCAAACCAGTTCTGGGTGCATTCTGTCAGGAGACACCTTCTCCCTTTGTGAGTGAGGGGCAGAGTCATCAGCCGCCCGGCAGGAGGTGGAGCCAGCATTGTGGAAGGCAGGCAGAGCCCTATTCAGACCCAGGTGCAACCCCTCCCACCACTCTATATGCAGGAAGGTCTATTCAGCTCTGTGCTGACTCAGCCCGTCTCCTGGAATCCCCCAGCCCCTGTCACTCACAAAGCCAGACACACAATACACAACCTAGCAGAGGCAGGCTTAGACAGTTGGGCAAGAAAATACCTACTTTCTAAAAGTGGTATTTTCAAACACAGAATGTTAAAACCAACTTTACTAAAAGATGTATTTTATCATTCTGAGTTCAGGCATACTAAATTCGTTTTTCTACCATGTTCCCTGGGTCAGTTAGGATTATAAGATGTTATAATCAAACTGCCCATTCTGGCCTATGGGGAACAGGTAGCCTTGCAATAGTGAAAAACGAAAATGGCTGTAATTCACTATTAGGACATGCCACACACACCAGGGCATCTCCTACCTTATACTTACAATGCACCCTGCCCTTGGGCCTACCTTAGGGGTGTCTGATATGAAGATAAGGGAAGGTTTAGGGACTGGCAAGTGGGTGCACTTGCCAAGTCGACATGGCAGTCACAGACTGCCCACAGGCTCTGCAATGGCAGGCCTGAGTCACACGTTACAAGCTGCTTCTGTGGGTAGCACAATCAGTGCTGCAAGCCCACCAGCAGCATTTGATGTACAGGCCCTTGGCACACGTGGTGCACTGTACTAGGGTCTGACAAGTAAATCAAACAAGCCAATCATGGAATCACTAATCCATACATCAATTCATCATAGAGAGCATATGCACTTTAGCACTGATCAGCAGTGAAAAAGTGCCCAAAGTCATAAATCCACCAACACCATGTCAGAAAAAAAGGCTAGGAGGAAGGCAAAAAGTTCAGGGATGACCCTGCAAAAAGGGCCAAGTCCAACAGTATACATGAAGATTTAACTCTTTCAATATAAAGTTGTGATGTCAAATTATGACATACTGAAATGTTTACAAATTTGTATACAATTTGGAATACATCTCTTGCTGGCATTCTTACCTATTACACTATATTGACCCAAGCTCTCAAGGGACTATTGGCTTGTCTTTTTTTGTCTAAAAATAATCTTAAATACGACACACGCGACCAGGTCAGAATCACTTCAACATGGATGTTCAACTTAAGAAATAGGATCAGAAACAGATTGTCAATTAGAAAAAGAAGAATTTAACAGAATATTCATGGATACTCCAAGCAAATTCCTATAGCCTCATTAAAAGTGCTCTCATCCTTGGGGTGGTAATAGTGCACTCTTTTGAACGTCTACCCTTTATGCTCCAACTACCATCAACTCGGAGTGTCATCTTCCATCTCATCTGCCGCAACATCTTCCTTGGCAACTACAACCTCCCAACAGGCACAGCCAAAGCCACAACAGAAACCTAGCCCAACATGCTGGCAACAGGTAACATACTGTGAGAGCGTCACACATCCAACGCACAATAATGGATCTCATATGCTTGTCTAAATATTAAAAATCGTCTGCCATCAATATGCATTACTTGGACTTGACTGCCCATACCATCTGCCCGCCCCTTTGACCTGCAGCATTATAATGCCCTTTATTGAAGGCAGCCAACACCAGTAAAGCATCAGTTCTTCTGCTTCAAGAGCCTCCTTCCAGTTGCCCTCTGAGGACCTGGACTCTTCACAGTAACATCATACCCAGATTCACGACATCAACTCCCCATCTGCACTCTTTAGACTATGAAGGTAACCAACACTCCACTTCAGACCTGCTTATTAAAGCTCTGGCCCTCCTGCCCAAATACTCTCAGGAACACTCTGTGCTGTATTAAAAGGGAGGAAAACAAATTTGACAACATTTGGAAGCTTCCAGTCCCTAGAAATTCACGGTCCATGAAGGCAGAATCTAACTACACGAACATCAGCAGCACAGCCTTCAACAGAAGTCGAGCACTATTCCGAGGCATCAAGCACTTTGTCACGATACTCTAGCTCCACCCTACTTCAACCCGCAATGCAACAAGATGGTCACACTTCAGCAGATTCAATAAAGATGATGCAAGACTCCTTCACCATCTTTGATGACTGAACCATAATATGAACATTCATAGTCAAAACTATCAGAAACTATGCACTTAAAGCTCTTTTCAGCATCATCAATGCCAAACACCCTCCATGGAATATTTCACGACATCCTCAGAAATGTAAGATCCTACCACTTTTGAAGGTCAACTTCGACCCGGATGATCTTGTCAACTACAATCCTGTCAAAATACCATACAGGTTTTTAAACACTAAAACCTGGATATATCCACAGACAGTGTGTATATCTTCCACTTCAAATTAAGCCACTGGGCAGAGAAAAGTCTTCGGGCTGGGCTTGAATGTTCAAAACAATGGTTTCATCTAATAGAAGATCATTTCACAGTTTCATGCAAAATGATTGCATACATTTTCCACTAAGCTGTCAGCGGAAGAACCCCAGTTAGCACCCAGGCCTTCAATAGTATGGATAAGGAATATCATCTAATAGGCATTATCCAGTGTACAGATACCGCAACATGGAAAAATCTGTGAAAAACAATCTAGTTTTGTTGGAAAACCGATGAAGTCAGAGGATGGGTGAAGCCTGTTCAAATTTGGCAGCCCGTCACCATTTCAGCAGCATAGTTCAGAATTTTCTGAAGTCTATTTACCAATTTAACAAGGACACTCAAAAATAAAGAACTCAAAAACAGCGCACTTTCACCATTGACACAATAGCCATTGATTGCTCTGGCAATAGTAGCTTAATCTTTTTTCATAAGAATGCAGTGTTTGCAATGTTCTGCTATTGTGTTTACTTTGGCTTCCACGGGCGGGGTGTCTGCTTGGAGGCCTGAACTTTGGGGCCCTTTATGCAGAATTACTTTCAGTTGGATCCAAGTTTCAGGTGATGTATTCAGAGGAAACACTCAAGCATTGCTTTGTCTGCATTGAGGGACTACCATACATTCCCAATCCGTTTTCTTAAAAGGATAAAACCATCTATTTAATGTGTCCTAGTGTCAATCAAAATTGCACAGGTTATCATTGCCCATGTGGCCAGCTGGGCCTGACATTACACCAGAGTGACTCAATTAGACAGGATAGCCAGATATTTGAGAAGTTAGATACACAGCCAACCTCAGAGATTCCAACAAAATGTGATGCTCAGTGGTGTTGTAGGATGCGGATCGGTCCAGCAGCAGTAGAAGTTCTTCTATTCCTTTGCTAGTCGCCTACAATTGTTACCTTATGTCTAACAGGGCTAGGACTGTTACTCTGTATGGTCTGAAACAAAAGTGTCTATTGCAGAGCAGCCCTCGGGATTGTAGATGGAAGAACACTTTAATATCAACTTTATTTTGAAGTTTTTGTCTACGAATGCAGCACATGCTATGGTGCGATAACTAGTTCGATCTTTTGGGCACAGTGTAAGATTTGTCAGGAGAGGAGTCTCCTCCATAGTGTCAGGCAAAAGAGTATTGTGTTCTAAAAGGAATGCTTGGTGATGGCATCAATGATAGGAATCATTTCCTCCACTTGTTCTCTAACCAAAGTAAAGGGACTAGGGCCAAGTGGTAAGTGGTAGCATTCATATTCAGAATTACTTTTTGGATGTCCTACACTAATACTAGTGAAAAGACTATGGCTGGAGGAGCTGTAGCATTTCCTAGTAATTAACAGAGGATGCATAAGGTATCCAGAGGATCTTTTGACTCAGCAGCCTCAATCCGGAGCCTTTTTGTTTACTCTCATCTTAGCAACTTTCTCTTGGACGAAATCTTAAAGAACCAATGGAGACTGCATGGACATATCTTGCACAATTCTATGTTTTAACAGGATCCAGGGCTCAGTGTAGCATGGAGAATGTCACAATGCAGGTGGTGGACAAAGCACGCCATTCAGCTACCCTTGTTTCTTCATCCTCCTCAACCTCTGAGCAGCTTTCCATGCCACAGAACTTTAGGCACTGATCAACCCCATCTCTTTAGGAGTGATATTCCATGACAGCCCTTCACTTGTTCACCCACTACTTAACAGCATTGTAGTAAACTGGTGGTCTTATCACTCCACTCTACTCTACTCTGACACCTCATAATTTCACTTGAACATCCTTATTTGTTTATATTCATATAAGCTACAGGCAATGTTACATTTACTGTCTCTAAACTGTCTTAAGCTAGCCTTCAGTCCCTGCAGGCACTGTGGTTTTCCAGCAATCTTAAAACTCTAAAACAGGCCAATCAGTGGCAAAGCTAAATGGGCAATATACGATCGCCACACTAACAAACCAATCTAGCATTCCCACCTAACATATAATTAAAAAAGAAAAAAGAAAAAAACACACCCACATTTTTGGACAATACAAAATAAGCTAGACAAAGTCAATCCAGAAAACTGTTTGACTTGATAACCTTTGCAATTTCCCCCTGCCAATACTTATCTGGGGTGATTGTGAAATTGCCACAATCTGCCAAGGGCAAGTATTATCCCCAAAACATGTACTTCAAGGTTTCTAACCACTTAGGTCACCAGGTAACACTTTCTCATGCCATCAAACCTCTCTTAATGAGGTATCCTCTGGATGCTTAAGCCCCCTCAACAGCTCTCTTATCCGGTCCGAGCCAGACTTCTACAAGAATACACCTCTCTGGTTACCTAGTAGCTTAACAACATTTCATTCAAGCTGTTCCAGGATGAATATTTTAGAAAAATAAATAAATATAACAAACAGACACACACAACACGCTTGGCTACTCTTTCTAATTTTATGCCAATTAGCAATCTGCCTACTTTAGCCAAAACAATGGAAAACGTGGCATTCAAACACCTCCACCCAACATGCCATTTGTGGCTCAAGGAAGATACCCTTTAATACAGAGACAATGAAGTGTGCTTCCAGTAAGCCATGTTTGATCAACTGACGACACCGAACTCCAAGGACCACTTTATCTTACTGTAATAGGTCACAAAAGTAGACTGCTTCAGCTCCTTCCTCTCGCAATGCACCCAAACCGTGACTTTAAATCTCCTCGATTTGCACATTCCCTAGAGTTTCCAGTTGACCCCCACACACTATTTGGCCCTGCTTTTCCAATTTTTTTTTTGGGGGGGTATTTTTTTGCTTTTATGTTTGTTTTTTAACAATGCACAGTTTGGGTGAAAAACAGTTGTACACGGAGGATACTCAGGTGATACGTTGTCCATTGGAGACACTTCAAAAGATCTTAGCTGTGCTCCAAACGAGGATGGACGCTAACAAACCCTAACCCAATGGGAACCGAAACAGAATTTAGCATTTTTGGAAAAAAGGGTAAGCCCAACCAGTTGACAATTTCCACGCTCTCCCATACTGGATCAAAACCTCAAAGCGGTTTACAAGGATAAACCATCTGCGCTATGTAGATATGATACTCAGTAACTATGTAGATATGATGCTCAGTAACTATGTAGATATGATACTCAGTAACTAGGTAGGAATTGTTGTGGCCAAATTAAGGATTGTCCTCTACTCACAAAGCATTGGTATTAGGAGTAGCCATCAACTAGAGACTGGATAAAGGCAATCCTGAATATCGGCATGCCTGCTATCCAAATTAATCCCTTGCAGAGAGCATACAATGCCACAGTCAAGTTTGTTACTGTCCTGGGGGAAGGTATTATGGTTCACAGGCTAGAAAGAGCAAAACAGCCTTTACAACGCACTATTACCATGCAATGTCTTTACCACAAATCCATTAGCACACATATACCTTACCATGCATGCATTTACGACACAAGGTCAGCATATTTAAGGTTTAAAAAAAAAAAAAACAGGATTAGGAGCAGGTAAGGGTGTAGGGTGGTTAGGGTATTTTTAGGGTTTAAGGGTGGATGGGACTTATAGGGTGGTAAGGGTATGTTTAGGGGTGTGTGGGTATATGGTGATAACTGTAGTTAAAATAAAGAGGGTTTGGGGGTAGTTCCCCTATTAAAGAAAAAAAAAATCAAATACCAAGTTTAAAAACCAATAAAAAAGTGGGTGGGGGGGGGGGGGTCTTCACCCTCCCCAAAAATAAAATTCTATCTATAGATAAAGATTTGACTTACCTTAAATTTACTTACCTTGCAAGGTAAAGGAATATGCGTGTTGAAGGCATATGCATGTTAAAGTCCTACAACTGCTAGAAAGTCATTGCACAACTACCTTTCCACATGAGAATCCAGTTTAAATTGGCCAGCTGGATGTATAAATGTGAAAGGAATTTGATACCTCAACATTTGGTCACGAGTCAATCTATATCAACCAATGAGATCGCTCTGCAGGCAGGATAAAAATCTCCAAACTGTCCCTTGCTTTATTGGTAAATCTAAAGGAGGGAAAGCTATCTCGGTCCATGGTCTGTTAATCTGGACCTCTATTTCTGCAGTTTTAAAATCAGCATCCAATCTATTATCCTTCACAAAAGCACTTTTTGGAGACTTCGGAAAAGAATATCAATGCTACGGGACCCCTTCAGGTAGTCTGCACTTTACAAATGCAATGATATTTCTTTTCACAGTGCAGCCTTGAAGGCACTATATGCTAGACTATTGCCTCTAAAAACACCAAGTGCAGCATCTAGCAAATACTGCATAGAATGACGCTCATGTTAGCAACTGTGAATGAATCCTAGAACAGAGCCCTTCTCCTTGCACCAGTA
Organism: Calotriton arnoldi; assembly: GCA_963921515.1. Taxonomy (NCBI): domain Eukaryota; kingdom Metazoa; phylum Chordata; class Amphibia; order Caudata; family Salamandridae; genus Calotriton; species Calotriton arnoldi. Next base: position 321,415 of record CAWUFW010002340.1, on the reverse strand, counting down.
CAGCGAGTATAAGGAAGACAACAACAATTGCAGAATGTGCCACTTGGAGCCAAGTTAAAAGAATAATAATGCAGTTTCAGATAAAGCCTCTGCCGTACATCAATTGGACGCTACTGTTACATAGTTGGTCATAAAAGTGGGCCGATTCAGGTAGAGATATTGCTTCATACTCCAATGAGTATAAAATCAGTTGAAGAATCGTACTGAAATCCTCAACTCAGATGAAGTAAGAGTCAACAATAATCTGTGCACGTCTCTGTACACAATGACAACCTGTCATCAGAATCATAGCACACCTTTCACAATCAAAACTTTGATCTTTTGTGTGAGAATTATAATTCAATAGGCATGAACAGAATAAGAAAATACTATTGGCAGCACCACTGACTGAAATTCAGGTGGTCTCCTTTAAGCGGGTGCATTTTTCTGAGGTTTTAGAAGTATCTGTTAATGTATCCCAATACTATCCTAGCTTCCAATACAATTATTAAGCACTTAACATTCGATGCAGGAGGGTTAATGAGAGGGGTTAATGTGTGAAGCAATGAATAAATGGAGGGCTAATGAATGAAATAGAGAAAAAATTGGGGGAAACAGAGGGTGACACAGGTATAGTCTAACAAGAATCCAGAAAGTACAATGTGGACTTAAAAATGCTGTATGCCAAGTGCAAAAATGCCATTAATAATTCTGACATCTCTATCACTGACCCCACCATACGTTTTCGCTAACATTTTAGAATTTTAAAACTGGTAATCTGAACCAAAAATTCTTGGTTAACGTAATTGTTTTTTCACAACTCAAATCGATCCAGAGGCGGAGGAAAGCCTCCTATTCCTCCAAGCCACTTTCACCCATTTTTCACAATCACAGGAGAGGGAAGGGATCCTTCCCCATCTGTACTCTCTCTAAATGCTCTTGTACAGTACTAAGTATTACAAAAAATTTATTTTTCTCATATATTCATAGCTGTTGTGTGATCTCTTCCTGGAAGCAGTCCTCTGTCCCTCCTTTTACTTTCTGAGAGTGTAAAAATACTTACACCTAAACTTTAACCTTGAGCACACTGTACTCTTGCTTTTTCTGGCTAATTATTTTTAGTCCCCAAGGAAATATTTAATGGCCACTCATCTACTCAGTTTATCAATTTCCATTTTTAACACATTTTATTCCATCCAAGAATACTGTACTGGGGAGCAGATGAAGGAAAAACAGAAGCAGAAGGACAGTGTAGAGTGGAAGCTGGGTTAACAAAGGTGTAGCCCGGAATTCCGCAAAGAAAGCATGGGCTGAAATGGATGAAGCAGTTACATGAAAGATGTAAGCACTTAAATATAAGCTAACTGGAGTACAGTGGATGGACTACAAAACAGCCCTTACATGTCAATAACAATGTCGTACACAGTATACATAACTATGCAGAGGATTTATAATAAATAAAAAATTACCTTCGAAGTAAAATAGGCGTAGCACTTCTTAAACTGGAAGATGGGTCTCCAATTTGATGAGCTCTGGAAAAATATATATTTTAAGCACCATCATAATAGAAAATACATATTAAATTAGCAATGATATAAGTCCAGAATCAAGCCCAAATGTCAAGAACTACAATTAAAACTTCTCAAATGCCTCCCCAATCACTTCTTCTAAAAATTGTGAGTTTACCACCTCAAGCAAGAAGAGGCTAGCCATTCAAGAACTTTATTCTGTATAGCCAAATTTCAATTTAAGCTGCCTAAGAGAAAAAAAAAAAGGGGGGGGGTGGGTGCAGGCATAAATAATAAATTGCTCAAAGAGCAGGGAAGGAAAATGTTACTGTGGCACTTGCATTTAAATGCTTGGCATTATCCCTCCATGCTGCATTTGGATACACATTGGTCAAGTTTGTTGAAAAAGGAGAAAACTAGCCTATTGGATATTAACCCAATAGCAGGTCTAATGATCAGTTATTTATGTTTTGAAAAAGATCAGCTTGTGACGTAAGCCACTTTGAAGCACTGAAGCATATTAGTCTTATGTTGTTGAGGAAAAACCACCCCCAATCCGAATAAAATGGGCCTGAAGTGTTGATAGGTTGCGATCAACTGCATTCATCTTCTGTCCATCAAGGGGGCAGAGGGCGTCAAGGGCAGTCTTAGGTATCTGTACCTGTGCTTCAAAGTTGGGGTGTTAGATTTGACTTGAAGAGCTCCAGAGTTGAGTCTAACAATCTGATTGTCCCCCCATGTTTCTGGCAGTTGTAACTGGATAGTGAAACCGGGCTTGCCTCAGTACAACTGTGGAACATGCAGTGTAGAAAGAAAGCCTGTAATTATTTAGGGGGCCATACTCTCGATGTTTGAAGACAGTAAAAAGGAGTTTAAATTTCACACTTGGAGCCAATGGAAACCAATGTAGATCTTTGACAGCATGAACATATAGAAATCAGACCACATAAGTTAAGACCAAGTTTGGTTGCTTGATTAAGTAGATTCAATAAATTTGTGATCTTTTTCTTCAGAGGTCTGGTATAGAATAGATTAAAACAGGCAAGACTCAAGAACACCAAGGTCCTGAATCAATTTAACATACATTAGACATAGAGCGACATCAGGTTCCTTCAAAGTAGCGCAAGATAGTTTTTTTTTGTTTTTAAATCTCTGCAGTGATGCTATGGTTTTAAGTCCACAATAACCTTGTAATACACCTGGATTCAACACCTCCAATTTCCCTTTTCCATCATGTTAGATTAGCTTCACCTTAATAACCTACACCTCAGATGGAGTTTAGGACGATCGCAGGCGATACTACAACAAATATCAAGATGCCAACCTAATGCAGGAAGAACTTAAGTGCTGGTTTAAGTACCCTTTAATACATTTGTCTGAACTGCATGAATAAGTTCACTTCAGACTTATAGTCTTGAATCAGTCAAGGCAATGGTAACTGTACACCTCTAGTGGAAGATTTAAAACTTTTGAAATTTGTACTGAGTGTACCACTCAACTGCGGTCTCGCAATTGAGTTTCATGTGGCAGATTTTACCTCTGGTTGTGCATCAATGAATTATTGTCATACTTGCTTTATATTTTTGGTCATGTAGAAGGAATATCTGTGCTTTGGGTCCAAGATAAGATTATGCAGAACATTTTTGGTGATGTCTAACATTTGGTACTTTGTCTGTACCGCTACAAATTAGATGGTTTGACTGGCCCTAAAATCTGACATAACCTTAGGTAGGATTCTGATATTTTATAGCATCACCTTCCTTACTCCATAAATAGTGAATGGTATGTCCATCAATGATGCATGCATGTAGGAAGCTGGCTCTGTATATACTATACCAAAGTGAGGTATAGTGTGCACAGAGTCCAGTGGAACCCCAAACCAAAGCAGAGGTAAAAGTTGATAGCACCTTACTCTCTATTTGTGATAGTGTGGGCGAGTAGGAAGGCTTTTTCAGAGGGTAGTGTTAAGCAATTTTTGTACACACTCAATTAGCAAATGATTGTCACACACTCAAAGACTGAACTCAGACCAATGTTGTTTGTATAAAAATATTCCTTTAGTTATTTTATTTCCTAGAACCAAGCAAGCCTGGCACAGGTAAGTGATAAGTACTTTGCAGTAATAATACAGTTTGTATTGCAATTGTAGATATACTTTTGATTTGATTACAGTAGAACTACTAGTAATGCAATGCTTTGAAAGATTGTACATATACTTTGTATTGGCTTTTTAATAGAATGTCAAGTAGATTACTTTACAGATTACTTTTCTTACACAGTGCAGTATACCTGGATACTGCACTGGGACATTTCCTGTAAACAGGTAAGTAAAAGCGTTTTTGTTATTTGGTTACAGTTTTAAAGACTTTTATAGATTTTCCAACTCCACACTTAAAAACTTTTCACAGAAAAACAGTCAATGTTATCCTATGGAGGAAAATAGGGTTATCGGTTCAAAGGTAAGTATTCGGTTGTGGGAGTTGGTATTCTGGGGGTAGACTCAGGGGTCCCCCAGGGTCAAGGATGCACTCTTGTTACACCCTCAGCGGCACTAGGTCGGCCGGGAGCAGAGTGCTGAGGCACAATGTTATCCAATGGGGGTTAGGGGGCCTCCGGTTGGTGGCTGCTGACGAGCAGGCCACAAGGTTGTGGGAGCCAAGCTCCTGGTGTTAGGCTCAGGGCAAAGGGGGATCCGGTTTAGCACACAAAGTGCTGTTTTGACGTCGAGGTGCCCTGTTGCTTTCAATGAGGATTTTCGATTTTGGTTTTTAGCTGCAGGCTCGGTCCAGGAAGACTTCTGGGAGGAACCAACAGCTGGGCAGGTAAGTTGGAGGGCTCGGGGACGTAGGTGCACCTCAGGTTCTTTTCTCCAGGGCGGCTGGATGCAGGGGTTTCTTTTGAGGTCGGATTTCACCTTACCGGGCCACTCGCGGGGGGGCTCTCCGTGCAGAGGCTGCAGGCGACGTCGGGGAGTCCTGGAGGGGTCAACCCACGGTGGACGGTGACTCTCGAGCGCTGGGGGACCTCGGTGGGACCGGTGGGCCACTCTGATTCCGGCTGTAGGCATTGAGTGCAGTGGTGGTTCCAGGCGTCGGATTTCTTTGTCCTCAGCAGGCTCGGAGTCTTTCTTGGCTGTTTTTTTTTTTTAACAGAGCTGCTGTTCACAGGAGATCCGGTCTTTGTTGAAGGCAGTCAGTCCTCCCAGGGTTCTGGAGGTCGCTGACTGCAGGACAGGGCGACTTCTGGCGCAGGATCTCTGGAAACTGCAGACGGGCCGGTAGGGCTGGGGCCAAGTCAGTTGTTCTCTGCAGTCTCCTCTGCTGGGCGTCTTCTTTTGTCCTTCTTCGTAGGTTGCGGGAATCTGCCTTCTTGGTTCAGGGCTGCCACCTAAATACTGTATTTAGGGGGCATTTTAGGGGTCTCGAGGTTAATAGCCAATGGGCTACTGACCTTAGGGTGACTACACCCTTTGTGCGCTCACCCCACATGGGGGAGTGGGCACAATCTCTAGTCCAGATTGGAGAGTGCCTGCCATCTGCAAGATGGCGGGCACCGAAGAGTGGGCTTCACCTCACCTCCCCCACCTGAGGGGTGGGGTTGGCAGAGGTGGGCACACCTTCTGGGCTGTGCTAATTTTTCCCGCCTGTCTTCCCGCCGAAAAGGAGGGGAGACAGGAAGGGGGCCTGCTCCTAATAGCAGGAGAGGCTGGTGGTCGCATTACAAAGGCGCAAGGCCTTTGAAGCTCCCCTGCCACAGATGGCTCTTCTTGGCCTGGGGGAGGTGTGAACACCTCCACCCAGGAAAGGCTTTGTTTCTGGGCTCAGGGAGCGAAGGCTCCCACCCCAGGGGTCCAGAAAAATGTCTTGCGGTGGCAGGCTGGTGTGTACCAGTCAGGGAACCCACCAGAGGCTGGTCGTTTTTGCAGGGGGCATCTCTAAGATGCCCTTTAAGTGCATTTTTCATTAAATCCCACACTGGCATCAGTGTGGGTTTAATGTGCTGAGAAGTTTGATACCAAACTTCTCAGTTTTCAGTAAAGCCATTATGGTACTGTGGAGTTCGTAATGACAAACTCCCAGCATCACCATATACTCTTAACGGCAGTACTGCACTTACGTCTAAGAATTGACTTAGACACTGTAGGGGTACAGGGCTCATGCACATGTACCCTCACCACTGGTATAGTGCACTCAGCTAGAGGGGTGGCTGATCTATGCCAGGGCAGTGGGTTGTAGGCATGGCACACAGGGGTGTGTGCCATGTCGACTCTTCACTTTGTTCTGCACCAAAACACGCAGCTTGCAAAGGCAGTGTGTGAGTGTAAAGGTACAGGGCCTCTAAGGGTGGCTCAATAAGTGCTGCAGCCCTTAGAGGCCTTCCCTGGTCACAGTGCCCTGGGTACCAGTGGTACCATTTACCAGGGGCTGACCTGTGGCCAGAGAGTGCCGATTGGGGTACAAGGTACAGTTTTTGGGAAAGAACACAGGCCCTGGGAACCTGATTAGCAGTGACCCAGGGCACATCATGTCAAAGTGCATCAGTAGTCTGGCAAAAGGTGTGTGTGTGTGTGTGTGTGGGGGGGGGGGTTACTGCAACAGAAACCCAGCTTCCTACAATGTAGTTATTGTATCCTTAAGGATAACATTATCATAGTTTAAAAAACAAAAAGATATTTCATGACAAAATATGTAATATTTTCATTTCTGCATTGGTTCAAATTGTGGCACAATTAATTTCGAAACAGATTTCATTAACATTGGTGTCCCAAGTGCATGCTCACTACCAGCATTCTTAATTCAGGGATGGTCCCTGCCCAGGTTCTTTTTGCAAGCATTGAGGGCCTTCATATTCCCATGAATGAATCGTACGAAAAAGACTATGAAGGCCACTTGTAACAAACAGAATAAGATTATCTTTATGGGCATTCGAAGGGTAGTTCCGTTTGATTCGAAAGAGTACCCGCCACCATGTGGTGGCCCACAGATTGTCCTTCAAAACAGATAATTCAGAGCTACTCTGGTAACACATGTCAGGCAATCAAAACGTTTATAAGCACTAAACGACCATAATTAGCAACTGAGTGCGGTGGACTTTCATGGAACTCAAGCCCATATTCAAAGTAGTACGGTAGAAAAAAGTTTTTGTGTTTTTAAAAATCCTTCTAAAAGGCATGATTTTCTCTTTTTTTAAATTCTTATTAGGTTTTTTTTTTTTAAACTTATGGAAATATGCAATAAAGAACAAATTTTACAGTCAACTGGTTTTACATGAAGTATAGGCATAATAGCATTCCCATTATATCAACACGAAATTTAGAAACGGAACCTAGTGGATTTTACATTTACAATCCATAATGCACCCACCTCCACATGTTAATAGCATTTGTTTAGGAGAAAATAGGATTAGCTGGTCAATGGACAACATACTTTTCCGATTATTCAGGCACCCTCGACTTTGTACAGGACTCTTTTGGCTTCTATATGCAATTGTTAATTTCTATACTAGCTGTACATCAAATGGATTGTGGGACTGCCCTATTTTTAGGCTAAAGCCAAATCTAAAAACATATTTTGGTACCTCTAGATCTCCCACATACCGAGAAAGCATCAATTTTCCAGAGCTTTAATAGTAGAGCATTCCATTCAGAGCATGCAATATGAAGAATCTGAGTTTGCCGCGAGTAGCTAGATGCCTTCGTCCAGCAAAGGTGCACACCATTCCCAGTTCGGGCATTAAGAGGGTATCAGTGTAATAATGCTAAATGGTAGCAGTGGGTTAAACTCAAGAGTGCTGGCACTAGCAGAGAGAACCTTGAGTTTAATGCAACAGAGTCACAAGTGTATATTTATCCTTCTCCTTGGCCTAGGCTATTCACTGTTCAACAACTAAGGGGTAGATTTCTCAGCAAAAAGACAAAATGAAGAACAGAAAAAGCAGGATTGGGCAGGCAATGAATGAAGCACGCAGATTTCAAAATATTCATAAAAGTAGTGACTTAGGGATGACTGTGGCAAATTCTTTTAGCAGTGATGCAGATACCGTCAATAAGCACAGTCCTACAGACATGTCCTGAAGTTACTTTGCATCTAGCAGAATGCACCAGAACAAACTGTGGTGGGCTGCCCAATGTAAGGAGTAACAACATCATACATTTTCTTATCTGTCAATAATAGGTTGGAGAATACACTGGTCTGAAGAGAGACGTTCCCTGTCCCAGCAATATAAACAAAACATGTGAGTCCATCATTAATGTTTTGAAGTACTTCATGTGCAGAAAATCCATGAAAGCATGGAAATATGAGCGGGAGACAAATCTCAAAAATGGATTATAAATAGCACATTTTAAACTAAAAAAAGGTGGAGTGAGAGAACCACCTTAACCTGTAGAAAGACTGTTAGACTTATCCCCTGGAGAGTGAACAGCAACCTGGATTGCCGCAACAGGAAATCAGCTTCAGGTTACCAAAAGGTCCTAAAAGCTTGAGCATAAAGTGAAAAGGCCCATGATTTAGAGCCCCTACTGGTTATATGCTTCATTATTAAGGACAAGACATAAAAAAGCAATTAGATGATGTTGGGTTGACTTGGGGCAGGTGGAAAGAACTGCCTTGGTGTGGTTCAGTATATTCCAATGACTCTGTAATAGGTTTCCCTGTTATGAACTTGTCGACTAAAGCCTACTGGGTACTTTCAAAAGACATACTATGCAGAGTGCATTCAAAAGGGTTCAACACTTTGGGAAAAGCCAGCAACCACACCCAAGCTCTTTTTCAGATAATAGAACCAGGTTGCATGTATTCTGGCAACCACTACAACATATACTCTGTTCAATGAGACACACAGATGAATGTAGGCGAACTCTAAGGTACATCATTGACTTGGGTGATGCAAGTACAAGGGAAGGATGGAGAATCTGCTATTATCTTGCTTAAAGAAAGGAGCGCTTTAATCTATAATATGAGGAATTAGAAAAGCAAGCTCAATATGAAAATGGATGGTTGGCTATCTGAGCCATATACCTTGCGCTCTAAGAGGAGTACTGCATCGAAACGTCGAGGTCATAAGTGATACTTCAGAAGACACCTCGAGAAATAGATAGCTTTGCACAACTAATTTCATAGAGACTATGGATGTTTATTTTCACTCACTTCAATTCTCCTTACTATTCAAGATCTGTCACAGGTAAGAACTGTGCATCAATAATGACTGTTGTTTCTGATCTTGAACCTTGATAATATATTTCTCAAACTCAACCTATAACACTTATTTTTTAAACAATTGCTCTGGTTAAGCATTTGTTAAGCTCCTAATTTCAGTGAAAAAAATACATGTATTGCATTTGGTAAATTTTAATGAACATAAAGACAAAATAAAAAAATAATATCCAGAAGGTATCCATTAGGAGGTGCAGGAAAAAGTAGGCTAATATCAGCAAGGTTGGACTTGCTTTACAAAGATGATTGAACACCCATGGACAATCTCCTACATTCTAAATTACAGGGAATTCGGTCTGTAGTAGAAAGATTTGGGACATCTACCCAACTTCCCTTCGATTTCAGATCATGTGTTTTTGGCATTGCTGGTCACACAGCCCGTCTTCACCGGTCTCTGAGCGTTAATCTGAACTAAGTTAACACTATAACTGATTTTCTCCAACTCTCCCCTATCACTCACCTGCCCCCCTCCCTGCTACCCTGCTAAATAGGTTGCCCATGCCTAACTCGTCAACCCGCAGAGCGCCTGTCGCCCACAACCCTGAACTTTCTCATCACACTGTGTGGGGGTGCTTCGGCCGCGTGGGCGCAGTGTTTAGTGCATTGGAAAGGTACAACCCTTTATATTTTTCATTTTTAGTTACCAACTCACTCTCAAATTCTCTTTATACATTTCTATTGCTCCTTAATGGACTCGTCAGTCTACTGCCCTGGTTTCATCCACCCCCCTCCTACTTGTCAAGGATACGGGTCCCACGACCCTCAGCTTGCTGCATCCCTTCCAGCGTCCGGGACTCCATCTTACTCCCCCCCTCCCCCACCCCCCCCCCACGTGCGACTGATCTTTCTCCATGCTTCTGCACTCGGTCCATATCATTCCGACTCTGCTTTGTCCCTCCTCCTCTGTTGGTGGATCCGGGATTGCGTTCCTCTAGCCACTTCCATACTTCATCCGGGTCGACGAAATGCCAAGTCTTACCATCCGCTATAATTCTTAACTTGGCTGGAACCAGCATCATGTACTTAAGTCCCCTCTCACGGAGTTCTTTGCTGCTTCGAAGCTCCTTCGTTGCCGCTGCACCAGCAGCGTAAAGTCCAGAAAGAACCTGACGTGAGTGTTTTTGAATTGGATTTCGCCTGTTGAGTATGAAGTCCTCCAGGAAGAGCCCCACGCTGGGGCCCTCTGCCCCCTCCAGGACCCACAATACTCGAACATTGTTCCTCCTGGCCCTGCCCTCTTGATCTTCTAGCTTGATCATCAGCGTTGTGGCTGGATGAATAAGCTTCGGCACCTGGGACTCAAGGCGCTTTGTCGTTGACTGAAGCTGAGCAATTTGAGTTTCCGCTGTTGTAACTTTCTCTCGGAGGTTCAACAGATTTGTCCGTATCAAATTCACATCCACAGTTACTGCATCTATTTTTGGTTCCAGAGCATCTTTTAGGTCACTAATGGCTGCCATTATGGCACTAAGGGAGGGCTCGCCTACTTCTTCCGGTCCCTTCGCTTGCGAGGGCTTCGGGAATGCATAGTTGTCCATTTTGTTTGATTGTGTCCCCGAGTGTCCTTTGGGCTTCACCATTTCTCCTTTATTTATGTGCGTATGGACCTCTGGACTCTCTGTCTGCTGTGTCCCCCAGGGAGGTGTTAAGAGAATTATAGCCTTTGCACAGGAGGCAAAGGCTATAATTTCTTCCAGCTGTTCTTCCAGCAGCTGACTGGCCTCTGGTCACCTCGTGCCGTTTCGGACCGGAGTCTAGCCTCTGTTATCCGATAGGGTCGTTGCCTCTAGATGTGCCCCTCTTCACTCCCTCACTCATTTCACCTCTTGGTCCCCGGCATGGTCCAGTTCGACCCTGGTAAAGAGCCTGGTTAACGCCGTCTTGAACCCGGGTGAGTTGATCCCACGGAGTACGCGGTTTGTGTCTACTATCCCATCCGGGACTGGACAGGGAAGCTGCCTCCCTAGCGAGTCCGTGATGGCTTCACAGGTCCGTGATGGCTATAGTTTGCGCCCTGGTGTTTGCAGACTATCATGTTCTTGAGGGCCAAGCCCCCTGGGGTGATTCAGAAAGTCCGGCTGTAAGGACCCTCTCAGGACCAACCCAGCCCTGGGGCCCCGTGAATCCAGCCCCCTAGGCTTCGTCCCGGGGGCGGGTCTCCACTCCTCTTCCACACGAGGCACTATGCACCAGTTGCCCCAGACTCCGCTGGTGATCCAGGAGGGTGTCGGAATCGTCCCCCGCGACCCCCGCAGGCCCTGTCCGACCCGTGGCACCTCCGGTGCTCAGGATTAGCAGGAGCACCGGACGCCGTCTCACGCCTCGATACTGCAGCTCCCGAAACGCTCCGATGGCCCCTGCCGTCTTCCGCCTGTTGATGTGCCCGGGCCGCGCCTGCACGATTATTCGGGTCGGACGCTGCTGGTACCGCACCACTCAGGGTCTCGCCGACTCTCCCTACGATGGCCCGAGGCCCTCCGCCTCAGCGCGCTCGGGCCCACCGCGGGCGGCTTCTATTCTGGCTGACCTCGCCGCCGTGTTGCAATGGATCCCGATCTCCCCACCGGTCCTTACCCAGACTGTCGGGGGGGCCAGAGCTTGCCTGCTGCCTGGGGGTTTCTGTGCTGGTCCTCTGTAACGATGAACTGGCCGGATTTAGGATGGATGGAAGGGTTTTTTACCTTTTCGACTTGCAGAGCTCAGCTAAGAGCGGCCATTTTTGCTCGGGCTAAGCCACGCCCCTTGATCGGCTTTCTTGAGGTCATTCTCCAAAACATTTCCTCAACCCATATTATTTAAAAACTGAGGGCCAGATGTACGACCATTTCATTTAGCGCCTCGCAATTTGCGACACATTGCGAGTCGCAAATTGCGAGGCGCTAAATGAAATGTACAACAGTGTGTTTAACACTGTTTGCGATTCCCAATGGGGTTGCAAATTGCAAGGCTCATTAATATTAATGAGCCTCTCTCGCAATCTGCGAGCCCATTGGGAATGCCAGCCCTCCCAGGGATGGTGGCCTGCTGGGCTCAGCAGACCTCCATGTCTGGGACTGCTTTCAAATAAAGCAGTTTTTTTTTTTTTTTTTTAAATGCAGCCCGTTTTCCTTGAAGGAAAACGGGAAGCATTTGAGAGAGAAAAAAAAATGGAACGTTTTCGTTCCATTTTTTAAGGGCAGGCAGTGGTCCCTGGGACCACTGCCTGCCCTTAAAAAATAATTTTGCATGCATTTGCAAAGGGGAAGGGGTCCCCTGGGGACCCCTTCCCATTTGCGAATGCATTACCAACTACTTGAAGTAGGTGGTAATTGCGAGTGTTTTGCGACCGCAATTGCGGTTGCAAAACATTTGTACATGGTTTTGAGACTCGCTATTTGGAAGGGAACGCCCCTTCCAAATAGCGAGTTGCAAAACCTATTTAGCGAGTCGCAAAAAAATTGCGACTCGCTAAATAGGCTATGTACATGGCCCAATAGGTTTTTACATGCGCAAACGGGTTTGCAAACCCGTTAGCGCATACAAAAATGGGTCGTACACCTGGCCCTGAGAGCTTTCAGGCACTCAATATTATGGGATCCGCAATACATATGTTTAGAGATGAATGTACACAGAACTGTGAAATAACAGATATAATTAATAAAATAAAAAAAAAAGAATACAACATCTCAAATATTTTAATCACTTAATGTGCTTTAGGCACTGTGTGCATTATACACATACTGAGAATTTGCCTTGAACACCATTTCATTACAAGTAGCACAGGACATCACAGAAGCAATGTGTTAACTTGAGTACACCTACTTTAATAACATGCAGTGTCCAAAACAAATGGGCATTCTGTGCAGTTTGACAGATGTGCACTCAAGGCAATGTTACTAACTTGCTGCATCGCATAATTCAGGAGCATTACATTTACTGGGCAGGCAGTGCTCGTCACAGAAATCAGATTCGGGGCCTTATTATGACTTTGGAAGTCTTTGAGCGGGGCCACAATGCCGCAGCCCTGCTCCAAGACCGTCAAAGCCATAAGAAACCACCCTCCAGATTACGACTGACTCTGGCAGTCCCACTGTGGTGACTATAAAAAAGGCACCGCAATGGAAGCGTAAAAGGCAGTTCCTGCAGGGCATGGACTTTCAAGTCCATGCCCTGCAGGAAACGTGGGTGCATGAATACAGGAGGGCACACCATGTGCCCCCCTGCATGAATCCCCTGGCGCAGAGTTAACAGGGGGCCCTCCCCCCTTTGATTCTTAACAGCCACACTTTTCATGGCGGGTTTACCGCCATGAAAACTGTGGTGGTGAGGAAACTCCTAATATGCTTGGTGGTGCCGCAGCGGCACCGCCTGCATATTAGGGGCCTCAGACCACTGCAAGACCGTCTGGGATCGCGGATCCCTGGTGGCAGCAGCGGTCCCATGGTGGTGCAACCGTCCTACTTCTAATAGGGCGGTCGGACCACCGGTGCAGCAGTAGCAGCACCACCACCGTGGCTTTGGCGCTCCATCAGAACGCCAAACTCATAATAAGGCCCAAGGCCTCATTTAAAAAAAACAAAAAACCCAAGCACATACTTTAGACACTTTAAAGAAGAAGCATTGCAATAGGTTATTTCTAGTATTAATACCTTTAGTATTTATTGGTTCATTACATGCACCCAATTATAAAAAACAAATACAAATGATATTAGCAATGTTCTTAAACATTGACTAATTGGATAAGCTAGTGCATGCGACTCAGTACCTAATAAGTGCTTACCTAAAAGCAGCTGGGCAGCACTTCTTTTGAGCCCAAGCATGAATGTGGTGATTCCAGGCTCCAGGACATTAGGGAAGGGCTGCCAACAGTGGTACATAGCAAGAGCACAGTCTACAAATCCAGGTTTCAGACTGGATAGCTACCCAACAGGCTTGGCCCTCGGACAGCAGACCTATCTTTTAGGTTACACAGCTGGGACAGTTTGAGCAGTGGACTGCAGATCTGTCGCTCACATTATGCTCTGACGGACCAGACATCTACAGATCAATCAAGGAACATATTAAGAATCTCAAGTGCAGTAAGGAGCTGGGACCACATCACTTGAAAAGCAGGAGCTGCATTGTCTGTTCATGGTCCATTTAAATCTGCCAGCTCTGGAGGATGGTGCATTATGAATTTTCATTACAGAGTCCGCTTTGGTTATTTCAATTTTTTGCACAGGCTTGTTATGCAGCAAACTGGGTTCTTTCATAATTCATCAACACTACACCTTTAGGCACCATCGTTCACCATGCATCTTTTTTCCCCCCACATCGCTCTTTTTTTCCTCCTGACTCTTGCACTCGTTTTGTCATTTCCTCTCATTCTTACCCTCCCTCTCTCTTTTTATCTCCTTCTTTTGAACTCCAATACTGCTTAAAAAGTGAATTTTGTTTTGTCACAGGAAAATCCCTGAAGTAGGAATGTGGATAATAAAGAGCTGCACACTTCAAAAGTACCCAAAAGCCTCCTGAAACATCCTTCATTAATAGAACTAGCCAAGCATGCACAAGATAAGTAGGACTATAAAAATCCACAGTTAGGACAAAATAACATGGCACGGAGGGATGTGCCTACTTGGGTATAGAGTCATAATATCGATGTTTAAATATCGATGTTTAAATATCGATGTGACACAATATCGACCTGCAAGAATATCGACCAGAATATCGACATGAAGGTAAGAAATATCGTTTTTGTTAATATCGAAGTTAGTAATATCGTTAGTCAAAATATCGTTGTTAATAATATCGACATTTATTTTAGTGTTTTGTATCTTAGTATATGTGTTAAAAGTATAGTTTATTTTTCTAATGTATGTTTGAAATTTTTAGAAGTAATTAATTTTATATTTAGTAATTTTTGCGTATTTTAGTTCCGTAGCGGGTTGTGGGTTTATAGGGGAATAGGGTGGGAAGTAATTGAATTAAAAGTAATTAATAATGCTAATTAATATTTTTTTATTTAATAATTCATATTAATTGTGTTAATTAATTTATTAGTTATTAATTGGTTAATTATTAATAATTAATTGGTAAATATGGTAATTGTGTTATTTCTTTAGGAGCGGGTTGTGGGTTTATACAGGAGTAGGGTGGGAAGTAATTTAATTAATAATTGTATTAATTAATATTTATGTATTTAATATTTTGTTAATTTTATGTTAATTGTGTTAAATATTTTGTTATTACTTGGATATTAATTATTAATTGGTAAATATCTTAATTGTATTATTTTTTAAGAGCGGGTTGTGGGTTTATAGGGGAGTAGGGTGGGAAGTAATTTAATTATAATTCATTAATTAATAATTTTTATTTACTATTTGTGGATTTAATATTTCATATTGTTAATTGTGTTAAATAATTTGTTATTTATTATTAATTGGTTATTAATAATTAATTGGTAAATTTGTAAATTGTGTCAATTTTTTATGAGCGAGTTGTGTATTTAGAGGGGAGTAGTGTGGCAAGTAATTAACAATTAATATAATTTTTAATTTTTTCAGATAATATTTATTTGTTATTTTATAGTGAATTAATTACTCATTGTTTTTAATTTTTTGTATATTATTAGTTAATTGTTAAGCAATTATGTTAATTGTGTCATGTTTTACAATAGTGGTGGTGTTATTTATAGGGGTATTTGGTGAGAGGTAAATTATTTTTTATTATTTAAGTATTTGTTAATTAATGTTTATTATTTTACTGGAGTGGGAATAGTAAATTATTCACCTCCGCTATCCAACACTTTCCCTATTTTTGCAATTGTTGGAGTGGGAATAGTAATTTTATCCCCTCCACTATCCAACACTTTCCCTACTGTTGCACTCTGTGGAGTGGGAATAGTAAATTATTCCCCTCCGCTATCCAACACTTTCCCTACGGTTGCATTCGTTGGAGTGGGAATAGTAATTTTATCCCCTACGCTATCCAACACTTTCCCTACTGTTGTACTCTGTGGAGTGGGAATAGTAAATTATTCCCCTCCGCTATCCAACCCTTTCCCTACTGTTGCACTTGCTGGAGTGGGAATAGTAATTTTATCCCCTCCGCTATCCAACACTTTCCCTACTGTTGCAGATGCTGGAGTGGGAATAGTAAATTATTCCCCTCGGCTATCCAACACTTTCCCTACTGTTGCAGATGCTGGAGTGGGAATAGTAAATTATTCCCATCCGCTATCCAACACTTTCCCTACTGTTGCAGATGCTGGAGTGGGAATAGTAAATTATTCCCCTCGGCTATCCAACACTTTCCCTACTGTTGCTTTCCCTGGAGTGGGAATAGTAAATTATTCCCATCCGCTATCCAACACTTTCCCTACTGTTGCACTCCCTGGAGTGGGAATAGTAAATTATTCCCCTCCGCTATCCAACACTTTCCCTATTGTTGCACTCGCTGGAGTGGGAATAGTAAATTATTCCCCTCCGCTATCCAACACTTTCCCTACTGTTGCACTCGCTGGAGTGGGAATAGTAAACTATTCCCCTCCGCTATCCAACACTTTCCCTACTGTTGCACTCCTTGGAGTGGGAATAGTAATTTTATGCCCTACGCTATCCAATATTTTCCCTACTGTTTTAGTTAATGTAGTGTAAAATGTTGTTTTAAAGATACATATTTATTTTAATATTTTATTATATATATATATATATATATATATATATATATATATATATATATATATAAAATTTATTTTTATATTTATCTTACAGGTTTATGTATATGTATTTATAATTTTTATTATGTTTGTAACGTTTCATAATTTAATAAAATAATTAATTATTATTAAGTAAATATATATATAATTTTTTATATATGTATGTTTAATTTATTTTTATATCACATTTATTATTTATAATTAACATTTTTAAATAATTCCAACTATGTTTTTATTAAGTATATTTAATTTATTTAATATTTTTAAGACATTACTATATTTTGAACAACAATATTTTAAACAACAATATTTTGGTTTCGATATTTTTGGACTTACCTTTGTAGAGATAGGATGTCGATATTTTGTCCATCGATATTCTGGTAGGTCGATATTGTTGTCGTCGATATTATGTCAGTGATCCGCCTACTTGAACTTCAACACCACAGGACTGCGACATTGGAACAACATATGTGGTGTCTGAGCTATACAACACAGAATTAGCACCAGAGAATCTGGACAAACTTTTCTTTCGTTTATTTATTAGCCTAAGCACAGATGGTCTAATGTACCCACTACCCTCCATGTTTAGTGGAGGCTACTTTAGTATGCAGAGAGGCCTGGCAGTCGGAACTCGGGTGAATGATTTGGGCGGCCTTCTACATGAACTAGGCAGAGTTCAGAAAAAGCACAAAATTCACTGGTGTAGGTGCAGGATCTCTGTACTTAACTGCTATCTCAAATAGCGAGCAAAGATACTAGCCAAGACCTCATCCCCTCCACACCAAAGATTAGCACCATCTAACGAGGTAAAAAGGCATACCGCTTTGTGCAAATTGCTTTCAAAATCCTGCAGACTGTTTCCATTTCAAACATTTAGTAAAATTGCAATAAATGATCACCATACTATAAAAATCACGCTGCATGCTCTGATAATAATGGTGACCAAGTGCATGTTAATGCAGATTGGTAGTGTCATGACATTTGTATTCTAGTTTATTTCTGCAGAAAGCATCAAAGGTGGTAAAGTAAAAATGCTCACAGTGGTGGTTCCTTGTGAAACACAAGCTCTTTCACGATTCCTAGTAGAATGACAGCAGCACTTTTTGGCTTCTCTTTTTCTGCCTTTTTCATAAACTCTTCCACCTTTTTGTAGACTTCTGTGTAGCTGAAGATTTAACAAAGGCAAAAAACAAGCTGTAAACTTCAAAAAGCAAAATCACAGATTTATTGACAGTGTTAAAACAAGTGCAATCCCTGAAAGTACAGTCTCATACACTCCTACACATACTGGACACTCATGGTCTACCCTACCAGTATGGCAGCGTGTGGGTAGCAAAAACAGCATTTTGCAGCACACTCACACCTGCAGGTAAATCCCACCATGCTTTGGTAAGGTTCCCAGTACTGCCCAGTTAAGGAGATTGTACAATCCAGTGTTCATGAGGGAACAGTAGGAAGCCTTCCTTTATTCTGAACTGTGCAGATAGGAAACAATATGGCATCCATGCCACCTCTCCTTGCCAGAGAAATAGTTCGGGGACAAAAACAATGTGATGTGGCAGGCACTTCCATGAAGCACTTTCATCTCCTGTGCTCTCACTCTAACCTTTTACAGACATCAAGGACAAAACAACAGTTTAGCTTAGTGTTTGCTATACAAAACGTATACGGTTATTTGTGCCTTTCCATTCCATAAAGATCATAGACCTCATTAAGTGAGAATTGCATTACATATAAAATATGTAATTATGTAAGCAGGAAGACATGCTCCAGGTGATATTCTTTAAGCACTCTGAACACTGGTAAGACAGTTCTCAATATGTAATGCAGTGCTGCCATTGAAGCAATTGTTGATGTAAATTGAACAAGATTGTGTGCAACAGGCATTGAAGTCCTTGAGGTTCCACTCCCCAGGAAACAAGGAGAAAGTATGAATGGGTCACCATCTGCCCACCAGTTGATCTCAAACTGAAGAGGAAGATGAAGGGTTCAACGTGGCCTATGTAGGTATCAAAGATGACAAAATACTGGTTGGAAAAGCAGCTGAAGTAAAAGTAGCTGCTATTCAAAAGAAACTGCTAGATGGGAAAAGGGCGGGTGGGATTCAAGTGAATTTGAAACATGGGGCCTAAACTTCTGTCATCATGGCACCATCACTTGGAATAATCTACATTCTAATTTTGTGCCAGTTCTTCAGAGGACAATAGAAGGTGGTAAGGGTCACTGAGGTGTTGTGTGGCTGGAATCGGAAGGAATTGTCACCCAAAACCATTTTCTCCACGAATCAGACAGGCTGCCTGGTCTTTTTGATTTTAGTTTGATGGCAGGGAATTTAAGTACATGTCCTGCAAGTTGAAACCAGCCATCTTCTTCAGAGGCTGCAAAACTTGAATGTATTGAGTTTATCCCCAAGAAACAACTGGGAACATACATTTAAGTCTGCTGCAAACTAGTAGGACTGTACTGCAGTAGGCATGATGCTTCTTGGCATTAAAACATCCACATGGAGTAATGGAAGCGTATCCAGCAGAGAGAAATGAAGAGAACTTTAACTGAGCGTTTGGGAATCCTATAGTGACATCCTACTAAGGAGGCTAGATCACATGAAGAGCTGCAATGTGTATTCACCCACAATATCAATAATTGTATATTATTATAGTTGCATTTATATAGCGCTTACTACCCCAGACGAGGCGTCAAAGCGCTTTTTCGGCGAGTAGCACGATACTCCGGAACCCATAAAGGATTAGTGTTGAATTAGTATAGTGAAATATTAAAGTAATTTGAGTGGTTGTTAGGTTAGTTAGTTATTTGGATTCATAAGGATAGCGGAAGGATAGAAGAGGGAAAAAAAGGTTTGTATTTATATAGCGCTTGTTACTCCTGATGGGGTGTGAAGTGCTTTTTTGGAGAGTAGCACGCTACTCCGGAAACCCATAAAGGATTAGTGGTGAATTAGTATAGTGAAATATGAAAGTAATTTGAGTGGTGGATATGTTATTCAGTTATTTGGATAGAGAAGGGTAGCGGAGGGATAGAAGAGGGAAAAAGGTTTGCATTTATATAGTGCTTGCTACCCCCGATGAGGTGTTGAAGCGCTTTTCTGGCGAGTAACGCGCTACTCTGGAACCCATAAAGGATTAGTGGTGAATTAGTATAGTGAAATATGAAATTTGAGAAGTGGACAGGTTAGTCTTATTTTGATTGAAAAGGATAGTGGAGTGATAGAAGAGTGAAGGATTTATACCTTTTTTTGTTTGTTTGTTTTGGAGGTCATAACAGTAGGAGGAGGCTTTTGATGAGTAAAAAGGGAAGTAGAGGGGAAGAATCAGAGGGAAGAGTTTAGAAAGGCTTGTTTTGGGGGATCGGTATAGTAAAAGAGGTGTCAGATGATGCAAGGAGGGTAGAGTAGGGGAGAGTCTAGAAAGGGTTATTTTGGGCATCATAGTAGTGGTATGGGGTTTGGGATGAAAGAGAGTGGATGTAGAGGATATATTGATAGAGGTATAGGGCGAGAAATAGGGCAGTGCATTGGAAAGAGTAGTAGAAAGAAGTTTGAGATGAGTCAGAAAGTTGGGGTAGAGGATATATTGAGAGCGGGATAGAGTGATAAATAGGGTAGTGCATTGGATATGCTGAATTTGAAGAAAGTGATAAATATACAGGAGGTAGGTATATGTAGATTAAAGATATTTATAGAGGTATAGGATGAGAATATTAAAATGACAGAAAAAAGTGGCCTAACCAATAAACCACAGGCCTCCTCAAAACATGTTCCACAAAGTGTTGTATGCCAAGAAGCCACCCTTCAATCAATTGTCAGTATGACACAGACGGTGGCCTCCAGCACTTACAAAGACCTATGCCAGACCACTTCTTGGGGAGGCCACGTGAGTTACTGGGTCTTAACCGTCACTGCTGAGGTCATTTGCAACTGGTGTTCTGAGGTCCGTCCTACTATCACCCTTCAAACTGGGCCAAGTACATCTGTTTCCACTCTTGACTCAAGGTAGAGCGGGTGAGCAGTCATAGGCGTCTCGGAGGAAGTGTAAGGGGAAACGCTCAGAACTCAAAAACTAACCAACAGACACAATCCAAAACTGTCCAGCCCAATGCTGGTATTTTAATGAAGGGAAAGTACTTTAATCACAAAGCGTTACTAAATACTACACATTCCAAAGAAGGTTCAGTTACTGGGCTTTATAACAGGCCTGGGCGAAATTTACATTTCAGAGTTGTAATTTGTAGAATTCTGGGAATTTCAAGTTACACTTGTTACGTGTAATTCCTGAAATTATGCCACATTGCGTAATTAAGCACCGTTTCCAGCAACATTTTATGGTGTGTGGGAATAACGTCAGTGCTTAATTTAGGCCAGTGGTTCCTGGTGGGGGGCACCAGCATTTATTTGGGGGGCCGACACTTGTTTATCTGTATTAGACGTTTACCTAGAGCAAGAGAGGAAAGTGTTCCAATAAGTCTTTTTTTGACAGACATTTACAGTAAAAGTAAGGCATTTAATAAAAAGCAACACAAATGTATTTAGGGATTCAGCAAGAGGTGGCAGGGGATATAAGCATGTACATCTGTGAACCATAACATGCTGGAGAATCAATAATGCCTTTCAAAAACGTAGCTTCCCTGCTGCCATTGCAGGAGATGACTATTTCCAACCATGAAATCAGTGATGTAAACTATTAGGCATGCTGAGGACGGTCTGTGAAAGCCTTTACCATTCGATAAAACAGAAGATATTAAGTGAACTATATCCTCAACTTGAAGCATGGTAACAAAGTGCTCTTAAAAGTGTAATTGTTGAGTACTTACAAGTGCCCAACAAACACTAAACCGCAGCGCACCAGCAATGAGCAAAACAAGCAAAAAGAAAAAAGGGAACTATAATGAACAGTGGGATGTCCGCATACCTGAAAAGCAGGGGAGGCGTATCATTGAAATGGTCCAGTTTACTGAAAACATTTACACTGTCCATGATAATGACATTTATGGTAACTGTAAAGGTATAAGATGATAGGCAGTTACCTGTATATTATGATGTCTGTGTGATACAGGGTGCATGGAGGGCACGAAACAGAACTTCTCATAAGACCTCGATGACACCCACACGTGCAAGGGAAGAACTGATCTCGTGGCATTCTTGTTCCCATAAGATACTTGTTGTATTCTATAGTGAGCTCATGCACAAATGTCAGGAGAAGAAATCCTAGAAAACATAATTAATAAAATTGCCTCTTCAACATCCAACTATGTATTCTTGAAATGTAATCTGTGATTCAATCACTGGCATCTATAGGTCCTACATGAAGTAGCAACGACTCACATGCAGCTTGGAAAAAAGCCTTATGGCACAGATTTTAGTCCCTCTAGCCAATCCCCTGAAAAGAGAAACTTTAGTTATTTCTGGATCTGAATAAACACTAACATTCGAGCCCCGTCAGGCCATCATGCTTGCATGAATTCTGCAGCACGGTTTTAATTTCTGTTGCAATATTGATAAGTCTCAAGTAAAGTCACCAATGCAACATAGGCAGTTGGATAAAACTGACATTGAGTCGTAGAAGTAACGAGGCCATTGGTAAATGTACATAATTTCACACTGATAGAACTGATGAGTGATTCTCGGTCACACATTCCACTGGCCTTCAGAATAAGACGCATACTAGTTATTCAGAGAGAAACAAAAAGCATACAGGGGTCCCGTGACCCTCTCTCTTAAATCATACCAGAGGAAGAGCCCATACTGGGCCAAGTAAGCAGCCTCTGTCACAGACTCAAAATGTTTGTCAAGAGTTCCCTTGTTCTACTCATCCCGCCCCACCACCCCACAACCTTACATAGTGACATGCACATTTGTATACTACTGCTTAGTATTATACACAACCCAATGCAGAAAATATGTAGCAGAAAGGTAGCAAAGATCAGATCACGTCCTACTAGCAACAGCGAGCAAAGTTTACAAATTGAAAAAAACTAAGCGTTGCATTTGTTCATATACATTACCTATGAATCCTAGTCCCTATAAAGTAATACTAGGTACCTGCCATAATGTGAAGTGGGATACAGGACATGCATGTCCGTTAACAATACTGTACCTACGCAGTGCATAAAGGAAACCTACACAAAGAAATACAGGCTAATCCTAGAAACCAAACACAACGGTAGAACATAATAAAGGACATTATACAAAAGGTCACATATTGGGAGGCATTCAGCCTTAACATAAGCAATAACCCTGTAGACACACCAGGGTAGTCTGCTAACAGCTTACAACAGGCCAACATTTTACAATGGTTAAGCTCATGAGACAGTTCGGCACTGACTCTACTCCCCTCTCATGAAGTAAAATAGTCAATGTAAACTGCAACATCAAATGCCTTCAAACGGACCAAAGACTGGGCAAAAGGAGAAAAACTGCCCAATATGGTGGCAGCAATACCTTTCAAAGAGAAAAAAACCCAACGTTCGGAGTACATGATGTAAAACACTCATATAATAGTAATATAGCCACAACTGTATATAAGTTCACAGCAGGACACTTAAGGGTTTTGTGTTCACAACCCAAATGCTGCAGCCCAGGGGCCTTTGCAAAGTTTCAGAACACTGAGCTCTGCAGTCAGTTAAAGTACAGTTGGGGCAGTTTGCTTCAAATAATAAGTAGAATCTGCATGGGGAACAAAAGAGGGTGGGCTCTGGGCCAGCTGCTGGCTGTGTCTAGAGAAGTCCCGATTAATGATGGGGTAATTCTTTCTCTCCACCCGATCCAATAGCCTTCTCACGACTGGGAGGCAATGGAGGGTTTATAACTGTTTGCGCAATTACTGTGTATTGGTACCCACATGAATTGTTCATCAGTATGTTCTACCGGAGACCTTCTGCAGATCGTAGACTAGCATTACGCAGACTTCCGTCAGCTATCTTGAGCACCTGAAGTATCTCCACAGCTTTACCTGGGTGTGGAAGCCAGATGCTTGAGCAGGACTCGCTCTTAACAAGGAGTTACTGCATCAGGACATTTAGCCACAGAAGCCTTACATGCTTGCACATGCTGTGGCATTCCCCTGGGCAGCTAGCGGAAGGCACTTTAGGAATGAGTCTGTCTGTACATATTTTGAAGCGAGTCACTGCAGCCGGTAACTGTAACAGCGCTCCTTCTCCTTCCACAGAGGAGAGCCCTCAGGAGCTGAAGACAGGAGGCACTTTGGAATAGCTACCCATGTAGTTATGAAACATATTATTTGTGCATAAGAACATTATTTTCTTAAAAGAGCCATGTTCCAACATTGGAATGCACCTTTTACGAGTAAATAATGGATGGACATTACAATTTATTAACAGACAATATGAAAACCTACAATCCCTATATCTAATTTTTGTATTACAGTTTATCTAACACTATTCACCTGTTAGAAATTTTGGCACAAGAGTCGTAACATCACAATGCTTGTTTTGCAAAAGTCTACAGACTGGAAAGTTGTTCCATGAGCAGAACATCAATCAACAATTAAACAATTTAAGCAAAAAAAAGCTATTTAGCTTTCTTTCTTTTTTCTTCCCCAGACAGCGCTATCATTAGCCATTTATACAATTATGTTTTTTATCGAGTTTTGGGCTTTAGTTCAGGAATGCAGGAACCTAGCTATTTGCTCCACGTCTTTACTACATGGAAATCTGGATACAAGTGTGTTCCCTATTACATTTAGATGTTATACAGTTCTTTTGATCGTTACCATCAACTTTTTATTCGGTAATTGAACTTTAAAAGTACAGTATATTAAACATTTGGAATCAATAAATAATATGGATAAAACACCAAATATAAGACCATTTTAAAATACATGAATTAACAATATATAACAAGCAGATTAAACCTATATCCTTCCTATTCCAAGCTAAAACCATTACTTTATATTATCCAATTAATTATACATATAATGCATTTTTACATAGGAAGAGTGAACATTAGAACAGCTCCAGACCTCCTAGTCTCAGAAGGGGGGCATTTTCTAGGAACAGCAGAAAGAAAGATCCTCCCCCACTCCATCTTTACTTTGATCTAGGTATACTCTAGAATGGCTCTCCAACATCTATCTCAGATCCCTTTAGCAGCTTTGCCCTAATACTCCAGCTCCATTGGAGATATTTTGCTACTGCGCAACCAATGGGTTCTTTTGTCTCTGCTCACAAGAGCCCTAACGCCACTAAACATTGCCAAGCCCACAGTTGCTTACAGATAGGGAAAATCCAGGCCATCCTGGGTTTTGCATACGCTGGGCAAAAGACAAAAAAAAAAAAAAAAAGTGCTACAGGTTCTCATCTGGATACTGACACGTTGGACAAGCCATGCTCTTATCTGCATTAGATTTCCATTTTGCACAGAAGGACTGCAAAGGAAGTGTACCATGTCTAAACCAGATTTACAATTGCCTAGTTAAAGGAACCAAATTGTAGTTAAAAAAAGGTTTGCAAATACTGTGTGATTTTAGATCTAAAAAAGCAGCAGTTAAAGCTCCTTGCCTATTACTCATCTCAGTTGCCCATTTATGAGCCCAAAAGCTTCTTTAAGTGTAGCCTTAGGAAAAATGAAGGGGCAATCATGATTATTCCAGAATTCCTCAAAGCCGATTTGAGAAAGTATCTCTCCAATAGACCAAATCCAGTGGACCCTATGGTTTTTGTCTGGTTCGACTATTTCTTTAAAAACATTATAGTACTCCACTAGGGAAGGTGATGACTTAAGTCTTCTCCAAAATGAAACCGGTATGAGCTGTGCTTTATGGATAATCTGTTTCACACCCAGATCCCAGCTTAGGGGCAACAAAGGCGTACTCTTCGGGAGCCCAATCAAAGATCTCAGAAAGTTGTTCTCAAGGGTGCGTGGCTTTGCGCCCGATGCGTATGGCGGCTGTTCGTGTTCTGCGGAACGGACAGAGGCTTCCACACTACACGGCTCACCTTCCGACTTTGGTGAGCAGTCCTGGTCGTCGCAAGATGCGCTGATACATTCTGACCCAGTTCCGCGACCTCTTGCAACCGGCAACACAGAGAATTCAGCGTGACGCGCTCGGCGTTCTGGAAGCGCTGACAGCGGCCGCCATTTTGCCTACAACGTTCTTTCCATGAGAGGGCACTCCGGTGAGAGAATTATGGCGCGTTTAGACTTGTGGCGCCTTTTTTTCCACTCGTGCATTTTAAGCAATTGGCAATTTGAGGTTTTAATACCTTTTAATACTATGGTGCCTTATGTGCTCTATTATTTGCCTATCAAGGTTTGCTTATTGCCAAATATTGTTCTCTCCCGCTTTGCTCCTGGCAAGATATGTTCTGGATATTAATTTATGACGAGACCCGGATTACCCTATTCCTTTGGGCCTGGAGATGTTGTCTTTTGTGGTGCATTTTTGATGAACAATGTTCCTTGTATTCTACTCTAGTCGCTGTACCTGAAGAAAGCCTCGGTTCTGGTGATTGTCTGAAGTGAAGTACGTTCAGCTGCTGTGTTTCCAGACCCCATGCAGGCTTTCTATGTTTTGAAAAAATAAAGCTATAATTATTAAAGCTTTCATTGAAGACGATAAGCCATCTTAGTCATTCTAAAAGCAAGAAGAAAGGTATTATGAGCAATGTCTTTTGGACACTGGTACTTATCCGAAGAGGAGCTCCTGCCCTAATCTTTTGTGTGTTGGAACGGATGTGATAGCCTACTTGCAGGACCCTCCTCTTCTCCTAACCTTTTTTTTTTGTTGACTACGCTGCTTGAACTGAATCTTGTTACGGCTCACTCATTAATACTTCTGCACAAGGTGTGGTTTTGTTGTCACTGGAGCACAGTAATACTAGGTCTCAGCACATCATTTCTGTGTCTCTCTTATGGGAAGATTGAAAAAGCTGGGCTCCTCTGCGCCACGCATACGTTTATTAAAAACTCTAGAATCTTCTCTGAATTTTCTAAGATGGAAAACTCGTTGACATCCGTTTCCAAGGCTTCCTCTCCTCTGAGCGCAGGCACTTCCACGAATGGCAAAGTCACCACTAAAAGACTGAAGAAAGATCCACCTTCTCCATCAAATGCCTCTCCACCTGTATCTTTAGAAGTTTTGCTGGAAGAGATAAGGGCACTTCGCCCCTTTAAGGAGGATACCTCTACCAAGCTACAATTCTTAACAGAGAATTGGTCTCAGATGAATGAGCGTCTTACTACAGTGGAGCAGTGTCTCTTCCTTCACTCACACGCAGGAGAGGGTTAATACTTTTCAGTCTCAGATCTCATCGCTACAGCAGCAGGTTGAAGATTTGGAAAACAGAAATAGAAGGAACAATCTTCGCATTTATGGTCTGCCGGAAGGTTCAGAGGGGTCAGACCCCTTGTCTTTCTTCAAGTCTTTTCTACCTAAATTATTGCATCTTCCTGAAGGAACTTCACTCAATATTCAACGAGCCCACAGACTTGGTCATCAGCGCACAGACACCTCCTCTTCTCGGAGACCAAGAGGAGTCATCTTGTATTTTCTTGAGTACACGGATCTTCTCAAGGTACTTTCAGCAGCCAAATCTATTCAATGCATCTCTTGGTCTGGTTCTACATAATTTTTTGCTCAAGATTATGCTAAGTCCACAGCAAATAGACGCAAAGAATTTTTGAACATGAGACCTGCACTAAGGGCTATGGGTGCTAGATATGGCCTCTTCCACCCCCGCCTTTTCAAGGTTACTTATAACAACAAGACGACGACTTATGAAGACCCTGTCAAACTGCAAAGTTTCATCAACTTTAGCAAAACTGACTCTATGGACTTTTCTGGAGCTTCGTCTTCCCAAGCTGTTTAGTTGGTTCTCTTGTTTAATATAATGATCGCTCTTCTTAGTTTTATTGTTTCTAGATTTTAGTGTCTAATACTTCTATTTACACTATTTGTTTGTTTTTGGCCATTCGTTTGGTTGGTCTTTTCTATGGTATTGTGACTATATTATACTTGTTCTATTTCCTTGTTATGATGAATATTCTTGACTTTTTTTTTCTTCTTCTTATCCCCCCTCTTCTTTACAGGTTCTTTGATGTTAGCATTTACTAGGTAACCTCACCGTATTTGAATTGCTGTGGTTTGTTCTCGTCCCCGTTTCGTTGAGTCTGGACGCGCCATTCGTTCTTCGTGGCTTCACCTCCCCCCACTCCTTTGTGATGTCCTTTGAATTAGGTATGTTGTATCCTTTTCATTGTCATTTCTTCTTTTCTTCTCGTTTCCTTTCCTTGTATTACTTCTTTTTCTACTTCTTTTTTTCTTTTCCTCCCTTTTTTGTTTCACTACCATGTCCTCGCATGCGTATCTATTTTGCCCAGCCTTCCTTTTCTATGGTCTTTTCTACTCTCATGATTTTTTACCTTCTTCTTTCTTCTCTCTTTTTCCTTTTTTCTTCTTGCTGAGTTTCACTTTTCTACGCAAGTCTCATTTCCTACTTTTCTTGGTTTCTTATCTCAAGCTCACTTTTATATCTATTGTTCTCAATTTCTCTCTATCATTATATTTTATGCTTATATAGTTGGAATGTTACACATCTTACCCTTTGTTCTTTGAAGGTCAATGTAGGCCTTTTTCTTGTCACTTTATCGTTATTTTTATGTCCTTGAAAATCGTATCATGGTATGTCAGAGGTCTGAATTCTCCCATCAAACGGCAACGTGTTTTAACGCATTTATCCAAATTGGGAGCAGATATTGTTTTCTCGCAGGAATCCCACTTGAATGCTCTAGAATCTTTGAAGTTGAGGAAGGGATGGGTTGGGAGTGTTTTTCTCTCTCCAGGTAACGGTAAACGCAATGGAGTTGTTACTCTGTCATAAATCGTTAAATATTAATTTGCTTTCTCAACGATCTGATGCGGAAGATAGATGTTTATATACTAAATTGCAAATTTGAAGTGTTCCAATATCATTGTTTAATGTTTATGCTCCCACTAATGGCGATCCTTTGTTTTGGACTTCATTATCTGAGCAAATTTCCTCGTGTATTGACGACAACCTTATACTCGCTGGTGATTGTAACCAAGTGATGGATCCCTTCATAGATCGAAACTCACTGGTCTCTTTTAAACCTCACAAAGCCCACAAACTTTACTCAGACCATCCAGCAATATAAACTCATAGATGCTTGGAGAATTTGTAATCCCACCACTAGAGAATTGAAATTTTTCTCCCCAGCCCACCAAACCCAATCTAGATTGAGATATGTTATGTGAAACAAAGAAATAATCCAAACTTTAAAAAGCGCTGATATTGGTTCTATTTTGATCTCAGATCATGCTCCCATTTCTATTCAATTGGATATAGTTTCAAAATCTAATTTACCTAGAAGATGGCGATTTAATAACTCACGTCTTCTAGATCCAAATTTTCACTCCTCTTTTGTTTCCTTTTTTAATGAATATTTTTCTTTAAATCAAACTGATACTCTTCCCTTTTCCGTAATTTGGGATGCATTCAAAGCAGCTGCTAGAGATTTCATTATTGGTTTTGTTTCTAGCAAACGTAAAAAAGCCCGTAAGGTGACAGTGATCTTTTGGCTGAGATAAAGAGGCTAGAACACTCCTATTACTCCTCAAAATCCAAAAATTGTCTCTCACAACTTATTAAGGCAAAACTTCAATTTAACAAGGCATCAACAGATAATGCCTCATATTTGTTGAAATCTAGCGCAAAGTTTTATGGCGGTCAGAATAAAGCTGGCAAACTTTTGGCAAATTACTTAAAAATTAAACATAATAAATTTGATATTGATGCTATTTTTGATGAACACAACACACTACGAACTAAAGACCCAGAGATACTTAATGAATTTCTTCTTTTCTACAAATCACTATACTCTCCTGAGACCACACCCTCAGAATCTGATATTATACAATTTCTCTCAGGTATCCATAAGTCGTTTAACACTCAAATTGACTTTTCCCCCTTAGAAGCCGATTTATCACAAGAGCTTCTTAGTGCTTTACAATCACTTAAGAAAGACAAGGCCCCGGGACCTGATGGATTTACAGTTGAATATTTCACCCACTTTGCTCCCATCCTTCTTCCTAAGCTACTCAATCTCTTAAATCTTTTTACAAAGTCAGGAGAATCTTCAGGGTCCTTTTTAGAAGCTTTAATATGTTTAATACCCAAAGAAGGGAAGGACTTGAAATATTGTAAGAACTACAGACCCATTTCTCTTGTAAATATTGATTATAACATTTTTTCTAAAGCCCTGGCTATTCGTCTTGAATCCTTCCTCCCTCAATTATTGGGCGCAAAACAATCTGGTTTTGTTAAAGGCCGCCTCATTTCTGACAATACCCGATTATTTTTTTATATTTTATCAAAAGCCCCACACTTACCCCATCCATTAGCGGCAATAGCATTAGATGCCGAGAAGGCGTTTGATCGAGTCAATTGGTCGTACCTCTTTCACACATTGAAATGGTTCGGTTTCGGCTCAAAAATCACTTCTTTAATTTCTATCTTATACTCTAATCCACGAGCAGCCGTTTTTGTGAATGGTACTTCATCTCCCTATTTTGAATTAAAAAGAGGGGTTCGTCAGGGCTGCCCATTATCTCTGTTCCTTTTTAATCTTGCCCTGGAGCCTTTTTTGTCCAGGATTCGTCAAAATGATGACAAAGGGTTTTGAAACTAAAGACACTCAAATTAAGTTAGCAGCTTATGCTGATGACATATTTCTTTCTGAACCTCAATCTTCTGTCCCTGCCTTCTTACAAGAAGTGGAACTTTTTGCCTCTGGTTATAAGCTTAATCGGGATAAGTGTGAAATATTGCCCCTAACTAAATATACATTTAAAGATGATTTCAGCTCTTCCAACTTTGCTTGGAACTCACATCATATTAAATATTTAGGTCTTTACTTCAACCCTTTAATTTCGACAACGTTATCTCTTTGCATGGAGAAATGTTTACATAAAATCTCTCTGACCGCTAAGTATCACCCTCTATATCTCTCATGGTGGGGTGGTCTAGATACCATCAAAATGATGCTGGCCCCATTAGTTTTATTCACCATCTCTAATATCCCTGTCCCCATTCCTTTAAATCTTTTTACAAAAATTAATTCTACATCATCTTCTTTTTTGTGGAACAAACAAAATCACCCCGCATGTCCTTGTTGCGATTAATAAAATCAAAAGCAGAAGGCGGAGTAAATTATCCTGATTTCCCTACTTACCATAAATCTTTTCTACTTCGCCAGGCCTTGAGATGGCTCTCCGATTCCCCTTCGGAATGTCCTCTCTGGGTGGTACTTGAACGTTCCTTTCTTTCTCCTTTTTCTTTTAAAGAATTTCTTTCCTTTACCCGTAGACCGCCGTCTTTTTCTACTCCTGTTCTCAAATACACTTGCAAACTTCTCGGCTTTCCTCCATCCGCACCTCCTACTGATCCAGATTCCTTCCTCAACTCCTCTTTGTGGCACAATACATCCATTTTAATTGGTGTAAAACCTTTTTATTGGAAATCTTGGAGAAGTAAAGGCTTAATTTGGACGCACCAACTATTTTCTCAAAATAGGATCTTGTCTTTCTCAGAAGCTAGCCAACTTTTTCATCTACCCCCTTCCTTCCATTCCAAATATAACTTAATTTCGCAAGCTCTTTCAAGTGCTTATTCTCAAATTTTATCTCATCCAGAGACTCCCCCCGTTAACAGCTTATGTGCTTTTTTAGTTTCCTGTCCTAAAGCATCTAATATTTATACTCATATACGATCCTCACAATCCGTCAGAGCAAAGACCAAAGTTGAACTTTCTTGGGAGGAGAATCTTGGAATTGATTGGCCATCTTCTTAGTGGAACAAAATATGGTCCAAAATCAGGAAAACCTCTAGAGCGGCAAATGTTACGCAAACGTTATTCTTTATCTACAACAGGCTTTTGCTACACCCAGTTGTATTACACAAACGACATGTCACAGTACCGAACACCTGTTGGTCCTGCTTCTCTCCACTTGCCGACTTAAAACACTTACTTTTTACCTGCCCACACGTACATAACTTCTGTACATCTGTCTGGGCTCAAATTAACTCGATCTTTAACTCCAACTTCCCTTTCTCTATCACACATTTGTTTCTGGGTAGTTTATCTCCTATCTGGGAGGATCATATTTCCAATACAAAGATTGTGGATTTACTGTTGGCAGTTGCCTTTCAACAGATCACAAAAAATTGGAAGGATTCTACGATCTTATCTTTCCAAGCTTGGTGGTATGCAGCATGTTATCATCACAGATTGGACACAACATTTGTTCATCCTATTCATCTAGCCATGAAGCGCTTAAATTTATGGTCACCTGTTACATCGTTCATTGATTACAGTGCTAAACGCTCTTTTTCTTTAACTCCTGCTCAACAAGAAGTTGTTCGACCTCCATGATATTCCATATTTTAGATAATGATATTTTATAATATGTTGTTATATTTCGGCTAATGTTATGTTGCTATATAGTTGTTATATGCATTGCAATGCTTTATAGATATATTGATATTTTATTGCTTTTACATTCCAACTTAGACATGTTTCCATGACATTTTTATCTTTTATGTTCTCCTTTTCCGTTTCTTTGCATCCTTCATAACATACTGTACTGTATCACTTGTTTTCTTAATAAACTTACTTTTTGAACTAAAAAAAAGAAAGTTGTTCTCAACTCTTCCCAGACGGGAAAATGCTGCAAAACCCCCCAGTCTGCTTCCGCCTTCACATTATATTATATACTTTCAGAGTGGGTAGGATCGGTCTAGTTTTAGACGCCCAATACATCCTCTGTATCACAGACACATGATGACATAAGTTCATACTACTCTTCTTCACCTGGGGAGTCCAGAGCATGTTATGGGTGAAACATATACCTAAATAATCAAATTCTTGGACTCTTTAGAGTTCTGCTCACTAGTGTGATGGTTCCGCTAAATGACTTATGTGGATTAATGGTTAGAAATTTAGTTTTTGATTGATTTATTATCAACCCTCTTTCTGCACAAAAGTTTGCAAAATGATCTACCAGCATCTGTAGGTCCATGTATACAGTTCTTTATACAGTGCATATCCTATTGAAAGGTACACTGATTTTAGGGCAAGGTGGGCGGCCTTCAACTTCTTCATGGTTATGTACTAAGACTACTTATCCTCCATTCCTACAATATTTTCCTGAGCAGGTGAGGGTGGGTCACAATGAACATATGACAATAGCAAAACAAAAAGTGACAAATATGTTGCACCATTAGAAGTACTTTAAATGAAAACCCCGAATGACTGGATAGAAACCACCCTATTCAAAGCACAGGATCTTCTAAACTGGTATGAATGTTGATTTGCTGAGATCAAGCTCTAATACCAATTTGTAGCAAAGGCAGTGTCTCACATGCAACTCTTGCAGAACATTTCACATAAGAATATTCACTTCTTCAGAAGAGGTATTGGAAGAGATTATTCGCCGCTAAAAACCCCAGAGAGGTCACATCCATTAGCAACTGGTATGTGAAAGTAGGCCTCCTGAAAGCTTTTTGCACACATCCAGCGCACTTGATGAAGGTGTGTTAATTGTGAGAGAAGTTCATCATGCGATATGTGGCGCAACTTTTATGTGGTGGCATCCCAGAATGTACTCACATTATAAGCACTATAAATATTGCTTAAGTTCACAAAGACATTGACTTTTGATTGAGTGAGGAAAAAATGTCTTAACTGACATGACGTGTTTCTCTGTTAATCAGAAATCTCAAAAATAAAAAAAGCAATAATTAAGCTTTTGGAAGTTCTGTACATTGATTTCGAAGACCAAACAACTGACTTTTTAAGCTGACAAGAAGTAGTTAGTTACCTGCGAGGAAACAGAAATTTATGATATGTCCCTGACAGTAAACTAACAGAACATGCACAAAATAGGAGCGTGTCCAATAAACTCAATAGTGCAATAAAGGAAAATATTCAAAGCTTTGAAAGACTAGAATACAAAAATGACTAGGTTAGTAAAGAGCTATGGCTACTACAACGAGTGTCCCGACGCTTTAAGACTCACTGTGGAACTTTAGGTATAAGGATGTGAAAGAAAATGTTCTAAGCACTTCACCCTTTTAATCAACTATTAACTACGCATATAGAGACATTGCATGCTTTTTGGTGCTTTGATAAATATGAGTACATGATGCATTTCCCACTCGATTCTAAAACCAAACAGGATTTGAAAGTTTTCAGAGCAGCATTTGCTGCAGGGCACCTCTCCTGCTACGTAAAGTGTAATGTTACATTATATTAATAACTAATTGGAACGTGTCATCCCAACCAAATGTGTATAGAGAATACCCATTGAAATAAACAGTAATGAAGTTAATTTCCTGTTCTCTGTTACTTTTGAAGCACTTTTGAGAAGCAAATCATTAACTTTGCTGAAGTGCATTGCTGAAGGCATAGACATTTCTGTCTGCAGTACACATTCACACTTTTGTTGGCATTGTTTTCCAGATAAGCACAACAAGGGGCTGGCTTCAATGTCCATGATCGGAGGGAGGAACCAAGGGGGGGGGGGGGTCAATACATAGAACACCTGTGTCACAGATTCTTTAGCAGACTTTCCCATTTAAAAATGAGAACCACGAGGCCCAGTAGTCAGGGGCTGACGGAGGTCTGGGCCACGTGGTTTTATAGCCAAGATTAAATTTGAACATTACAGGGCTTGAGTGGGGTAGCCAGGATTGAGCTGTTAGGTAAGGGTGAGTTATGCACAATTGTGGCAGGGATTCACATTTTTAGATTTTTGGAATATGAACTCTGGGATAGTTTTATTCTATAAAACATGAATCCAAGATAGAAAATACCTACATTTGTTGTAATATGGTGATCAAGAAGCCTGATTAAATTACCTAGGTATCACAACAATTGATTGGTGGACTGGTGAGAGCTTTGTACAGCTAGGTCGGAGATTACCCATTTTAGATCTTTTGGTGCATAAGACCCTGGGACATGCTCAGAATAGAAAATACATTGATTTGGGAATGGGAAAACAGCTAGTATTTTATAAGGACTGTCTAGGTATCACCAACAGTCAATGACAAGTTCACACTTTGAAAAGTACTCTGCCTGACCCACTTCATGAAGACAATCAGCCTGGATCTGAAGTGGAGAGAAGCCTTCCCAGCCCACTGCACTGAACAGTACCTGCATGATGGCCAAAGGTACTGGAGAGAAATCTGCGGTCCTACCTAAACCTTCGCTTCCAATGCTTAGCTACCGAGCTGGTGAAGAAAATTCCCGAATGAGACTGGAGGATGCAGCGGTTGCTTGCCTTGAAGAATTTCAGTGAACTAGCTGGAACTGAACCATACTTGCAGAACTGGAATCTATGCTGTGGGGACAAACTGCAACTAGAAAAGGTGGATGGTTGAATAAGGGGCCAGTTCTGTAGTTCTGAGAACTTCATCAAGGCAACCATGCTCATAAACATGTTGAAAAGCTTCTTACGGTGGACTGGGGAAACTTACACACAGGAATGTTTCAACTTTGTGTATTTCCCCATTTCAAAGAAGTCTGAGGCTGGCATGGGATCGCTTTCACAAGGTATTCAACCTTGTATGTATGCATGTATAAGGTATCTGTATTGAGTGAACCTAGCCAAAATGCAGCAGAGCAACCTGGGGAAAAGAAAGCCAATGAGAAATTGGAGGGGAAATTGGGCTTGGAAAGTGATGTGCAATGCTACTTTGTAATGATGTAGCATTCTTTACAGAATTGCGCTTCTGCTCATTACTAAACTAGAGGAGGTTGGTGACAACCCTGACGAATACAGGAATATTGTTGAGATCCCGGTGGCATAAATGTAGAAGTCTTATTGCCTTTTTGTTTTCTTTTTTGCACTTCTTCATTTTCATTCTGATGGTGTCCCGGGGGTGGGTGTTCCAAGTGGTCCTCAGTACTTGAAACAACACTTCACCTGGTACTCTCCAGCCAGATATCCAAGATCAGCGCAGATCAAACTCC
The DNA here is from genome assembly GCA_963921515.1 of Calotriton arnoldi. Taxonomy (NCBI): domain Eukaryota; kingdom Metazoa; phylum Chordata; class Amphibia; order Caudata; family Salamandridae; genus Calotriton; species Calotriton arnoldi. The sequence goes on along the minus strand of CAWUFW010002340.1, from coordinate 286,012 downwards.
TCCAAACCCCCAGATTCAACAAGGCACGCTGGGGAGGTAGGAGCTTTGTGCTGGGCACAGTGAAATTGTGGAACTCACTCCCAATTGATATAAAAATCTGTCCAATGTTGCTCTCCTTTAGAAAAGCATTAAAAACCTAGCTGTTCTCTAACTAAATCTCTCTCTATATTTTTCTGGCTGGCAAAGCATCGCGCAGTGCCTAGACACCTTAGGGCAATCGTGCGCTATATAAATTTCCAATTCAATTCAAGTGCCTGAGGGGTATTGAGCTTGTTAGCCAGCTAGGCAGGTGAACTGGTTGTAAAGCACTAAACAGCTTCAACCCTTCAGGGTTTACCTACTTGAAGATATCCATTTTCCAGGAAAGCTGGAGCTGAAAGGTAAAAGCTTTCGGCTGGAGCTTCCACAAACTTCTAGTCCAGAACTTTTGTTTGTAGGGCAGCACAAAAAAGTGCTTGGATCCTAGTAAACAGCATGGAAATTTCTTAATCATTTCCAATCCTTTCTCATAGTGCCCTTTTTCAATTTCGTCGTACCTGATTTTAGAGTACCTTCATCTTTCGATGATTTTTCTTATTACATTTTCGTCTTTTTGAGTAACTTAGTTTAGACATTTTACATTCTTTAATTTCTTAACTGTTTTATGCTTGGCTAGCTGCTGCACATAACTTGCATGTATTTTCTGTGAGGAAAGACTTGCTTCTTGAGCTAAGCTGCCAAATGCGAGCCAGAAAAGCTTCACAAAAAACAATTTAGGTTTGTGGGTGGAATTGTTTGACACTTGCAGCATTTCAGTCAGATCACACATCAACAACGTAGCCGCTCTTCCCCGAACACATAACATTACAATTCCCTATAATCTTCACTTTAAAAGCAAGAAAACATAGCACATCGAGTCTCAAGGAGCATCTTTTCAAAACTCGCCTGGTGAAAAAGGACGTCAAATACATAAACAGCAGCTGCCTTAGATTGGCACCATATAACTTGAACTGGGAAAGTTTGCTTACCTCCTTGTCGCAGATCAGCATCTATCTCTGTGAGGTCCAAGTCGAATATGGTAAGGATGCCAGCTAAGGCAGCATCACGCTGACTCTTCCAGAATATGCTCTTGTTGTGTGCGTTGCAATGGCAAATGGAAACAGTTGTCCAATAGGGACACTAGTTGATAGGAGATTTGAAGGACAGAATAAAGAAACACAGGATTACTTTGGTGCTGCAGGTAAAGGCATGTTTACGATCTTTTGTTCTAAGCATTGAAAAAACAAACTATTTTTGCCCTACAGTTCTCCATCTCAGTGGGTACATATTCTCAAATATTTCTATATGAATTAAAAACATGTTACTAACCCCTAGGACCAGCTGTACAAACATTCACATTTGCGAGTCGCAAATTGCGACTCGCAAATGTGAATGTACAACAGTGTCTCAGACACTGTTTGCGATTCCCAATGGGGTGGCAAATTGCATGCCTCATTAATATTCATAAGGCAGTCGCAATTTGCGACCCCATTGGGAATGGCTGGCACTCACAGGGATGGTGGCCTGCTGGGGTCAGCAGACCACCATGTCTGTGACTACTTTTTTAATAAAGCATTTTTTTTTAATGCAGCCCATTTTCCTGACAGGAAAACGGGATGCATTTAAATAGAAAAATGAAACTTTTCAGTTTCATTTTTTTTAAGGGCAGGCAGTGGTCCCTGGGACCACCGCCTGATCTTAAAAAATATTTTCTCACATACTCACAAAGGGGAAAGGGTCCCCTGGGGGAAGGGGTCCCCTGGGGCCCCATCCCGTTTGCGAGTGGCTTACCACCTACTTGAAGTAGGTGGTAAACTGCGAATGTTTTGCGGCCGCTATTAGGAAGGGACGCCCCTCCCTAATAGCGAGAGTCGCAAATGCTATTTTGCGAGTCAGTGACTCGCAAAATAGCATTTGTACATGCCATTACCCTTTCTTGCTGTCACAAACGGGAGGATCTCCCGTTTGCGGCCGCAAAAAAGGGTCATACATCTGGCCCCAAATATTCTACTGCAAGTCCTAAACCTTCCTGAAGCGCTTACACGTGCATATTCACGCATCACAATTTTCTTTCATACAACATACCCAGGCCAGATATATACCCATTACAGTCAATAAGATTGTAATTTGAATAGAACGGTTATGGTTTTTCTTTCACAGTTTTGCATAAAATGCCAATATGGCCAGCAGAAATAGATATAGAAACCAAGAAACTTCACATTTAAAGAAAAACCTATTTTGTATCAAAGAGAGTATATCTAGTAAAGCAGATGATCACAACATTTCCCAAAGATTTTAATATAAGGGGAACCAATATTTATTGATATGTTTAAGTATCACAAGGTACAAGACGTCTACAACTACGGCAAGCAACGAGCTCTCCACACCAAGAAAGGAATTACTATTAGGGGTGAGATAGCCTCCCCAATTTCACGTATCTGTGTACTATCCATCTGCTTCGGTTGTTCCCTCTACAAGTACAACTGCTACGATACCAGCTCACTTATTGCACTATAAATTTCTGATTGACTTGCATTCTACTCGGTGAAAGAGGCCATAAAAGAGAATTTGAACAGAAGGGGAAACTGGTATTAACCCTGGTAATCTACTGTTGGGAATATCCACTGCATGCTGTACAGCGGAGTTCCCCTGCCCCCGAGTAACCAACTGTGGGTATCTGTTCTCCTGACTTTTGACCCTTCAAGCATTATTAAAGGGGAGATTCAATCTGCACCCAAGCTATATTTGAGCTAGTACTTGTGAGAAAATGGGGATCTGTTGCAGTATCCTCCCCACCCCCCCCCCTACTTTTTTGCCTGCCTTTTGATGCAACTTTGACTGTAGAGTACTGGGTCCCTGCTGTCCAGGTTCCCAGTACCAGTGTTCTTTCCCTAAAACTATTCCACAATTGGCCCCAACGGCCCCTCTAAGTCCCTAGTAAATGGTACCTGGGTACCCAGGGCATTGGGGCTGAAGAGGGTCCCCTCACCTAGGCCATGCACACTGCCACTGCAGCATGTATGGCCTGGTGCAGACAAAACAACAAAGTCGACATGGCTCCCTGCCTGTGTGCCATGCCAACTAGCACTGCCTAAGGTATAGGTAAGTCAGCCGTCTAGAAGACCTTTCAGCCCTAAGGCAGGGTGCACTATACCACAGGTGTGGGCATATCTGCATGGGCATATATGCCCCTACAATATTTAAGTCCATTCTTAGATATTGTAAGAGCCAGAGAAGCCATAGACAGCACATGGGCTGGAAACTCGACAACTGTAGCTCCCTAGCACCACAATGGCTTCTCTGAACCCAGGACTGTCAAAGCCCACTGACTTGGCCCAAGCCCTACCGGCCTGTCTGCGGCCCTCGAAGATCCTGCGAAGAAACAACACCTATAGTGCAGTCAGCGACCTCCACAACCCCTGAAAGGACCGCCTGCCTTTGACTGGGGTGGCATGGTGAGCAAAAGAATGATGGATTTAACCCATATCTCTTGACTGCGGGTGAATGTTTTGATCTGTTCTGCATTCCGTCCATCAATTGTGTCTCTTTAGCTTTCTCGCCTTAAGTGCGCCGGGTATGCCCAGACGTGGGTCCCGGGCTCACTGTGCCACTGGATTCAAGCTATCCTGGCCGATATAAGGTGAAACCCCGAAACCGGTCCTAGGATGCTGGTTTCCTTTCCAGGGAGGGCCTGGCTTGGCAGTTCGGGCTTGACTGTTCCCATGAGGCACAGGGTCAAGACTGATTTGCATATGGCCAGGTCTAAACTGGGGTAGCATGGTGAGCAAAAGAATGATGGATTTAACCCATTTTGACTGGGGGTGAATGTTTTGATTTGTTCTGCATTCCGTCTGTCAATTGTGTGTCTTTTGCCTTTGAAAAAGAGCAGAACTCCAGAGGACCGCGGCTCTGTCCACAAGAAAGCAACACAAAGCACTCTGATGCCCTCCGGATCCGCAATCCCTGACCACTCTGCACCAGACTCCTTCGGCCTGTGTCCAGGTGACCCCACCGATCCAGAAAAGGTTCCCCAGCGATCCGGAGTCCAAGCCCAGCGTTGGTGGGTCCCTCCTGGACTCCACAAAGACACCTGCAGTGTGAATCCAAAGGCCCCCCCCCCCGACCGCCTCTGATAAGAGAAACACGATGTCAAAGGACACCCGTGCACCCAAAGCCATTGAGGAGCTGGACTGACTTTGTCCCTACAACCTACAGCATCCCAACTTACCTCTGCTGTCACTGGTTTCCTTCGTGCAACCTCCAGTTTGTCGCCTGTTGCCAAACCGAGATTTTCCATTGAATTACATTGGGCGCCCAACACCGTGCTTGCACCCTACACCACGCCGGCCCTGTGCCACTGGTGGTGTATGTTTGGTGCTGCATTGTGCCCCCCTGTGCTTGCCTAAACCTCCGAAGCTTGAGCCCTGCAGCTGCTTTACTTGCCTGCAAGCAGTGTGTCTTCAAGCACCCCCAGTCTACATTGGGTAACATTGGGGCTGATCTTCAACTTTGACCTCTGCACCTGGCCGCAGCTGTGCCGCCTGTGGTGCAGTGTTTGTGCTTACCTGAACCTCGCCCTCTGCTGACCCTGCAACCCGAAGACTTCACTTGTAAGTCGGTTACTTAACGCATTATTGTTTTCCTCCATAGGTTAACATTGCAAAGGCTGAAAATTGCACTATGAAACTGGAAAAAACGTACTTACCTTTTTGCGAAGATCTTGGTCTTAAACTAAATCTTGAGCAAAGCTTATTTTTATAAAAATGGGGTGGATCTCCTTTTTGAGTTGCGAGTCATTTATTGGTCATTGTGTGCACAACAAATGCCTTACACTCCTCTGTGTTAGGCCTAAGGCTGCTAGCACACATTACCACAAATAGAGCACTTTGGGTTTGCATTGAGCCCTGTAGACGTCTGGGGGAAATCTCTGGAATCTGCGCACGATATAACAACCTAGTGGCATTCCATATACAGAGCCAGCTTCTTACACACAAAAAGGGAACTCTCCTACACTCTGAATATTGTCTAACACCATCTTCCCCATGGGAAAGATCATCATTCCGGTGCGTTGATGTTTCTAAATCTGCAAGAGGCAGTGTGATCCCAGTATTTGGCACTTGGCTAGTATGTCTTGAAATTGCAGTTGGATTACTCTGGTGAATATTGCCACAAAGAACCCTTGGTGGGCTAATCTCCATTAAAGGTTCAGTTGCAATTGTTTCTCGGGGTTCACCCATTGACCTGTTATCAACACCCTTCACTCACCCCGGGGCCACCTGAAAAAAGTATGAGCCACTTGCTCTTGTAACATCTAGATGGAACATACTCTAGTAACTTCGTCAATGTAGAATCTATGCCTCTAAGTAGGGAAAGTATGGGGTCAATTAAAGCCGTAAGGACACCCTGAAGAGCCTTTATCTGCTCATTTGTCATGTTACTTTCAATATTTCCAAGATTTTTTGGTTAGCCAGGTGCAGAATCTGACTCAAAGTGCCTGTTGTGAAGGGGAGAACTAGTCACTAGTTTAAATGGTAGTTGGTCTCCTACAAGTAGCTTCCTTAAACGTCTATTCGCATGGTGCAAAGTGCCTTTTTTCTTTTTAGGTGGTGGGGAATTCACTAGTTCATTAGTAATTGATGATCCACTGTTAGATGTAGTAATCAATAGATCACCAGTAAAAATACAGGGATTAGATAATGCTCCCGCCTGAGCACTTTGAGTGGGCTCATTAACTAAATGCTCCCTGGAAGTGATCAGGTCGTGATCATTATACATGACCTTTGTTAGTGCTTTTTTAATTACTGCAGTCTTTCTTCTACATTCTCTATCTCAGCATTGATTGTGCCCATAGCATTTGTTAGAAAACTAGTTATCATTAAGGGGCATAGATGAAGTATGTTTTCTGGTCACAGGCAGCAGTAATGTACGGGAGAATAAACAGCTGTGGGGTCCAAGACAAATGGCCCAGGATCCGTCTTGGCCCATGCACCTGACCCAGGAGCACCCTAAATGGTGCAGATTGTAAACGTTGCTGGCTGGAGGAGCCCGAGGCATGTAGTTCTGGCCTCGATGAGACTCGGATGCAGAAGTACCAGAACGCTTGCTCCACGCAGTGGGTCCCAGGAGCTCCCTAAATGGTACAGATAGTAAACACAGCTGGATGGAGGAGCCTGGGGCATGTAGTTCTGGCACGAAGAGGACCGGATTGCAGCAGTACCAGAAGGCACATCCCACGCTGCAGGTCCCAGGAGTGCCTTACATGGCGCAGATTCTGAACGATGTCGGGTGGAGGAGCCTGTAGTTCTGGGCCAGATGAGGACCAGATTGACCAAGTACCAGAAGGTGTGTCTTTTTTTTAAATGTATATTTGCAACAATTCTTTCATTCATTCATTTTAAACGATGTTGTCCCCGTTTTAACGCATGCAATGGTTTTAACTGACTTACCATGACAAATAAGCGATTTCCTGAAGAACCTGAAATGCAAGAGGCATCTAAAAATGTTTGTTGAAGCACTACAATCTTATTATTACCACCAGTTGGCTTTCATTCAAATGCACAGACTGCTTTGGTTAATATCAGAGAAGGCCTCTTCTTGGAGATGTGGTATCATCCTACTATGACACAGATCATAAAATCCTCCTCAAATGGCTTCAGCAATAGATGCGGACAACAGACGACCGAGTGTTCTGATTCTTCTTTTCTGCCCATGGCTAGCAGATGAAAACTGATAAGTTGCCTGCCTAAAAGAGAATCACTTGCCAGGTCCACAATGGATCATTTTGGCAGCTACCCTCTTTAACATCTAGAACCGGTCACAAGCTCAGTTGATCAACAGCCATTTCAGATGTATATGGTTACACTCCGATCCAACTATGACAAGCCAGTGGGACTGACAATCTGGATATTTTTAGCATTTAATTAATCCATCAAGAATGTTTACTTCTAGGTGAAAATTACAAAGTTGTGCCTAAATGGTGCGAAAATAGGAATGCCCTACCATTCAAACAGCCAAAGGCATTTGAAAAAAGGGGAATCTCAGATCTCTTGCACAGTCTCCAGGTAAAATTTAGAAGGCTGCAGCCAGAGTAACAGCCTTGGAGATGCAACATATCACCCACACTTGTACTGAAACAGAGCTGCCCTCTGGAGAGCAAAGGTTCAAATTCAATGTCTTATGCAACACTGAGAAGGCATGTTTAGGCAACTGTTCAGAATAATTCCAGAAGTAAACTCCCCTACCCCCGCCCACACTAAATGCATGCCTAAAACCTCAGATTAAGTTTTTACTTGTTTGTATTGTGCATTCAACAAATATCCATTGCGTTAAAGATAAATTTCTAAGATGAGATTTGTGTAAAGTATTTCTTGAAATAAAGGTCAGGAAATAAAGTGACCATGGGGGGCATTTTAGTAGAGGACCAGGGAACTCAAGAATATAAAGTGCCTGGAGGGGAGTGACAAGGGCTGGCAAACATGAGATCAAGCTCAGTGTCCTGAACTAAACCACTAAGAAATATGTGAGCACCTACAAATTGGCCAATTAAATAATGCCCAAAAAGTTATTTGCATCTCTGCATTAAAGCGCTTGCCAAAGGAAAGAAACTGTCAAATGTTTGGTTAATCAAACTGGTACAGACTAGGTCAGCCTCTAAGCAGGAATGGATAAGCAGACCACCACCAACACTAACTGCTAGCCACAAAACAACTGTATCTTATTCAACTTTCAATGGGTCACTAAAAGTGGATATATGCTTCAGAATACCAGCATAATAGGAAGTGTATTCCTGTGCCTCATCATTTACAACAATGTAACTCCATGTCGCTGAAATAACCCAGCTGAGAAAATTTACACGAGAATCAAACTCACAACATGTGAAAAGTCAAGCAAACCGTATACAAATTGGACCAAAAATATATCTGAACCTGCCCACTTCTCAAGCCCATCCATCCCACTCATCAGAAAACCAACGAACTGTAAGCACAAATGTGCTGTTAAAGACAAGTGACAGAATTCAACAGGATTGTGCAGGAGAGCAGGCAAAGGGGTATCAATCAGGACCTGTTTTAGTCATTAGTGCCATTCCTTGAAACGACAAACAAAAATTGACACACTCTCAGGCATCAGGGGCAAGGTTAATTCTCAAAAAAGTCATAGCGACAAGAATCCCTTCTGAAGCTTCTTAACCCGTCAAAGAGACGATTTACAGCAATGGTGAAGACAAAAAACTATGTTGCAGTCTACTAGAGCCAAGAGAGGGAGGAGCAAGGTGAGCACAAGCCAAAAAGCTAGACTGAGAAAAAGGTCTGTCCCAAAGTCACGCAAAGGGAATATGTTATACTGACAGATCAGATGTACAGCAACTCATCAACAACAGCACACCAACGGAAAAAAAGCAATAAGGAACTGCATGAAAACAGAAGCACATAACTGATGACAAAGATGCCGACAGCAGATACAAAAATAATGTAGGGACTTGGCTATAATCATTACTGCAAGCCCAATTGGTACAGAGTCCTACAACACCAGTCTCCACATAAACAGATGGTACATTTTCAGTGACTGCAGTGGTGAGGTGTTAAAGTAAAAATCATCAGCTGACAATCTGCCTGCTCAAATAACGGATGAAAAAAATCACAAATGTTAAGTCTCACATTCATTTGTCTATGATCATTTGAACTGCACTCTTAACTAACAATGCACTAGCAAATGCGAGCCAGCATCAAAGAGACAAATCTAACAAATATATATCTAGCTTTCCTAAACACAAGCACTTACACAAGCAAAAAATAAAATTAATCCATCTAAAGGGCATGTGAAGATTCTCCAATTGCATTAGGCAATTTTCAGGGAAGTTACTTAGTTACATTCACTAGATGAACCCTTGAAGTTCTCCCACAATGTAACTGTATGCTTTTCAATCACATCATCAAACCCTTACTTCTATGGTGACCAATCCAATCTTTTTCTTTGCTGTAATTTTGAACAAACCCTAGTCATTCTTTTCCAAAACTGGCAATAAAAAAATAAAAAAAAATTAAAACATCAGTCTAGCACTTTACACAGTTCACAGAAAACATTGATAAAATCAAAGCTGCTGGAACCTGGACTACGATTAAACATATGAAAGGCAACCCGGAAGGATGAGACGCAAATGAAGCAGGCCTGTACCTCTGAAAACAAAAGGACCTCCAGTGTTTACTTGGATATCTGGAATATATGAATACTACATCAAAAACAGAAGTGCCAAAAATGATGCAGAAATATATGCAAATAATTTGCCCAAGATGTAAAAGAAAACTTACCATTAGGATATTTTAATAAAAGTAATAAACACAGGAAGAAGCAGAGACTTCAAGTTCTCCAGCATTACATCCATCACAGATTCATGCACTCATGAATTATTTGTTTTTGGGACTTGTAAACCCCAATAATCCTAACACTGCAGTTGTAAAAGCATACATTTAATTATTCTTTGCAGTCTATCCTCTTCATTGCTTGGTCATATTGACTGGCCAATAATACGGATAGGCTTAAACTACTGATACCATGGCAATTGTAAAACGTTCTACTTCATTCAGATAAGAACTCATTTTGGTAGGTTAGGCAAGTCACTTTCCCATCGGCTTGCAGCTGTAGAGCGATTCCTCCCCACTCCCCGTTCATGGGATTGTCAAGGTCAACATCCACAGCCAACTATGCTGTGGGGTTTCTCTAACATATTTCTTACAGTCATGTCATGACTGACCTGTGGCCTAAAGAAGGTTTTATCAGATGAACAGCCAAAGAACTGCATTCACTACCACCAGCCAAGTGGCATTCTAAAGAAACCCAAGACTTGCCTCTAAAACATTAAGGTAAAGGAGATTTTATCCTTTTTAAATGAGGATGTGTCCTTCTCCTTTGGGAAAGCACTGTTTCTTTAAAACCATTAACGCAATACAAAATCCCAGAAAGAAGCATACTACGGAAAATGCCTGCAAGTTCTTGACCTAACACAGGCTGTTAAAACTAATCTTTACTAGCTTGGATCCAGAGTGACGTCTTCTAGATATATGAAGGATACCTGAGGACTTAGATCCTGTAATAAGCACCAGCTTCAATAAAACAAACAAAGCTGTGATAAGGACACCAACCCCTTCAATTGCGAGCATGAGAGCCAGTGTTCCTAAGGACAAAGCCTCTGGACCCTAGCCAGTAAAAAGCAGTATAGCTTGTTGGAGTGTAAATTATTGTTGTCACTTGTACCAGCATCAGGATTAGTGTCTAGATTCAACAAGCATGGCCTTCTACATTGAAGCGTCAGCTGTTATGGCTAGTCATGGTAATATATACAGAAGCAGAACTGGTAGGGACAGGTAGTACGGTTGTCAGATGGACTGAAAATGGCTTGACAAGTGTAAGGAGGGGCTAGCCATCCAATCCAGCTGTACTGGAACCAATAACACCTGTGGACCTGAAACTATTTCCATTGCCTTTTAACATGGCACCAAAGACCACCAGAACAAATCTGAACGAGGTAGGACGTCAGCATGTTGGGAGGCCCCGAGAATTGTTCTGAGTTCAGCAAGACAAGAAAATGTAAATGTAACCCCAAGTTTGTTACTCCTGATCAAAGGAGTCAGACCTGCTGATCCACAAGTGCTCAATTCCAAGGGGCACAGTGTATGGACACTAACAATTTCTCAAAATGCAGCTTGCTGCTCCACAAGTCTGTTCTTCCATCCCTCCCGCTAAACCAAACCTCTTACATAACTGCCACCCCTCCCCCTTGCTCAGAGGCATCAGGATACCTCACTGTGAGTAATGCAGTGTCATCCTACAAGGTCCAGTGCAATTTGCAGTGAAATAAATAAATACATAAATAAATAAACTTTTATCAACACTCCTCCAGGCAGTCAACTGGAGAGGATACTACTGTCTGCAGCCAGTGCCTCCTGCCCACACTTCTTGTGTTTGTTTTAGTGGGAAAGAGGACTGGCCTGAGCTCAAGCGGCAGGAAGGCCTTTTTCGTTTTCCAAAGCAACAAGGTAAATTGCTTTTTTTTGCCACAGCTGCCTTTTCCTTGTAAACAATCATTGGCCCCATTGAGAATTAGTCTCAGCCATGGAGGAGGAGGAGGAAAGGTCAGCAGCTGGACAGGACGAGTTTGGCTCTAATCTAAACTGCTTCCCCAAACTCACACTCATAGGTGGATGGAAGGCATGTTCAAACTCATGATGGAAGTCAAAAGTCCAAAGCGAGACTGACCCTATTCCATAGTGTAACAGCAGCTTGAGATGCCAACACTGAGATGAGGATTGGTACAAAACTCAGATGCAACAGAGAAACTGGAGAACCAGTAAAGAATGCGACTTATGAGCTACACTTTTGCTGGATAGTCTCTCGAGTTCTCACTTTGAAGGCAGCTGAACTGCAGCGACAAGTAGTATGTATTTGGCCTCTTCAGGAACTGACCTCCCCATCCATAGTTTGCGAAATATGCGATTTTGTGATGAGGCCCAAAAATTTGATATTTTAGAGTTTGAAATAACATCCTTAAGTATGAATAATCAAGAAGGAGTAGGTTATTTAAGCTGTGAGCATCTATTAGTAGCGTGTAGTGCTGCAGATTCACACGCCATGTACACTCCTGCCATCTAGTGTTGGGCTCTGACTTTACAGCTTGCTTTTCTCAAAGTCTTTTTTTTGCTGACGTGACGTCGAGTCTCCTTCTCTTTGAGAGGATGCGCATGTTCAACGGCTCCATTGTTAGACTGGCATGTGTGTAACATGATGAAAAATGTAATATATATCTCAACAGTTAATTTCTTTGTGTGAAGGGGCCCCAGACCCTGGCAGGGTGGCTTCGACGTGATGGGCACCAAGAATCTCATCTATTTACACCAAACAAACTTCTCATCACAAGAAGACGCCGACATCCTATTTCAAAGGGGTTTCAAGCTCTTTATTTCTCTCTAGGGATATGCAGCAGTGCACTTCCAACCCAACGTGTTTCAGCTCTCTCAGGAGCCTTAATCACAGGTGAGCTTTTTGTCCATTTTTTTGTCCATTTTTCAACTGGCCACGTATTATATATGTGACTCTAGGCATTAGATGGTGCAGATGTTTGAAATAGAGTCCATAGGACTGTTTGCCCTACAAAAGACTGCTGCCAGGCCATCTACACAGTAATGTTTTGTGAATTTAACCAAGAAGCTGTCCTACAAATGTCAGTTAAAGGGATGTTTCCCAAGAAAGCCACTGAAGCACCCTTCTTCCTCGGTGTGCTCGTGGAATGGTAGGTAATGTCCCTTTGGCCTTAACATAAATTTGAATATATTTCACAATCCATCTTGAAACTGGTTTAATTCTCTCAATGTAATACACAAGTGTTCTTTTAACAGAGTGTACGAAGATCCCTTTCTACCACAGTGTCATGCTTAGTGAAGAAAACCATCAAGTAAAGTGTTTGATTCAAATGGAAGAGAGAAATAACCTTTGGTACAAATTTAGGATTTGTATGAAGATGTACCATATCCTGGAAAACCTGAAAGTAACGCTCTTCTATAGTTAAAGCATGAATTTCGCTAACTCATCTAAGGGAAGTTATAGCCACAAGGAAAGCTACCTTCCAAGAGAGGAACTGCAGAGGACAAGAATGCAGTGGCTCAAATGGTGTGGACATAAGTCTTGTAAAAACAATGTTTAAATTCCATGACGGTACTGATGCTGTACGTGGAGGAATTATTCTTTCCAACCCTTCCATAAAAGCTTTGACGACTGGTACACGAAAAAGTGACTGATGTTTGTGGTTTTGCAGGTAAGCCGCAATTGAGGCAAGGCACAGTTGTATGGAAGCGTAAGCTAATCAAGACTTCTGAAAGTGTAGCAGGGACAAGTCTAATAGCATTGTGCTCCAGTGCAGACGCACCCAGGTGGGAGCAATGAAAATCATCTTGAGAGAGGTTTGTTTGAGCTTCCTGACCATGAAATGAGTGGGAGAGATGGAAAAGCATATGCAAATATCCCTGACCAGTTCCTCCAAAGAGCACTGCCCAAGGACTTTGGATCTTGGTACCTGGATGTGAATGTTTGGCATTTTGCGTTTTCTACAGTAGCTAACAGATCTACTTCCGGTGTCCCTCAATGCTGGAAGTAACAGTGGAGGACTTGGGGGTGAAGTTCCCACTCATGGGCTTGCTGCTGGCCCGGCTTAGCAGGTCCGCCACTGAATTGTCCACTCCCAGAAGATACTCCGCCAGGAGGTTGATGTGATGTCAAATAGCACAGTGTCAAATGGTCTGTGCTAGCTGGGACAGCTGTGAGTGCATCCCTCCTTGTTCCTGGACGTAGTACATTGCTGTCATATTGTCTGTCCGGAGAAGAATGTTCATTCCGGTTATGTTGGGGAGGAACGATTTCAGAGTCATCTGAATTTCTGTAAGCTCCAGCACATTGATGTGGAATTTTTGTTGAAGAGAAGTCCATGGGTCCTGGACTTTGATGTCCTCCATGTGTGTGCCCCACCATATGAGTGATGCATCAGTGGTGATAGTTACTAGCAGTACTGGGTGTAAAAAAGGTCTGTTTAAGGATGTTCTGTGTGTGCCCCACCAGTTCAGAGTCTGTTGGACCCTGGTTGAAACCAACACTAGATTCTCCAAATCGCCCCCCGCTTGTGACCAATGAGGTGCTAGACACTTCTGTAATGGGCGCATGTGTAACCTGGCATGATGCACTATTGCTATACAAGAGGCCATCGTGCCCAGAAGGAGCATGACCGTCCTGACTGGCAGGCGATGATGTGGCTGAAAAAGAGCCCGTTGGTTCTGGAGATTGAGAACCCTCTGTGAATGAAGTATGATATGGCAGAGATCGAATTGAAGATTACTCCCAAACAGGGTTGTAGTTGAAGATGCTGTAAATGGGATTTGGTGACATATATTGTGAACCCTAATCTGTGTAACAGATCGCCGGTGGTCTTTGTATCTTGCAGGCAACCCCATCGGTTTGAACTCTTGATGAGCCAATCATCGAGGCATGGGAAGACATGAATGTTGTGCCTGCTTACATGTGCTGCCACCACTGCTAGACATTTGGTAAACACAACTGGTAATAACAACCACTTACCACATACCTGAGGTACTGGCGATGTGCCAGGTGAATCGGTATACGGAAGTATGCGCCCTTCAGATCAAGCGCAGTCATCAAGTCGTCTTCTTGTAGTAGTGGTATTAGAACCTTTAGTGTCACCATGTGAAGGTGTTCTGACAGAACGTAAAGATTGAGAGGACGTAGGTCCATTATTGGTGTAGTGTCCTATCTTTCTTGGGTATCAGAAAGTACAGAGAATACACCCCTTTGTCTTTATGTCTGTGTGGGGCAGTGTTGGAAATGGCCCTTTTTGCAGGGTCACCCCTAAACTTTTTGCCTGCCTCCTGTATTTTTGCTGACCTGTTTCTGTTGGTGTTATGACTCTGGGCACTTTACCACTGCTGTTCAGTGCTAAAGTGCATATGCTCTCCCTTTGTAAATATGACTATGTGAATTGGTATATCCCGGATTGGCTTATTTGGTTTACCTGTTAGTCCCTAGTAGTGTGGCCTGTGTGTGCCCAGGGCTGGTAAACCAAATGCTGCTGGTGGGCCTGCAGCACTGATGTGTGCCACCCACAGAAGCAGCTTGTAAAGTGTGTCTCAGACCTGCCACTGAAGTGTCTGTGTGCAGTCCAGAACTGCCATCTTGGCTGTGAAGTGCACCCACTTCCCAGCCCCTGAACCTTCCCTTGGCATCATGTAAGTCACCCCTATGGTAGGGCGCATTGTATGTGTAAGGTAGGACATGCCTTGGTGTGTGTAGCATGTCCTGGTAGTGAATTACACCCAATTTCGTTTTTCACTACTGTAAGGCTACCTGTTCCTCATAGGCTAGAATGGGCAGTTTGACTATTACATTCTATAGTCCTAACTGACCCCAGGAACATGGTAGAAAAACGAATTTAGTATGCCTGAGCTCAGAATATTAAAATACATCTTTTAGTGAAGTTTATTTTTATATTCTGTGTTTGAAAATACCACTTTTAGAAAGTAGGTATTTTCTTGCCTAAGCCTTCCAGTGTGCTCTGCTGTTATGTGTATTGGCTGTCTGGTTTTAGAGGGGCAGGGCAGGCTGAGTCAGACCTGGGTTGAATAGAGAGATCTGCATTTAGAGTGTGGGGAGGGGTAGCTCCTTGACCTGAATAGGGCTGTGCCTGGCAAGGTGAATGCTGGCTCCACCTCCCACTGTGTGTCTGCTAGCAGACCCCCTCTTTCTGAAAGGAAGGATGCAGCCTGGTAAACAAAGTGCTCCCGGCCTGAGCAGAACTGGTTCTGGCTAGGTTCAGTGACTTGTAGCTTCTGAGAACAAAGACTTTTGGGGTATAAATATCTGTGCTCAAACCCCTCCAATTGGTATTGCTTTTGGATCTGGAGAGGAAACTCTGTCCGTGCCACTGGAGGAATCTGCAGGAAGTGACTGTCCCTGTGCTTGTGTGTTGTTTCTTGCACTGGCCTGCAGCAGTGACCACTGGACCTTGAAGAAGAGGAAAAGGAACTCGAGAGAACTTTTATTTTTGTTACATGCAATTACCCAAGGGCTAGGAAAAGAGCTAGCCTCCTGCTGGAGTCTCAGGCACATCAGACTCCACCACCAACCTCCTGCTTCCTCCCTGCGAGGACTGCTATCTGCTGATGAGGCTCCTGTGAGTTCCAGGGCCTCTAGTTTGCATCAGAGAAGAGAGAGTGGGAAATCGACGCTAACGCATCTTTGCGAGCCGCTGCAGTCGAGAGCGCTGGGAAAATCATCGCGCTGCTGCAGAGGGCTCGCAACACAAAACCATCGCTGACGCCCCTTTGCGAGCCGCTGCAGCCAAGACGCGCAGGGAAAATCATCGCGCTGCTGTCGCCGCGCACTTGCAACCCCTAAAGAATTCATCGCTTCGAGACATCGCATTGCGGACGCCGTGCGTCCGCCACTTTGATCGCATCGCACCGAATTTCGTCGCTCCCTCGCGGAGCGTCTTGTCTTCGCATCGCAACACGATCGCACAGCGCAACAGGATCGCCGCATCGACTTCTCCCACGCGGCAAGAAAGTCATCGCATCGGCGGTCCAGCGTGCAGAAGTTTGTCGCATCGTCTCCGCACGCATCACGCAGATCGGCGCATCATCTTCCCTTGCGGCCAGGATTTCAACGCATCGCCGGCCTCGCGTGCCGAGAATCATCGCTACAGCTTATTTGCGACATTTTGTTGGTTTTGCTACTAAACCCAGGTACTTTGTGAGAGAAAGGGTCGCAGAGACCACTGCTTTGAACTTGAACCTTATTTTTGCAACCTTTGAACTATTTTTGACAGCCCTTCAACAGCTATCCTATTTTTGACAGTATTGTGGCTTTTACAGTTATTGGTCTTGTGATAAATCTGCCTTTATATAAAGATACTTATTTTTTATAACCACTTGTGTGGTGTCCCTTTGTAGTGTTCCTCACTGTGTTGCTGTGTATGGTCATAAATGCTTCACACCCTGCCTCTGAGATAAGCCTACATGCTCGTGCTACGTTACCACAGGGTTGAGCAGGGGTATCAAGGAGGGTAGCCCTCTTACTCTGACTTAGGAAGAAGGGTCCATACTTGGACAGTGGCCAGCCATTGCCAACTAGAGACCCCCATTTCTAACAGGCAGGCTATATAGCACCTTTTAATAACAGAGCTTATACCTCTTTGAGAAGATTAAGGTGCTCACGGTTTGTCTGCAAGGAAGAATGTTTGGTCGGTGGGCGATGAGGTCTAGGCAGTGTTCGTTGCGAATGACAGACCGTACCCATTGGCGTGATGTTATCTCTGGCCAAAGGTGGTGAAACTGCTGCAGCCTTACCCCAACAGGTGTTGTGTTTCCGGGGGAGGACTATGTGGTGAGTCATTGAGTTGAGGTGGAGGCTTCAAGCACCGAGTTCCTCTACCTCTTTGTTTGAACCTCCTGTGTAATAGCTTTTGCCTGACTGCTGAGGATGATATTGCTGCTGTTGCTTTTGGTATGTGTGAGTGTCGGAGGTGTTGGTGGTTTTGTAAGCCCCTCTGACCGGATACCTCCAAAAGGACCGCTGGCGTGGTGTAGAAGACTGCGAAGCTCCCGCGGATTTTACGGTCTAGATGTCTTTTTTTAATTTTTCTAACTGGGAGACCGTTTCTGGGCCGAAGAGATGCTTTCCATTCAATGAGACATTAAGGAGGTGTTGCTGCACCTCACGCGTGAACCCGGAGATGCATAACCAGGCATGCCTATTTAGGAGAATGGAGGAATTTGCAGCTGTTTTAACGCCATCCAAGGCACAACAGATGCATGTGTTAGAGATTTATCTACCCTCTGCGACTAAGTCTTCCCCTCTCTTCCTGCATTGTTCGAGGAGATGTTGTATTAACTCTTCTATATCATCCCAAGTGGCTCTGTTATACAGAGATAGTAATCCTACCAAGTTAGTTATGCAACAATGATTGGCGCGACCCACTGTCACCCGTTTCGCAGCTGCATCTATGACCTTACTTTCTTTATCTGGAGGTGGTGCATCCCCAGTACTTTGGGAAGCTGCCCTCTTCCTTGCAGTTGTCATCACTAGGGAGACAGCAGTGTGGTGTCCCTGTTTTACAGTGGGTCAGTGGGGGAAGGTGTGAATAACACTATGGTATGAAGAGGTATAATATAGAGGAAATGCTTTCATTGTTTTGGGAGTTCAATGTCTGGATCTGGCAATATGATTTTGTATGCGTCCCAGGGATATGGCCTTTGGGGAGGGAGTCCTTGTGCGTCTGTGCCATGTTCGTGGTGACTAGGGCTCCCTGTGTATATATCAGCTGTGCATGGATGATGGAGACATAGGCTGTGGCAATGGAGCAAAGTCGAGTAGCATAGGGCTTGTGGTCTTATGTTCTATACTTTTCCTCTTTGGAAGAGTCTCTGGAAGGTCAATATCTGTGTTTCTTTGATGGGTGTTCTCAAGCAAGTGCTCATCCACAATAGGGTGCTTCTTGTAGGTTTTCAAATACATGTCCCTGGGGGGGCAGAGCTTGCCTGACTCCAATATGGCCGCGAGTTAGTGCAGCTCCCCCGGTCGCCACCAACTATCCGGTAATATCCGCACATAAACCCTGCTTTTACCCTGTTGAGAGGCAGCACCGTGTCTCCGACAACGAGAGCTTCAAAACGCACCCAGCGTTGTCAAAATTGGCGAGATTTCGAATAGTTTGCTGCCAGTGACGTACTTTGGCGGCTGCAGAGCGTGAGGCCTTACAGCAGCTCCGTTCACTAGCGCGGCCTGTCCCGGAGTGCAGGAACCTGATCTACGTCCTCTACGCGGACTGCTGTGCGCGCTGTGAACAATGGCAGAGGAGCGACTTGCTGGACTCCTGTGCCGCTGAAGTACGAGCTGCACACAGCTGCCGCGGCTGCAGGGTGACTGGCGAGACCACGGACCCGGTGCCCTCCTGAGCTCGCCAGGAGCACATAGGCTTGCAGCTGTCGGATCGCATCGGGGGCCGCGGTGGAGTTAGCTCGCGTCTCACCCGAAGAGACACTTTCACTGCACTGGGACATCGATTCAGAGCCCTGAGCACAGCGCGACGCCGAGGTGTGGCTTTCCTGCTGGGTGAGTCGCATGGAGGCCTCAGTTGCATGTGAGGCCCGAGGACACTGACAGCCCATAAGTGACTACTTTCGGAGGGCCCCTGAGTGTATGTGAGCAACTTGTTGACCTCAATTGCTTCTAGTTTTTGAGGGTGCTGACTGCCCATAAGCGAGAGCTCCCGGGGGCTCCTGCGGATACACGAGTCATTTTGGAGGCGGCCCATGAAACCATTACGCCAGGGCAACACATTGAGGGGGCCATAGTTGCGCGAGGACTGTGCTGACTATTTCACGCATGTGTAAACTGACCCATTGAACAGAGGAGGGTTGCCGCATTGAGACCATCATCGGGTGGGGAAAAGCATCAGTTATATAGGAGACCGGTGTGAGTTGCGGTTCAAGCACGGAGTCTGATCCAGAAGCCAGGCATACTCCTGATTCCCTCAACAAGAGTGAGTCCCCGCAGAACTGCGCCGGGAAACTATCGTGACACCCTGTGCAGCTCCTTAGTTTGCTCCTTATCATACATCATGGGCAAAACAGACAAGCTCCAGTCTAAGCTACACTTCGACCTACGTAAAACCCCAAGGTCCAAGGACTCCGCCCCCACTGCACAAGACAATGCCTCTGATGACGCAGAAGAGGGGGCAGACATAGATGTGAAACATGCCTTCCGCACTATCCAGCAAAGTCTTTCAAAAATAGACAGCAAAATAGATGCATTGTCTTTTCGTATGGACCGCATGTCGGAGCGCCTGGACAAGCATGGGGACCGCCTTGATAGTGTGGAACAGCTAGTCTCCGACATGGAAGATGTCGCACGTGCGGACGCAGAGACTGACAAAGAACGGGATAAAATACTACGTGCGCTCCAAGCAAAGGCCGAAGACCTGGAAGCGAGATCGAGGCGGAACAACGTTCGCATTGTTGGTGTGGCGGAGTCATCCAACATGGAGCAGTATGTGGAGCAACTCCTGATCACTCTCCTGGGCCGGAACACCTTTTCCGAGATATTCATCATAGAGCGCGCACATCGTTCGCTGGCACCCAGACCAATCCCTGGGGCACCCCCTCGGCCCATAATTGCGCGATTCCTTAACTACAGGGACCGAGACTCTGCTTTGCGCAAGGCCTGTGAACTGGGTTCACTACACCACGAGGGATACGATATTTCATTGTTCCCGGATTTCACACTGCAGGTTCAGGAGGCACGCAGGCTCTTCCTTCCAGCAAAAAAGAAGCTACGGGACCTAAACATAGAATACAGCATGCTCTACCCCGCGAAGTTAAGAATCAAACTAGACGGTAAGGTCCACTTTTTCACTGACCCCAAGGCTGTCCTGCGAGCTATTAAGGACAGAGAGCAGCGGTTGAAATGTCGTGGGTCACCGACAGCCTCGCAGTTGCAAGTAGAGGAATCATCCAGCCTTCACGACGACCATGAACAAGAAGAGTGACTGCTATACTGTCTTGCTGTGGACATCTAGCGAACTATCATGAGATAGTATGGGTAATCAGCGCGATTTGTTGTAGTAAGCATAGTTAAATCATTGCACGTATTGTATGCATAGACGGGAGATGGCTCCATCAATGTTCCCAAGAATATGATTGAATATCAGATGCAGGCGCAGTTCGCTGGGTGCATAGGCTATGTTCTTTAGCGCCTCACAGGGATGCACACCTCAGGGGTTTGAGATATAGATTGTGGACATGATGGCGGCGGGAACCAGAACGGATGGCAACATCTGCCCCCAAGTGTATCACACTATTCGTATTTCTTTTTTTGGGGTTGCGGTTTGTGTTTTGGGGTAGGGGTGAGTCGGGGGGAAAGCATACAGCCGCGTTTGTTGTGGGTTTTCGAGGCGTGGGAGGGAATGTCCTTTATGTTCACACGTATGATTGCACTGGCTGAGTTTTATTATATCGCTTTCGCACAAGGTACACAGTAGGCAAGGGGGTCCGTCTCAGACGATGGTTAATCCCACCATATGGCAACTGATAGGGTGAGACCACAGGGTATTCATCTTATTACCTGGAATGTCCGCTGCCTAAACGACGCCAGAAAAGTTAGAAAAATAGGTGCGTATTTAAAAAGACTCGGTTGCAGTTGCAATTTTGCAGGAGACACATCTCACCCCAGAACGCAGCAGGGGTGTGCAGTGTAAATTACTAAGAACTTGCTACTCCTCGGATTTCACATCCCATGCCAGAGGGGTTCTGTTATGGAGCGATAGAAAGGCGGGGTGGAAATGAAAGGCCTGTTGAGTGACCCACAGGGAAGGTTCGCAGTAGCTCACTGCAAGAAGGGCGACCTGAAATTCATATTAGTGTGAGTGTACGGTCCGAATTGCGACGATCCCCAATTTTATACTTCGCTTGCTGCCAAACTGGTGCAATGGAGGGGCATCCCACAGATCAGGGGGGGGGGCTTTAATTGTATTTTAGACCCAATTTTAGACGCTCTGCTGCCGCCGCAATAGCTCTATAGGATATCATGCATGCCGATGGACTCCTGGATATCTGGAGACACAGATCTCCCACAGAGCGTGGGTACACACACTACTCCTCCGTCTCCGACACCCACACCCGCATAGACTTCTGGTTAGTATCAGGGGGGTTAGCGACCAGGGTACTCAACTGCGAGCACCTCTTGCGCACATACTCCGACCACTCCCCAGTTCGATTGACCCTGAACTATGGCGCTCCTCGCGTCCCGGCAATTACGTGGCGCTTTCCACCCTACTCTCTGCTAGATGCGGTGTTCAAAGAGGAGTTAGCATCGGCGATAGAAGAGTTCTTTGCTAATAACATTGGTTCCGTACAATCCTTCACCACGGTATGGGAAACATTTAAAGTCTACATCAGGGGGGTGGTTATTTCAAAACATGCAGGAGTGCTGCTCTACATTCGGGGACGATTGGATCTTTTAGAAAAGGAAATTGCACAACTAGAACGTGCTCAATCCGAGGCCGAGAACACGCAAAGTGCTGCACTCCTTAAATTAAAATTGGTGGAGTTTCAGGAGACAGCGAATGACGAAATTAAACATATGGGGAAGTATGCAACGGCACGCACTTACGGGGAGCGGGATCGACCAGGCGCTATGTTGGCAGGCTTGCTGAGGCCCAAGAGGGAAATAGACAAAATGGTAGGCATGATTGATGATAGCGGTAGTCCGCTTGGTACTACGGAAGACATTGTAACTCACTTCCGTACTTACTACCAGAATTTATATACTTCTCAAATCCCGACAGACAGCGATGCCCTAGAAGAATACCTATTATACATAAAAATGCCCTGGCTAGTGAACAAGCATAGGGAATATTTAATGGCGCCGTTATCAGCTGAGGAGCTACGAGGCGCGCTGCGTGGGATGGCAGCAGGGAAGGCCCCGGGGGCAGACGGTCTCCCGGTGTTTTTCTATAAAGAATTTCTAGACATACTGCTCCCTCATCTTAAAATGCTTTACGAAGACATGGCTGAGTCAGGTGTCATGCCGCCCTCCATGCACGAAGCTATTATGGTTACCTTATTAAAACCGGGAAAGGCACCGAGCAATTGCTCCTCGTACAGGCCCCGGTCCTTGCTCAATGTGGACGCGAAGATATACGCAAAAATTCTAGCCAATAGGCTGGCTCCCTTATTATCTGGCATAATACGACCAGAACAAGCGGGATTTGTCCCCAGTCGTAACCTGTCCCATAATTTGAGAACCTTATTTGGAGTAGTGCAGAACCTGAGTCCAGAAGTCAAAGCTGCGGGGGTGTTTGTCGACGCCGAGAAAGCTTTTGACTCGGTTGAATGGGGATTTATGTTTGCGGTATTGCGTAAGATAGGAGTCAGAAATATCTTCCTACGTTTAGTAACAGTGTTGTATGCATCGCCCACAGCCAGAGTAAGGATTGGAGATATAGTCTCAGTCATTTCACATCACACGCGGAACACGGCAGGGGTGCCCCCTGTCCCTGCTCTTGTATGCAATAGTGGCGGAGCCGTTGGCTTGTGCCATTCGAGAATATCATACTCGAAGAGGTTTGGGATCTCCTAGGTACACTCAACATTTCCGCTTATGCGGATGACACATTACTATATGTCCATGACCCGGATGTAAATTTGTCTCCCATATTGCGGAAGGTGGTCCAGTTTGGAGGGCGTTCTGGTCTACGAGTAAACTGGACCAAATCTATAGCATTCCCTCTTACCCCAGTTACCACGGAACCCAGTATGGAGTTCCCGCTGCGCTGGACTGCGGAGGCAGTACGGTACCTGGGAATTCAATTCCATACCGACCAAACACTTGTAATCCAAGAAAACTACGGTAAGGCTACACAACGACTAATAGACAATGTAGATAAATGGATAAAGCTCCCGCTTTCATTAATGGGAAGAGTCGCTATCATGAAAATGGTAATTTTACCAAGATTCCTGTTCCTTTTTCAGAATATACCGATTCTCTTACCTAAATATTTATTTAAAACCTGGCGAACACAACTGATACGACTCGCTTGGGCAGGAAAACAGCCCCGCATAAGTTGGGACTCGCTCACTCTACCTTATGAGTTTGGTGGGATGGGTGCCCCAGATTTAGAAAAATACTATAATGCTGCTAATAGTTCATTCGCCCATTATTGGATTCACGGACCACAGGATACACCCTTTTTGCATTTGGAAAGACAAGCGGCGGCACCGCTCTCATTACCTCAGTTGCTTACACGTCCACCCTCCAGACGAATGCGTGCTTTTGATTCTCTGAGTGTAACGGTACATGCATGGCAGAAGCTACTACACATGCAGGCAGGGGCCTTCTTGTATTCCCCCGAGATGCCACTCCAATGGGGTTTGTGGTTAGCGCTGAGTCAAGATGGGGGAGCTAGACAGGCACTACAATCCATGGGCGTCTCTAAAATGGGTGATTTCTTTTGAGATGGTACGCCAATATCCTGGGAGGCTCTGCAGCGTCCGTAGGTAAAACCGTCAGGCACAGCACTATTCCACTACTTTAGGGCCAGGCATACATGGCGTGCTCACCAGGGCGACGACTTAGAGGAGCCACAAGCCATGGATGCATTCACTAACCTTATTAAAGTCGAAGAGCCCCTTAAACTGATCACAAAATTTTACACTAGCCTACAGGCCACTCGTGGCTCAGAAGTCCTCAGGGCCAGATTAGAATGGCAACAGG
This sequence comes from Calotriton arnoldi, assembly GCA_963921515.1. Lineage (NCBI taxonomy): Eukaryota > Metazoa > Chordata > Amphibia > Caudata > Salamandridae > Calotriton > Calotriton arnoldi. Next base: position 262,174 of record CAWUFW010002340.1, on the reverse strand, counting down.
ATCTGGGTACCCAGTTGAGCGATAAAGAATGGCAGTACTGTTGTTCCCGTACCCGGTCGGTTTCTCTTAACGGGAGACACAGACTGATTCACTATAAATTTTTACACAGAGCGCATTGCACCCCCGCGCGCCAGTTTCGGTACGTGCTAGCAGAAGACTCTTGCTGTCAGAGGTGTGGGGCGGAGAATGCTGGATTCTGGCACTTAGCCTGGCAGTGTCCGGGGATTAAGGTATTCTGGGACAAGGTGTTTCATGAGCCGAGTATGATTATCAGTGCAGATCTGGAACCAGACCCTAAAATGGCCCTCCTTGGGTGGGATCTAACAGTCAGTAAGACAGTAAGACCGTTGCTTGCTATTGGGCTGCTTCTAGCGATGGATGGGCATTCCACTACCACTGATTAAGGATTGGCATGCTGATATGTTATATTGCAATACACAGTCGGATGTATACAATGAGTTACTCCCTCCCAGAAGCCGCCCAAGGAACTATTGGGGTCCATACCAAACATACCTTTTAAGCACAGCTGATGCTACAGCTTCAGACCCACAGTCTACTTCCTTCGAAACATCATCTCAGGTTGTGGTAACATAGAAGTCCAAGGAGGTCACGGGCGCACACATAGCACTCACGAGAGGGCCATTTGACAGGAGCTGAGATTTATGTTCGATACTGGCATGCCGAATCGTGCATATCACCAACACTAGCCGCGATTCGTCCCATTGTAGACATTGTTAAGATGGTAACCCCTACTTGTCTAACTCATGTTTTTGATCAATAACTTTGCCTTGTACTAAGACACTCTGTAACAATATAACTGTATGTGTAATTGTTGGTATTATGTTTTACGATAAAACTAAATAAATGAAAAAAGAAAAAAAAAAAAAGATACATGTTACTCTATATTATGTTGTTACCGTCCTAGCTTTCTTTGGAGCTGTGTGCGTCTCTGTTTGTTTCATCCTATGCTCAGTCAAAGCTGAAGGGGTCCCATTGGTTTTTTCGGTATCGGAGTCAAAGTGTGACTTTCCTTCAAGCTCTTTTTCGGAGTCGATGTAGGTCTCTGCTCCAATGAGGTGTTCGCAGACGGTGCACGATTGGTCGGCACCCTTCTCCAGGATTTCGCCTTCTTCACTGCCGGTCACGTTTGGAGCACAGAATCTTTTAAATCTTTAACAAGCCGTAGGCAGGCTGCACATTCCTGCTCTTCATGCTCTTCAGGCTGAAAAACCTGTATCCGATGGCTGACGATGTCGAGTTGAAGTTGTTTAATCAAGTAGAGCCCACTCCAAATCCGTTAGGTGTCCGCGGGTGGTGAAGCTACATGGAGCTCCAGGGCAGTCCGTCGAAACCCGATGGCGGAAAAAAATTCATGCTAACAATGGAGCCGTTGAACATGCATGTTCTCTCATAAAGGAGGAGACTCAACGTCAAGTCAGCAAAAAAATGACTTCAAGAAGAAGAGCAGTAAAATCCGAGCCCAACACTAGATGGCAGGAGTGTGCATAGAATGTGTATCTACAGCCAACACAACGTATGAATATATGCTTATACTTTCTCCAGCTTTTATTACTCCTCTTTTGAACACCGGACAAATGTTTCAGGCTTCTATACACCAAAGAGATTTCTCAAGCATTTCTGGTTATTACACACCTCTAAAGCGATCAGCGCAAGGCCACATTATTGAACAGGTTGTAATCACGGTAAATACTCGTCCTTCAGATGTCCACACTATGGTAACCTTCCACGACATTGTGCATCCCAGAGACTGTGGAACTATGTTCTTGAGAAAGTGTTATGGAATAGTGTTTCCTGAGCAAAAATCACATAACTTGGGGGGCGTGGCTTGGCACCCAGCGGTAATGGCGGCGCACGGGTGAAGCTCCCGGAGGAGTCTTGGAAAAACCCAATTCTAGGACCGAGTGGTGACTCGGAGTGGATGACAGATCGTGGATGAAGGATGGGAGAGCAACCTGAAGCCTTCGCTTCCATCAAACCCTAACAGCAAGTAATTTTAAACCGAAAATCTGCTCTCCGTCAGAAACGCAATTTCGCGGCCGCCATTTTGAATTTTTGCCGCGATCGCGGACTTTCCTGATTTGCATCCTAAACCTCTAATAACTCCTGAACTGAAGTTATTAATATATCCTTTCACCTAAAAGTCGCTGGAAAACTCATCATTTAATCGAATTGACTTAGGAAGTTACAGAGAGTTTAAAATTATTTGGAGGTTTGTGACAGGAATGCATGGCGGCCATTTTAAGACTCTTAAGTCATTTGAGTCAGCCTTTACAGAGAGCATTGGTTTTGCGTCACATGTTGCTGTAGGGGAATAAGCGAGATGAGCTCATTACTACATTCACAGACTGTTTTTTGGATGCATTCAGCATAACTCAGCCTCTGATAAGTGTCTGGCCTCTCTACAAGACAAAGTGATATATTGTTGAAGTATGATAGTAATAAGTAGATGAGGATGCTCGGAGATTCTTATCAGTGTTGACCTCAGGTTTTATAAAAAATCCTCAGGAGGAGCGCTTCTTGTACTTCCACACTGTTGACTGGCGACGGAGAGGCTTGTTCAGAGGTTTATGGGCAGAATAAAAGTACCCAGCTCGTCCAGCTCCAAGAAAAACATTTTTATAAAACATTCTAGAATCTTCACTGAATTTTCTAGATTTGAGGAGTCTTCATTATCCTCACCTCGACAACCAGGAACAACTATGGATCCTCCCTCTGGCCCTGCTGGGAAATCTCTCACCAAGCATCTCAAGAAGGACCCTCCTTCTCCACCCAAGTCAGCCTCACCAGTATCGATGGAGATGCTGTTGGAGGAAATCAGAGCCCTCCGACCCTTTATGGAAGAGACTAACACCAAGCTGCAAATTCTAACAGACAATTGGTCCCGACTGGACACGAGAGTTACAGAAGTTGAAAATACTGTTTCCTCCCTAAAAGACACATGTGAAGGTGTTTCTCAGCTGCACTCTCAGGTATCCACACTCCAGAAACAAATCGAGGAGCTTGAAAACCGTAACAGACGGAACAACCTACGCATTTACGGTATGGGAGAGGGACTTGAAGGTTCGGATTCTCTCACTTTCTTTAAATCCTTTCTCCCTAAACTACTTCATATGCCAGAGGGGACTCAACTCAACATTCAACGAGCTCACAGGTTAGGTCGGATGCCATCTCAAACCAGCTCATCACAGAGACCAAGAGGAGTCATCTTATATTTCTTAGAATATACAGATTTATTGAAGGTGCTTGCGGCGGTTAGAGCTTCTCCAAAAATAACATGGTCAGGCTCGTCTCTATTCTTCGCACAAGACTATGCTAAAGCTACTGCCGACAGACGCAAAGCTTTCCTGAATTTGAGGGCAGATTTACGTTCCTTGGGGGCCAGATACGGTCTTTTCCATCCTTGTCTCTTCAAAGTCACGTATAATAACAGAACAACGGTGTATGAAGATCCAATGCGTTTACAAGGCTTCATTAACTCCTGTAAGACACTCGAAATGGATTCCTCTGGACCCTCCTCTTCATTCAACACTTGATTGACTGTTTCTTCTCTTCTTCTTCCCACAAGTTCTTCAGACTCTGCTTGCTTAACAGCTATACTCCGCCATTTTAGATGCGCTTTTTAGCAGTTGGCGATATATCGGATACGATTGCTATGATGTTACAGAACTATTCACGTTGTTTAGTGTTAAAAGCTGGTTTTCCTGGTTCTGTTTTATGAGATAAATGGTTTACGGTTATGTTTTGAAACATCTCCTAATCTTTGATTGTTTTTGTCTCCACAGGTTTCTCTACTCGTGTACCGTGGTTTTTCCTTGATCCTCCGTTTTGTTGATCCCGGTTGTGTTGCCTAACCCATGTGGTCCCATCCATCCTCCCGTATATCCATGACCCTTCCTTTGTAGGTATGTTCTTTTCCCACACTCCCTCAAGTTTGGTGCTGGGTATGTCTTTCGTTTTTTGTCTTTTTTCTTTCATTGCTTGTATCCTTTGACGTGCTGGTGTCACATGTATAACTAACTCTTTACACTTCTTGGTATCTATCACTTTCTTGATCATTATAACTCTGCTTATTTCTATTTTTACATCTTCCTTTCGCCCGTTTCTTAGATTTTTCTCTTCTCTTTTCCTATTTTCAGCTCACATCTCACGCCTTTGTTACATGATTTGCCTATTTTTCTCAACTTTGAAGCTGCAGAAAATACTCCTTTCCTGTTTTGCATATCTCTTATTTCACATTGCTACTACAATGAATTGGACTTATGGTTCATAATTTCAGTACAAATTGTTTTTATTTATTTATGTCATTAAAATTGATCACTTGGAACGTTAGGGGATTAAACTCCCCATCAAGAGGCAGAGAGTCGTCACCTACTTAGCCAAATTAGAAGCCGATATTGTATTCTTGCAAGAAACCCACTTATCGGATGTTGAATCATTAAAGTTGAAAAGGGGCTGGGTGGGGAGGTCTTCTTTCCCCCGGTGATGGCAAACGTAATGGAGTGATGATAATGTGCCGTAGATCCCTTTCGTTTACAGTTTTGTCCCAGGACTCGGATGCTGATGGTAGATGGCTAAATGTTAAGTTATCTTTGAAGGGTGTTCCTGTCTCTCTTCTCAATGTCTATGCCCCTACATGCGGAGAACCTTCCTTTTGGCCCACACTGGCTAAGCAAATCACCCAACACATGGAAGATAATTTCATTTTGGCGGGTGACTGCAATCAGACCTTTGATCCGTTTATCGATAGGAATTCCAAAGTTTCTTTCATTCCCAACAAGTCCCATAGATCTTTTGTGCATGCTATTAATCAACACAAACTTTTGGACGCGTGGCGTCTTTGTAACCCAACTACCAGAGAGTACTCTTTTATTCCCCTTCCCATCAAACTCAATCAAGGATCGATTACATATTTGTCTCTCACAACATCTCACAAAATCTTACAAATGCAGAGATTGGTCCCATCCTATTATCAGATCACGCTCATGTCTCGATCGGCCTCGATATTTTACCTAAAGTTACAGGTTCCAAAAGATGGCGCTTCAACAATGCCCTCCTTCTAGACCCAAAGTTTACTGCCTCGTTTACTACCTTTTTTGATGAGTTCTACGAGATGAATCAAACAGATTCCATATCATGTTCAACCATATGGGATGCTTTCAAAGCCTCAGCGAGGGGTTTCATAATTGGCTTTGTTGCAAAGAAACAAAAACTTTTCCGCAAATTAACTAAGGATCTCCTTCAAGATATTAAAAGATTGGAACATTCCTTCTACACTTCACATTCAAAAGACTGCCTCACAGCTCTCATAAACGCCAAAATGCAATTTAATAAGAAGTCAACGGAGGACGCCTCATTATATTTGTTAAAATCCAGTGCAAAATTTTACGGGGGCAAAAATAAGGCTGGGAAACTATTGGCTAATTATTTAAAAGTTAAACAAAACAAGCTGAATATTGAGTCCATTTATGACAACGGATTAAACCTAAAATTTAAAGATAATGAAATTTTGAACGAGTTCTCTCTCTTTTACAAGTCTCTGTACGACTCTGAAACACAACCCTCTGAAGATTCTCTCCTGCACTTTTTCTCTGGTATTCAAAAACCTCAAAACACTTTCCCAAATCTATCTTCCCTGGAGTCCGATTTAACATACCAAGAATTGTTAAAGGCTCTCCAACATCTTAAAAGGGACAAAGCACCGGGACCAGATGGTTTCACCGTAGAATTTTACCAACATTTCTCTAAGCTCATAATGCCCAGGTTACATTCTTTATTAAATTCCTTTAGCACATTAGGTAGTTCTTCAGGTTCTTTCTCAGAAGCTCATATTTGCCTCATCCCCAAAGAGGGCAAGGATTATAAATATTGCAAGAATTACAGACCTATATCCCTGGTTAACATAGACTACAAAATTTTTTCCAAAGCATTAGCCATACGATTAGACTCATACCTACCTGACTTATTGGGGAAAGAACAATCTGGATTCGTTAAGGGGAGATTTATTACCGACAATACGAGACTTCTTTTTAATGTCTTGTCTAAATCCTCCCATTTAAAGTACCCCCTGGCAGCAATTGCACTTGATGCCGAGAAGGCGTTCGACAGAGTTGAATGGACCTTCTTATTCTATACTCTCAAGTGGTTTGGCTTTGGCCCTAAATTTACCTCCCTAATCTCTCTACTATACTCCAATCCCCGTGCGGCAGTATGTGCCAACGGTTTGATCTCGCCATTTTTTGATTTAAGGAGAGGAGTGCGTCAGGGATGCCCACTCTCCCCTTTCCAACTTGGCCTTAGAACCTTTTCTCTCCAAATTACGTCAAAATCCTGACTTACATGGATTCCAATCATCTAATTCCCATATTAAACTTGCAGCATACGCTGATGATATTCTGCTTTTCATGTCCAAACCGGATGACTCAATACCTACTTTTTTGGAGGAGGTACAGGCTTACTCTAGTATCTCTGGATATAAATTGAATAACGATAAGTGTGAAATTTTGCCCTTAACTAAGTATACTTTCAAGTCGGATTTTTGTGCTTCCAACTTTACTTGGAGCCCTCACCACATTAAATATTTAGGTTTACACGTGACCTCTTCAATAGCAGACACGGTGGCACTTTGTATGACCAAATGCATACAAAAGGTCTCGGATTTAGTAGCTAAATGGCATCCCCTTTATATATCTTGGTGGGGTCGTCTAGACACTATAAAGATGATGTTGTCACCTATAATTTTATATACCATCTCTAATATTCCAGTTCCTATTCCTAAAAAGTTTAAGAAGATCAATTCCACACTATCTTCCTTTCTATGGAGCAACAAGAGGTCCAGAATGTCTATCTAAATTAACTCGTCCCATTACAGAAGGTGGGGTTAACTTCCCAGATTTTCAGACATACCAGACAGCTTTTCTCCTACGTCAAGCATCCTTTTGGTTACTTGAATCTGTGGACGATTGCCCTTTATGGACCATAACTGAGCATTTCTTCATATCCCCTTTCTCTTTTCAGGAATACCTCTCCTTTTCACGTAAACCACAGGCTTTGTCTACTCCCATAATCAAATTGACCTCGAAGCTTTTGGAACCCACATTTGCTTCCACGCACAATACTATGGATCTATTCCTTAATTCCACAATTTGGCACAACAAAGGCCTAACTATTCGAAGTAAACCTTTCTACTGGAAGACTTGGCGACAGAGGGGTTTGATCTGGATCCACCAGTTATTTGCACAATCAAACTTTTTATCCTTCCCTCGCTTAGTCAATTATTCGACTTACCTGCCTTGAGCATCCACAAATATAGATTACTTAAAACTGCTGTGATGGATAGATACACTCAATTATCCACCACACCCACTATCTCCACTTCATCAGAACCTTCCTCTATACTTTGCACTTTACTAAAAACTAGACCCAGAGCTTCCACTATATATAAGTATTTACGGGGCGAGGACATTAATAGGCAGAAATCTAAAACAGAGGAGGCATGGGAACGGGATCTCACGTCAACATGGCCAATTTCTTTTTGGAATAAAATATGGCTTAAACTACGCAAATCATCCAGGGCAGCTAACACAACACAGACGCTGTTTTTTGTGTACAAACTTACACCGAGTGCCTTGAGCAAAAGATTTGTGACTGTCAGATGCTTGTTGGACATGTTCCTCTTCAAATGCTGACCTATTCCATATGATATTTTCATGTACAATTGTAAAAAAATTTTGGAGGCAAGTGTGGTCTCAAATTAATCTGATTTTCGGAACTAAATTTTCTTTTTCCTTCATTCATGTTTTCTTAGGTAGTCTTTCGCCTTGTTGGGAGAATGTTACACTTAATGTGAAAATTATTGACTTGTTATTAGCGGTTGCATTCCAACAAATTACCGTAAATTGGAAGGATTTCTCTAAAATCTCCTATAAGGCATGGTGGTATACTGTTTGCCATAATCACAGATTGGATACCTCCTTTGTTTATCCTATATTCATGGCAACGAAACGTTTAGATCTGTGGTCACCTGTCACAGTATACCTAGACGTTTGTGCCAAACAATGTTTCCAATTACAACCATCCCAGCAAGAAGTTCTAGAACCCCCTGAAACCCCTATATGTTCCTACATTATCTATTAATTACCTACTTACAAGATTCATTCGTACTGTTTAGATTTTTTAAATTTACCCATAAGTCTGATTTCTCATTTCTTATTCTTTACTGTAGCAAAATTTATTTATTGTAATGATTTGTATTTAATGCTATGAACTCTGTATTGACACCTTTACTCTACCAATAAAATTTTCTTTTTGAAAAATCACATAACTTGTTCAACAGAACACACTATAGAGCAGTTGACAGTGCATTCCTCCGAGGACTCTCAGTTGCCAAGTTCTTGACATCCTTTCTCTGGATCTTGATAATCAGATCTGGCTGAAACAAGTGGTCAAGTATCAGGGAGAAATAATCATGCAATGGAGGGGTTCACCTTACTCTAGGGCTATTCAAACCACTTTTCTTGGCCCCGTAGAGTTAATTCCATATGTATGTGGGTGAGCGTAGATGGGAAGGGGAGGAAACACCTAGACAGACTCGTCTGGAATTGTTTCCAAAGATGAAATCCAATGTCTTTCTGTGAGTTAGTGCCACCGCGTTGTGACCGCCGGCTAGAGAACAAAATGCCTGGATTTTGCACCATGAGCCAACAATGGTAAAGGAAGAGGAGACGTGAAAAGCAACAAATATCTAGAGAAGTAGAAGATTCAAACTGGTGGGTGGTAAAAGCAGAGAGACAAGGGTGCAGCACCAGCACTTGCATCTGTCATTTTCTGGTACCAATGCTAAGGTGTGCTGTACAAGCAGGTTGCAAAATAGAGCAAATCATGATATAGAAATGTTTAGACAGTTTAGTTGGACAGAGACAGCAATTTAGAATTTACATCTGTAACGGAAGAGGGCTTTCTCTGTCAGTCTTTACTTCTAAACATCTCAACAGTAAATATATAACAGGCTGCTTAATACAATTGCAGGTCACTGTAAGGGCAGCACAATAAACATTATACAGGAGACTGTCTTTTTGTGGCAAGTAAAGAAAAAATACATCTTACAATACATAAAACTTATTAACGCTCATCGCGTAGATCTATAGTTATTCAAACTATATGTACTGCCTTAACAGAAACCCTTACCTGCAAAGCCGGTTTATCACAGAGGTAGCAGTAGCACTGATCACATACATTGGCATTGTTCTCAAGTGGAGCACTTGTGTCATGTTCTGTCCGCCTATTAAAATTTATGAGATGTTATTAGCATCTACTACAATTATGATTGAGAATTTTTCCAGCTTCATTTATTTCTATAAGTTATTGGCCAATTGTAAATATCTAGGTATACTACAAGGGTAAATGTATAATTTTAAGAAGCCCTTCAACCAAGCAGAACCATCAGTGAAGGAGGCCTCTGGGGGCACGTTTCACGTAAAGAGCTTGCTTCTGAAACCGGAATTACAAAGGCAACTAATCAAAGGCCTGATGCCACTTCAAACTGGTATGGAGAAAATGTTACTTAGATGTTTTGAAGCAGGAAGATCTCTGTCTTTGGACATATGCCGTTATAGGAAAACATTACTTATCTGAAGTTGTATTTCATGTACAAGTAACTCACCGTGGATGGGTGCCCCCACAGAATGTTATGTTAGATGTTCTGTATTTAACGGTTAATGTTCTGACTTGCCCAACGAGGGAGTGACAGACAACATGAGTGAAGACAAGGAGCAACAAGCACTGTAAAAAAGGTGGACCTGAAAAGAAATCATGAGCAGCAGTAAAGGAGGCACACTGTGACCCAGAAATGCAAACCAGAATCAGCTCTGCCTATGGAGGTACAAAACAGCACTCCAAGAAAAAAAAGAAAAGAAAAATTAAGGGTCAAAAAACATTTTACATTAAAAAGTGGGGGTTGATTTATTTTTAATTATGTTGGCAAACTACACAAAAATTCTGAATTTTTTGTTTCCTAAAATTTCTCAAAAATTCTTATTACGCAATTATGCATAACTTTTTTGTATGGATGCGCACAACTGGCAAAAAACGTCTTGAGGTAGCAACGAGAGATTACTTCTCACGCAAAATGTCTGGAAAGTGTGCTCTCGCTTGATAACATCACCTGAGATACTGGAAAAATCCATTTCACTAAAGAATGATAATTTTCACGAAAATTCAAAATTTTGTGGAAAATGACGCAATTTTGCCCCCCCCCCAAAAAAAAATATATACGGTAGCAGGATTCCATAAGAGGTTGGACTACATCTTGTACTACTGGAAAAAAAGAAAAGAAAAAAAAAAATTAGCTGAGGTGTCCTTCCTGCCTAGTAAATGGCATTAGTTGTAAACTCACATAAAAAAAATGTCGTCCCAAAAGCCAGACAGCATTGTGCATGACAAGAACATGTGTGTACCTTTGCCGTCTTGGCCACAACGGGGCCATTTTGGGCTTGGGATTCAAAACAACTTCAAATCAATCAATCTGGGGTGTAGTATAGCATCCAAACATTAAGAAAAATCATCCTATGAAATTTAGATCCTAAAAATACAAAAGAGTAATCCCATAAGTGAAGTATTTATACCAGCTATCATTATTATGTATGGGGTGTACCTGCACGTCTCCCATTTGAAGCGGTTATCTGTTAGTACTGTATTATCTTCCGTTTTTTAATTCCGTGCACTAAAAACCGAGAGAACAGTGCAGATTATCTGCAGAGAATAATTTTCTTACAATATCCGTAGTTAAACATAATTCAGATATCATTAGCTCATTTAAAATGAAAGATATCGGCCTAAAAGGGAAGCTGTTAAAAGGTCTGCTGGGAGAATCCATAGGATATAGCCCATAAAAGAATCACACTTATTTTAGTGATTTTTAGCGTGTGCCATCTGCGAATAATGCCATCCAATAAACAGGGTGACAGATGTTTATAGCTTTGAAGGGAAGCTTCAGCGTGAATCATTGGAATCCTAAATTGGGAAAAAAAACTGTATCCTACTAACCCATAGGTGCTTCAGAGTCTTACATCTGACCTTTTTAGGTACCTTATGGTCTTTTGTAGGCCATGACAAATTTCCTATTCCATAATTGAATAACATAAGAATTAGGGAGTCATCAAATTGGGACAAACACATGGCAAAGAGTCTTTTTTGAGGTACTTGGGAGGCTAGATAGTAGAGCCTAAAATTAGGCAATCCTAATCTGCTTTCCATTTTGGCAATTGTAAAATTTTAATATTGGCCTGTGATCTTTTGTAGTTCCGTACAAAGGAATTAACTGTACTTTCCAGCTTAGAACAAAATTAGAGTCCTGTTTACATGAACTGGTGTAAAATAAAACAAACATTTCAGAAGAATAGACATTTGAATTAGGCTATTCTGCCAATCAGACAGGGGACGGGATTTTCATATAGATAATAATTTTCCAATTTTGTCCATGAAGGGTATGTAATTTAGGGAATGTGTGTCCACAGATTGATCAGAATATGCCACCAGATATCTTTTAGGTTGTAATTTGCATTTAATCTTAATGGTAGAATATCGGGGGGGAACAGTTGAACAGCAATGATTCCATCGTGGGCTCATTAATTTTGTAAACCAATGAAATTGTATATTTTTTTATATCCTGTAGGGCCATCTCGATATTGTCTCTATTAGGAAGCAAAAATAAAGCAATATGATCTCGATATAGCTTGATTTTAGTGTTCCCAAAAAGAGGTGGAGATATGATAATGCGAGAACGAATGTATAGGCTAGGGGGTTCAATAAAAAGGTCAAAAAGATATAAGAGAAAGAGCAGCCCTGTTCCTCTACTTGGAAACACGGTGAATGTACGCCGATTATTAATAATGATTTAAACTAAGGTTTCCCTGTAGAGTGTAGAGATGGACCTTATAAACTGTAGGAAATTTACATTTTTTTTTTACATTTTAAACAAAATTCTTCAGCTCACGAGTATCAAGTCCTTCTCTGCATCAAACAAAAGTATATCGACAGGAATGTTATGTGCATTGGCTAGGTCAATAAATTTGGATAAATGACGGTTATTCACACCCAAGCTTCACCATTTATAAAACTGTTTCAGTCCATAGGAATTATTTTATGTATTATTGTATTTATGAGTTTAGTTACTATGTTTGTAAAATTGTTATAGTCTGAATTGAGAAGCGTTATGGGACGATAGGACGCTGGTTCAGTTTCTTTCTTCCCCCTTTCTAAGAAATGTATTAAACACTCCTTTATGAAAGTATGGTGAACTCCTTTCACTCTGTAATATAGTACTGAAAAGGATGTGCAAAGGCCGTATAAAATATTCAACATACGTTTTATAAAATATAGCACTAAATCTATCCTCAGATTGAGAACCGAGTTATTTTATTGATTCACTTATTTCATACACAGATGTTGTGTCAGCTGAATGATCTGACATTTCAGGGCTCAAAACTGCAAGATCAATTTCCTGCAGAAATATCACTATTTCTACAGGGGATCAAACTAAATTCTCAGTTGGTTCCTAATAGTCTTGAATAGTAATCTGAAAAAATGTTCTGGAATTTATTATGACTCTAGAGAGGTTACTGGTACAAGGATCCCTCAGCTCAGTTACCAAGTTAGTTTTTCCTTTCATTAGTTGTACAAGCCAGGATACTGCGTATTAATTTACGCTCTTCATAGACCTTGAAATTAACGGTATTATTGCCCACAAACTCTTGTCCCAGAAAGAAATCTTTTAAGGCTGTCCTGCTCTCCTGTCAATTTCGACAATGTCTTGTCTGCTGTTAGTTGGAGGGATTAAAGCCGTTCCCTTTGCTTATGGTAAGGAGAATGTGAAATAAAAACACCTCTAACAGGGGCCTTAAAAGCCTTACAGGCTATTGCAATGTCAACAGCATTAAAGTTGTGCATTAAAAAAAAACACTATTTCTGTTCTCAAAGTCAAATTACTAGTTTCAGCAATCAATATGGTGTTATCCATTACCCATCTAGTTACTTGCTGGGGGACAATCAGTTGAAAAACAAGTTTCACATTGGAATGGTCCGATATTGCACTGTAATCTCAGGAAGGAAAGGGGAGCCAAGATCCATACTTAAGTAAAGACTTCTGGAACACACTAAATTTTGGACACAGTATACCCTGATGCCTTTTACTGTGTAATTATCACTGGAGCTCTAGAACCCATTTCGGGTCGGAAATACAACCGGAATTAAGGGTCCATACAAAGAGATTATAGCCCTGAAGAAGTCGCTGCGCATAATCATTAAGCGCGACGAAACAAGTGTTGGCTAAGGATTTCAAGATTTAACTGAAGTGACTGTTTCAACGGAGGAACAAGAGTGTTTTTTGTTACTGTTAATGATATATAATATACACTGTTGGCGTGTGCAAGGGATTGTTGTTTTAGTTTTCTTTCTTGTTTTAAACATGCCAGGTGCTGTTTCATTATCTTTGACATTTTCTAGCGAAAGCTGTATTTTGGATTCCGCCGTGGTAGAAGATGGACTGATTCCAGACAATGACTTTACAACTCGCAGCCCTTTGGCTTTCTTGAGCTTCATCTGGCTCTCAAGACCAGAGTACAGAATATCAATGACACAGAATACGGTAAAGGCAATAGACCGAGCTCAGAGTAGTGAAGCCCTATAGATCTTCAATATGCCCTTTTCTTTCACTTAGACTTTCTCGTTTCTTGGCTCTTTCCACAACTAGTTCCAGTCCTTGCACTTGACAGCACCTAAAACCTTGTGGCCACGTTATTTTGCTGCCACTCTTGATTCCTTTAAGCAAAGAAAAAAAAAAAAAGACCCTCAGAATCTTTGGGGCGGAGGGGGCACGTGCCCAGTTGTGTTTAGTTAGAGGATATTCCTAGGCTCACTAATCAGATAGTAAGGGGTGACAAGAGAATAGTAGACACTGCAAAGAAAACCCCTGCCAAAGGTGCATCCGCCGAGAGGTCTTGAAACAGTGTCTCAAAGCACCTTCAATCCTGCTTGCACAGTAGTGCTTGTCAAATCGATTACACAGACTCTGTGGGTTGCCAAGTACTCTGAAAACTGCTCACTTCCTCATATCCACTTCTGTGATGTGAATACAAACAAAATTTGATATGGCATTAGGAAGACTACAATGGAGGAAATAAGCAGGTTCGAACAAATAAATTATTAATTTGTCGTAAGGTTTGGGACAGCTGGGCCTATAGACCGATCACTAGGAAATTAAGCGATCCAGCAACCTAGATTATAACCATTCCCTTAACATTTTGAAGTTCAGGAAAAAAAAAATATGAATTGACAAATTGGGGAAAATCTATGCAAGGGTGAAATAATGTGTTCAGAGAATTATTTCTTTTTGAAGAGGTATTAATTTTAAGAATTTCACTGCAATACCATTTTAACGCATATTTTTGCACTGACACCATTACAAATTTATATTAATGTATACTAAAGTGAATTAGGAAGCTGTATAGATTTTGCTAGGATGTAATGTGAATTATGCACGCTGCTTGCTGCCTCTATGCAACCCTTTTTATTTTGCACTACATTTCGAACCCTTGATACAGCATCCCGAAATAAAATGGGATGTTTTCTATTGTATGTGTAGGAAAGTGGCCCTTTTTGACATGGTCACCTCCACTTTTTGCCTGGTATTTGATGTGATTTTGACTAGAGGAGCACTGGGTCCCCGCTAATCCGGTCTCCAGTGCCAGATCTTTCCCAAAACTGTGCAATTGTACCCCAACTAGCAATACCTTTGGCCCTCCCTGCAAGTCTCTAGTAAGTGGCACCCCTGGTACCTAGGGCAAGGAGGCCAAAGAGGGCCCTATTGCTGCTAGTACAAGTGAACAGGGAAGCCATTTCGAGTACATGCGCTGGACGGTGGTAAAAAACGAGTTTCCCAGCTACATGATGGCTTCACTGAAAATAGGGATGTTTGGTATCAAACATCTCCTATTAGTCAACCCACATTGATGTCAGTGTTGGATTTATTAATACATGCACAAAGAGGGCACCTTTGAGGTGCCCCCTGAAAATCTACCAGCCTCTGGTGTGTTAACTGGTTAATTTGCCAATCTGCCGCCAGAGAGAAGTTTCTAACCCCAAATGTGAGGGCCTTTGCTCTCAGAAGGTCAGAAACAAAGCCTGCTCGGGAAGAGGGTGTTCATACCCCCTCCCACAGGATGACCCGTTGATTAGCATTCCCAGGCAGAGGAGCTTCAACGAAGACACTGCCTTTGAAATGCGAATCTGGCTCCCTTCACAGGAGAGGAAGCCAACCCCCTTTGTCCAGAGTCCTTTGGCACCTG
The DNA here is from genome assembly GCA_963921515.1 of Calotriton arnoldi. Taxonomy (NCBI): domain Eukaryota; kingdom Metazoa; phylum Chordata; class Amphibia; order Caudata; family Salamandridae; genus Calotriton; species Calotriton arnoldi. The sequence goes on along the minus strand of CAWUFW010002340.1, from coordinate 246,815 downwards.
GACAGGCAGGGATATTAGCTAGTCAGGGAGGCGTGTCCGCCCTCAGGCTAGTACCACCGCTAAGGTGGGCTACCCGAAGTGGACACGACTTTTCAGAGCTGGCCATCTTGAAGATGGCAAACTTAGGAATTCCAGCCCCAGGTTATGCCCACTTCCTACAGGAAGTCCTCATTTAGGAGTTGCAGTGACTACAAGGGGTGGGTAGCCCATTGACTACTACTCTACACTCCCTTAATGCCCCTATAGTCAGTATTTTGGGGAGCCCCTGGCACCAAAGATTGGATCATGCCGGCCTGAAAGAAGACGTACGTGAAGAGTCGCAAAGAACAAGAACAGAAGATCCAGCAACTGACTTGGTGCCAACTCTGCCGGCCTGCCTGCAGACTTTGACAATTGCGCCAAAAGCAGACTTGTCCTGCAGCTGCTGTGTTCCAAAGCCTGGGAGACCGGCCAGTACTTCACCCAGGAACCAAGTACTCCCATGGGACAGCAGACCTGCGCCCAAGTGACGCTGGTGGTGTCTGGCTGGTGTAGCCTTGGACCATGCCCTTCACTCACCTTAAGTACCGGGGGGTGGTCTCGTAAGTTGCTTTACTATACCTGAATGCCGTAGTTGCTTTTCCTCCCATAGCATAACATTTCAGCTTCTGAAAAATGCACAAAGTGTAGACTTTTTAAACGCAAAAGTATTTCAATTGAAAAATGTACTTACCTGATCGTATTGATTCTGGTGTCCAAATCTATATAAAGTTACGTGCTAGTTTTATGAATTGGTGTGGATCTCCTTATTGAGTCGCGTGCATCATTTATTGACTATTGTGTGCATTTGCAGATGCCTTGCTCTCCGATAAGCCTAAGGCTGCTAGACCACACTACCCCCTCGAAGAGCACCTTGGGATTGCCCCTGGACTCCTTGCACAATATATATTTGATTTTAATATATCATATAGGGAGCCAGGTTCCTACAGTATGTTGAGATTTAATTTGCACTGCCACTTAACGTATAATTAGTTTTCACATGAATCAATTAATAGGAGATGTTATGAGGTTATGTTTTTACAAAACATAAAAAGCTGTACCTTTTTCAATTAAAATAATCATTTTGGGGTAGGAGGGTAGTGGAATACTGCTAAATAGAATAATACAAATTGAGGAAATGGTTTGAAGTTATTAAGGATACAAATGCATAGACAAATGTCCTTGATCATCAAATCTAAGACACCAATCTACCTCTCTCCTATAAACACCCCCCCCCCTCTATGTCCTGGCAAATGTCCATCATTCTGAAATTGGAGCTGTGGGGAAGGCATCCAGATGATGTATTCCCCATGTTTTGAAGATGTCCTGTGAAGTCTAGTATCCATGCGGAAGACTCCTCATTTTCCCCTTAACTTAGGAATTTTGCTACTGCTTTTACCACTTGTGTTCAGCAATCACATCTATTTTGTGTAGGATGGTCCAAGCCCATCAGGTCGGTTTCGCCATTCCTAGGACTGTTCACCTTATGCTCACTTTCTTCTTTCTTAAATATAAAGCATTGTGCCAGACTATTGGTCATAACCTTGCATGGATATTTTGTGGAACAACTAGAAAGAACAGTCACATATTGAAAACCTCCAGAACGTTTATGCGTAGGTCATCATTGAAATTACTTAGATCAAATAAAGACTAAATGTCGGTCCCTGGATCTCAGTAATGGTTAAGAGGGGGTTACAAAGAAGTCAAAATGTTAAGAAGCACAGCACTAGGGGATAAACGGGGAAGTGAAGGGTGAGTGGTGACTTGGACATAGCTGTTTAAAGGAGTCCGAACGAGAGAAAGAAGAGCTTGAAATTTTGACAATGTAGCATCATTTATATTGACCGGGTCAACACTAACCAACACTGACAGTTTATCTAGCATTTTGCTCAATCTGTGACAGGATAAGAATTATTAACATTTGATGTACAGAAATTAAAAAATAGCTGAGACCTGGGGCATTTGATTAAGGACATTTTGTCCCCAAATGACTGTGCCAATCAAGTTGAGGACATGATGAGGGTGCATGGGAGCAACACGTCTTACTGAATTTGTCTGCGCTGCCTAGTCCGCAGAGAGGAACTGATACTCAGGGGCTGATTTAGAGTTTGGCAGACAGGTTACTCGGACATAAAAGTGACTGATATAAAGTCTGCCGTATTACAAGCGCAATAGGATATAATGGACTTCAAATACAGCAGAGGGGACATCCGTAATCCTGTCCGCCAAACCCTGAATCAGGCCCTTAATATGGTCCTGGAATGGGGGTGGGGGGGGGGGGTGTCAAAACGCTACACCCCGCTTTCATAGCTATATCTATGTATTGTACAGGTGCACTGGTCATCTGACACCGCACCTGCGGAATGTGAGGCTGCACTGGAGTCTAATGGAATGTACCGCAACACTGCTCTGCATAGCTCTCATGTCATTTTTCACACAAGGACATCTCGATCTAAAGCCACACTGTCATTTCCTCTAATGTTATGTGATGCTATTATATCTCCATGATGGTAACCTCTGGGATGGATAAATACCTTATTACTCTTCAGCAAACAATCCTTTAATCATGGTTTAACTTTCTATAATAGGAATGTATTTCCTTTAAATATTATTTTAAATACCCAATGTTTTTGAAAGTTTTTTTTTTTCCACAAGGAGTTTCTCAACCACTTATTGATGATTTCAGTATGTGTCTGATTTTATTACAAATGTGCCTACATAATTCATGATTTTGATTCAATTATATTAATCAAGGTCTTGTGTTACAAAATTAAGAACAATGGTGTGGCACATGTCTAGCTGTGCTGCTAAATGTACACTAAGAGGTAGTTCCAAGGCCAGATATATTGCTTTTTGGTGACCAAAGTCTTTTAAACAAACAAGGAATGCATTCGTCAATATTTAATAAAGTTGGCTAGATTATGTGGACACCATCACTATAAAATATCTATATTACTGCAATATTTACATTTTTTGATACTGAAATGGTATGCATCAAACACAGATTACAAGAAACCAGAGGGTGCTTTTCATCATGCCCCCTCTTCAATGTAAATAATTTCTAGCTCTGGCGATGCTAGCATTCAATTGGCATTTAATTTTTTAATATGCCAAATCGATAAGATGTTGAGTTGGGCAGCTGATTACCTGCTTTTTGGAAATGACCCGCACCACTAAGGATGTGTTTCACAAGGTCTGGCGCCATACGATGAACAGAGAGCTGGGAAACCTTCTCTTGGTGCATTGGTGATTGAATACAGCTATGCTTACAGATGCCAGAAGTCCGGCAAACCAAGAGTTGGTAAAGAACAGGGTACTTTTGCTGACATTGTGCCAGTTAGCCTTACAGTAACTGTGACACCCACAGAAGGAGCACCTTTAGAGAGGTTCTAGGGTGTTAAACAGTGCAGCTTTATTTTGTAAATATTATGCAAGTAAATGAAATATTTCATTTGAAACAGTGGAAAAACAGACAAAGTATCTCTTTAGGTTACCCAGCCTTGGCCAACTGGACATAGTAATGGAATATTTCTGAAGTATACTTTCAGAGACTAGTGCTTTTTAGCAAATGAAAAATGTACCTGTAAACACACTGTATTTTATTTAAACATTTTCATTGGGGGATCTTGGGGGGTGGGGAAGGTTGGGAGGGGTGAGGCCAAAAGCAGACCTATCCCTCAAGTGTCACAGACCTCACAGGTTATAGCCTCAGATAGCAGAACCATCTTTCAGTCTTGGGGGGAGGAGGGTGGAGGTTGGGAGGGGTGAGACATAGCCAAAGAACTTACAGGTCCAGAACTCCAATACTGGATGTATCCCTCATGATATACTGAAGTTAGATCAGCCTCAGACAGAGCCATTTCATGGGCTCAGACCTCCGATGGAATTTCAATCCTTCAGGTTGCAAAAATCTGATATGAGGCTTTAAACTGCAAAGGTATCCATCACGTTACACAGTTCCTATTATGCGCCTAATCAGATATAACAGATCAACTAAGTGAGCATTATAAGTCAAGGACAACTGACACCTGTCATTAGCTGCATGCTGGTTTTGCTAATTTAGCATGGGAATGCTGGTTTCTCACCACATACTGGACGGCGATACTGGCTGAGATCTCTCGTATCGTTACCTACCAAGTCCCCGCCACTCCAGATGTTGTGGTGATTGGATATGTGGCCACACACTCGATGGTTGGTGGCACTACTACTATTGACCACCAAAGGAGAAGTGGCTCTCCACTGGATGAAAGGCCAACTGCCTATGAAGGAGGCATGGTTGTGATATGTTATGTCATGCAATACCAATGCTGAACTATATGCAACCATGTTACCTGCTAAACTCAGACTGTGACATATAGGCACATTACGCTTACTTAGCACAAGCCTGCGCAGACAGTTCAGATAACCACTCATTCAAAATTGGAACGGATCCCATGGGCATGTCTAACACATAGGTTGATAACCCTCTAACATTACTGGTGCCGATTGCTGGGCAGGATTTGCTCACACTGCTTTGTGGAGGATGGTGATGGTCCGAAATGACGGAGATGTTGTAACGCACTATATGCTGTTGTTTGGGCTTAAGCATAAGAAGGTCCATGGATGCACATGTCGTCGGACGAACTGATGTTGTTGCCACTTGTAGTACTAATGTAACAATGCAGACTGTTAATGTTTATTTTTTTTAGTGAACAAATGACACCTGTCCACTGTGCCCGTTCTCGAACGTTTGCTGCATGAAGTAATTTGAGTAACCGTTTTTTTATTTTTTTATTACTTCTACAAGTTTTAGTCAAGAAGGAAATGTGACTGGTGCAGATACTATGAAATAGTGAGCCCCAAGCAACAGAAACATGCACATCCCCAAAATATGCCCCTTCCTGTGGCCTCAAAACATATTGAGCAGTCAGTGAAACCTATAAGCCAAAACAGTCATCCATACTAGCATTGAGAACTAATGCTTGCACCAGTAAACACAAGACTTCAAAATCCCTAATGCCAAGAGATGATGGATAAAAAGGGAAAACCAAATCAAGGTGTCACAAACTACTCCTGGCCTCTTTGCAGCTATGACAACGCCTGCAAATAACAGTATCTGTAGTACCATTTCTTTTCTCCCCAAGTACACATTTTTTTTTTACCATTCAGGTTTGCTTCTTGTCTCAGCTAAACAAACTGTAGCTGAAATCCATTATACCTGCAAGCAACAAGTAGTTTCCAACAAATAGCTTAAGTCAGTAAGTATTTTAACCTTTTCAACTAGAGAAACTTTCAGCACTCTGCCAATGGCACGGATTTCTGTATCAGAATCACCCAAACATTCAACACATTTGGTGAACTCACAAGACTATCACAAAACATTCTGCCGCTTTGTACAATGACTCAATAGGTTTGCATGGGATTACCCAGTGCTCCCCCACAGTTCACATTAGGGAAAGTCAAGGACCTGCTTCTGTTCTTTACTTTAATGGCGCTGCTGTCCTGTATAGCCACGAGGAACAGGGTCACAAGGGCTCGCTAAACATGGATAATGGCAAACCTGCCTGAGGGGATACCCCATACTCATTCTCAGCTGCCAATTGTTACCAGGAGGAAGATCCTATAGTACCAATCTCTGTGTACATTTTGGCTTGCAATCTCAACCAAAGAAGGACAACTTACAGTTTCCTCCACAGGCTATGGGCTTTCCGTTTCTTCAGGGTGTTCTTCCTTCCCTCTGGTTTCATAGGGCAACAGATCTACCGACCTGTTGCACTCCTACCAGGTGTTCATCTCATGCAAGTGGGTGGAAGACAGTGATAAGATAAGCATTTCCTTCCCCGTAGCAATCTTCAACTGCCAATAGGAACTATTATGCCATGCCAATGCGGTCAACAAGTGCCATTGGTGAGGGGCAGTGAAGAACAAGTTACTTACCTTCGGTAACACATTATCTGGTAGAGACTATCTAGCTGCAGATTCCTTACCTTTGAATTTCGCAGGCGTCAAGCTGGAGCCGGAAACTTTTGCTGAGCAATACCCCTTGCGCGCGGCGGGCTCCATTCGCCTCCGTGTGACGTTGGTAGCGTCGGTTATGACGGCGCGTTGCCTATATAGGCGCAACCCAGGCGCGCGGACGTCAGTACTTTTCGTACTTTCCACGCCAGAAGCGCAGAGCCACGAAGTAACTGGCGTAGATGTGTGCAAAACTAGGGCCCTGAAAAAGGGGACAACCCTAGCCCTACAATATCAGTCCGCAAAGCAGGAAAGCATGGGTGGGTCTGTAAGGAATCTGCAGCTAGATAGTCTCTCTACCAGATGATGCGTTACCGAAGGCAAGTAACTTGTTCATCTGATAGCTGCAGATTCCTTGCCTCTGAATCAGATACCCGAGCCATACCATCCCGGAGGTGGGTTGCGGACTCACAGCCTAGACTAAGAAGTCTTGCAGGACTGAATGGGCAAAATGTCCGTCCCTGCGCACCTAACCATCAAGGCAGTAATAGCGAGAGATGGTCTTTTTCTGCACTGCCCTTCCCTTCTTTGCTCCCACATACCCCACAAAGAGTTGCTCGTCCACCCGGAACTCTTTAGTGCGGTCAAGGTATAACGACAACGCTCTTTTTGGGTCCAGGGTGGGGGGGGGGGGAACGCTCCTCTTCCTTAGAGGGATTTGGGGGAGCAAAGAAGGTGGGCAAAGTGATGGACTGACCCAGATGGAAAGGGGTCACAACCTTTGGCAAAAAAGGACGCACCACCTTGTCCGGAAAGGACATAAGATAAGGATGTGAGCTGCATAACGCCTGCAACTCACTCACCCCCCGGGACGAAGTAATCGCCACTAAGAAGGCTGTTTTGATGGTCAACAGCTGGAGGGGACAATTGTGCAAAGGCTCAAAGGGAGCACACATCAGATAGGGGAGGACCTAATCAAGGTTCCACTGCGGCATAATAAAGGGCGTGGTTGGAAATAAGTGAGCCAGCCCTTTTAGGAATCTATTTACAATAGGAGACTTGGAGAGAGAAGGCTGGTTTGGCAGCCGCAAAAAAGCAGACAGAGCAGAAAGGGAACCCTTGAGAGTTCCCAAGGTAGAGCCTTGCTGGGCAAGGGTTAGAATGAATAAAAGGACAGTAGAAAGAGAAGCAGAAAGAGGGTCAATGGACCTTTCTGTACAGTATAATACAAATTTCTGCCAACAGCAGGTGTATACCGTCTTAGTGGAGGGCCGCCTGGCCGGCAGAATAACATTACGGACTTCGGGAGGAAGGTCAACAGCCATCAACTGTCGCTGCTCAATCTCCGCGCATGGAGGCGCAGAGTTGACAGGTTCGGGTGGAGAACCCTCCCCTGCTGCTGCTACAGAGGATCCTCCCGAAGGGGCAACCTGATCGGAGGATCGATACTCATTCTCAGAAGCTCTAGATACCAGACTCTCCTTGCCCAGTCTGGAGCCACAAGAATGACTTGGGCCCGGTCGCTCCTGATCTTCTTCAGAACCCTGGGTAGGAGTGATATGGGCGGAAAGGCGTGCAACAGGCCTAAGCTCCACTCGCGATGAAAAGCATCGCCGAACGATAGCCGCCTTGGAAACCCCAGCGCGCAGTACTGCTGACACTGCACGTTCTCTTCGGAGGCGAACAAATCTAACCTAGGTTCTCCCCACTGCTGAAAGAGACCTTGCGCACCTCTGACTGGAGATGCTATTCGTAATCCACTAGGCATCGATGGCCGAGTTTGTCCACCCTGGCGTTTAAAGAACCTGCCAGGTGTTGAACCACCAGGGTTCCGCCCTGCTGTTCCAGCCATGTCCAGAGACGCAGGGCCTCTCGACAGAGTACACGACCCCCACCCCACCCTGCTTGTTGCAGTACCACATGGCTGTGGTCTTGTCTGTGAACACCTGCACTTGCTTCCCCTTGACAGAGGGAAGAAATGCTTTCAATGCCAAACGAATCGCTTGGAGCTCCAATGAATTCAAGGGGAGCTCTGACTCCGCCGGAGACCAGTGTCCCCTGATCTTGCCCTCTCCCAGATGGCCGCCCCATCTCAGTAGTGACGCATCTGTCACGACTGAGATCTGGTTGGGGAAGGGAAAGGGGTCTGCCATTGACCAATTTGCGGTTCGTTAACCACCACTGCAGATCTTTTGCAGTTCTTTCCGAGATCCGAACCATGTCGGTAAGATTTCCCCGATGCTGTGCCCATTGGAACTTCAAGTCCCACTGCAGAGCCCGCATACGCCATCTTGCGTGTCTTACCAACAGGATGCAGGAGGCCATGATTCCCAACACCCTCAGAGTCAGTTTCACCGAAATCCAGGCTAGAGGCTGAAATATCGGAATCATAGCCTGAATATCCTGAACTTGCTGCTCGGGAGGATAAGCCCTAAACTGCACTGTGTCCAGAACAGCTCCGATGAAAGGGAGCGTCTGAGAACGAGTCAGGTGTGACTTTGGCACGTTTATAGAGAACCCCAGCGAATGTAGGTGGTTAGCCGTAGTCTGAAGGTGGGAGGCGACTGCCTGGGACGAGGACGCCTTCAACAGCCACTTGTCGAGGTAGGGGGAAGACAGACACCCCTAACCTGCGCAGATGTGCTGCGACCACCGCCATCACCTTGGTGAACACCCGAGGGGCACTGGTAAGGCCGAAGGGGAGCACGGTAAACTGAAAGTGCTCGTGGCCTACCTCGAACCGCAGGTAACGCCTGTGTCCCGACAGGATGGGAATATGAAAATACGCATACTGCAGGTCCAACGCTACCATCCAGTCTTCTTGGTCTAGGGCAGACAAGACCTGAGCCAGAGTGAGCATTTTGAATTTCTCCTTCTTGAGGGAGAGATGGACGGTCCGAAGATCTAAAATAGGCCATAGACCCTTGTTCTTCTTCGGAATCAGAAAGTAGTGGGAATAACAGCCACTGCCTACTTCTGAAACTGGGACCCTTTCTATTGCTCCCTTGGCCAGGAGAACCGTAACTTCCTCTTGGAGCAATTTTAAATGATCCTTCATCAGCCGTTCCGGACTTGGCCGAATAGTAGGAGGAAAAGAAAGGAAAGGCAGAGAATATCCCTCCTGGACGATCCGCAAGACCCACTTGTCCGATGTTATGATCTCCAGTGGGAGAGATGAGGACGAATTCTCCCACCAACTGGAGTAGTGTGGTCCTGCAGAATCAGCCTAGGAGTGCTTGGAGGCTGTGGCTGCCGGGGGCAGTGTGGTAGACGACTTCTGGCCTCCATTCCGAGATCGGAATGCACTGCGTCCATGTCAACGCACGGCTTGGGCAGTCTGTGCGGGATGGTGTCTGGGATAGGGATGACGCGGCTGGAAACCCCTTCCATTGCCACGAAAGGGGCAAAAGGAAGCCTGGAGGAAAGGCCCAAATATCTGGCCGCAGCACGAGAGTCCTTGAACCTGCCCAGGGCCGAATCTGCCTTTTCTCCAAAAAGGCGGGTTCCATCAAAGGGCATGTCCATTAAATTGGCTTGGACATCCCCAGAGAAGCCAGTAGTACGAAGCCAGGCGTGGCGTCTCAGGGCCACCGTCGTTGAAATCGATCTGCCCAGCGAAATCGGTCGTATCCAACCCACGCCGTATGGCGAATTTTGCTGCATCCCTCCCATCCTTGACAGCTTGGGAGAGCACAGTCCGGGACTTGTGGCAGCACTTGTGCAACCATCTCCCAAAGGGAATGGGAGAAACGGCCCAATAAGTATGCGGTATTCACAGACTGCAATGCCAGGCTGGAGGAAGAAAACATCTTCTTCCCAAGTGAATCCAGCCACCTGGATTCCCTATCCGGAGGGGCGGAATGCGCCTTGGGACGTAGAGGCCTGCACCACCAAACTCTCTGGGGTGGGGTGTTGGCTGAGGAACTTTGGGTCGCCCGGAGCTGGGCGATAGCGGCGTGCAATCGTCCTATTTACAGGAGCCCCTATGCTAGGTTTGGACCACATTCCTAGAAGGGCGTCCGTAAGTGCCTCATTAAAGTGTAACAGGGGTTCGGAAGTGGAAGCCCCAGGTTGAAGCACCTCAGTCAGGAGATTAGTCCTGACCTGCACTGAGGGCAGCTCTAGTCCGAGGACCTCAGCTGCCCTCTTTACCACCATGGCATAGGACGCTCCGTCCTCCATAGCCACCGTAGGTGGAGACAGCATGCCAGTATCGCCTCCCCAAGTTCCCCATACCAGTCCAAATTCTCCTCAGACATCCTGGTTCTCAAGAGAGTCTCCAGACCCCTCCCATTTCTCTCCTGAGCCTAGCACGTCTTCAAAGTGCTCAGGCGACAACATAGAACCTCTGTGTTGGGGGGCGCTAGAGGGCGCCAAGCAAGATGGCCGCACTTACGTGAGGCTCCTGCAGCTCGGGGTACAATCTGCTCGACATCCTCCTCAGCTCTTACCCTAAAATCGCTAGACGAACTGCCGATGGGGTAGCGGAAACCAACTGCTTTCCACCGGAGTGGAGATATTGATAAAAATCACGCCACAGACCAAGAAAGCTGCCTCCACGCTCTCCGGCCCTGCGGATCTAAAATGGCGGCCGCCGCTGTCGCGGCACTCTGAGCTCGCCGCTGCGGCCTCGACCAAAGATAGTCCTGTATCCACATCATCACCTGGTGCGGCTGGTGGCTCCGGAGCCCTCCTGAACCGTGAGGACGGCGGCGGCTCGATTGCTGTCGGGTGCCCTGGGAGCCCGTTCCCCTCTATGATGCCTGCCACCCTGCAGATCTCCCCTCAGTGACTGCGCGTTCCTGAGCCACACTGGCTGAGCGGGTGCGCCTGAAGTCTGCGCTCCGTCTTGGCCCCATCCGGACTGAACGACCTGCGCCGAGGGCTGCTGTCGGACACTGTGAAGGCCGCTGGCGATTGGGAGGCGCGGCCCGGAGTGGTGTCTGCAGCGGCGGCGTTGCCCAATCTAAATAACAGACAGTGAAACCTGGACCCGGCGTGGTCTAGACCAGCCCGGTTACGGAGCGGGGGGCTCACGCCTCTCCCTGCTGCACGTCTTCGCAGACTGGCCTGCCTGCACCGGGGGCTGTAAAACCCTGCATCTATCAGCCTGGTGAGTCCGCACGCAGCGGCGGCCCCCTTCGCCGCCCAACGCCCGCCTCCCCGCGACCTGCGCTATCCACCTGGGCCGCGCTTATCTCCTGGGCGGCCTCCTTCGACTCCACCCCCGGCCCCACTGCGCTCTAGTCCGCTACTGTCTGCCCCCCCCGGGGCCATTTGCAGGGGCGCAGCCGCACCGGAGCGGTCTGACCTCCCCCCTCGGCCACAGAGCAATAGACTGCCGCGCCTCCCGCCTGGGACGACCTCTTCTTCTCGGCCTGGGGCCTGCAGCCCCCTGACGGCCTGCCTGCCTCGCTTGGCACTGCGCAACTCCCTCACGATCAAGGACCTTGCTCTCCCTGGCTGCTACGGCTCGCCAACTCATCACGGCCCCTCACGCTCCTGCAGACAAAGTGGACTTTCTCCAAGGCCTCTACGCCTGCCCTGCCACCCAGTACTACTTGCCAACCACCTTCTAACTAATGGAACTGTGCGGCTGCGGCCTCCCTAACAGAGACCATCTGGGGGCCCCCCTAGGCCTCTACGCATCCCGGCCTCCTTCCATCAACTGCAGTCCTGCACTTGTTAATAAGCAGGGGGGGTTCTGACACTTGCCCGCTCTTGCTGACGCTGCATTTCATCCTCACCCACTTAACAGCCTACCGCCGCCAGCGGAGCCGATCTTCCCGGTCCCCCGCAGCAACGCCTCCCCTAGACTCGGAGACTGGCTACAAAGGACTGTATATCGGCTGGTTTTCGCACTTGCCTGAAGCGACCCGCAAGATCCCAGCTGCTGTTGCGTTCCCCGGGGCCTCAAGAACCTCATACCAGTGGGCACACCCACCGGCTGCCCCCACTTGACTAACAGCCGTAGCCATGGGCAAAGTGGACGGCAAACAGCCCAAACTTACTTTTGATGCCCGCAAGTACGCAAGCGGACATGGACGGGGAGCAACCCGGAGCCACCACTACTGACCCACCTACTTCCACGGAAGACTTGAAAGAACTCCTCCTGGTAATGCAATCCAGCCTGACATCCATTGAGTCCAAAATGGATGCGATGAACGCTCGCATGGACACTCTCACGCACAAACGCGAGCGACACGAGGAACGGATTAAAGAAACGGAGCGCCGTATTTCCGACTTGGAAGACACCTCCACCACGACTGCAGATAAAACACTCGACATGGAAAAAGTCTTGAGGGTCATAGCCGCAAAGAATGAAGACCTAGAATCCTGCTCGAGACGCAACAACCTGCGAATCCTAGGTGTACCGGAATCCACCGCCACGGGAAAAATGGAGGACTACGTGGAGCGCATGCTCACCGCGACCTTTGGTAGGGAGGCCTTCTCGTCGGCCTTCGTTGTTGAGAGCGCGCACCGTTCACTGGCCCGCGCCCTGTGCCTGGAGCCCCTTCTCGCCCCATCATCGCGAGGCTCCTTAAATATAGGGACCGTGGCACTGCACTGCGACTCGCCAGGGAGCATGGCCAGGTGCGCTTCGAGGGCGTAGAGGTGTCACTATACCCTGACTTTACCATGGCCGTCCAAGAGGCGTGCAGCAAGTTCCTCCCAATGAAGAAAAAACTTCAACAAATGAAATTGCCTATGCCATGCTCTTTCCTGCACGCCTCAAAGTCACCTACCAGGGGAAGCAACACATATTTACCAACCCCCAACACATCCAGGACTTTATAAAAACCTTACCCAGGAAGTCCACTGATCGCGCTTCCCCCTCCACTCGCTCCCCTGATACTGGCGGCACATCAGATGTTGAATAGCGAGCACACCTCTCTTTAAGAAATCTGCCACGGACTTCATTTTGTACCTCTCACTGCAGCCAATTCAACCAGGCTACTGATTGACATGTAACACACTTCATTATGGTCAAGATATTGAACCCCCGCTGGGCTTCTCCTGCGGATGCGATCGCCGCTACCCCACCTGAAGAATATCCCGCAGAACACAGGACAAGCTGAGACTTTCCACTATCCTCCCCCGAGCACCCTCGCCGATGCGAGGCGTTTTTGGCCCGCCCTCTGGCCGCTACCCACTTAGGGAACCCCTATTCTGCTCTGGTTTATTAGTTTCACAGCCCTGCATCCACCCTCCCCCGTTGGGAGCATGGAGCATGAGGCGCTGGGAAAAAAGGGAGGGTATCACGTCACAGCAGGTTTGGGCTGCTGATGTGGGTGGGGGGAGAATTTGTTTACTACCACTTACTGTGAACTTGACACGCTTAGGCGCAACCGACGCAACTGACCTGCTCGACAAATACCTGACGCACACTATAACACTTTTGACATGTCACCATGGAGAACCGTCCTAGCCCTCCTAAATACAACTTCTTGACGTGGAACGTGAGAGGCCTTGGCGACCCTCGCAAACGCCGTCACATCCTTTCTTACCTGGACAGACACAACATACATTAAGCTATGCTCCAGGAGACACATCTTATCCCCACAACCCCAACCTCATTTGCATCCCGATGGGCAACCTGCCGATGTTTCTCCTCATACTCCACCTATGCACGTGGCACGGTCATTTTGGTCAAGCGCACACTTACTTATACCCCAGTCGGGGCTTATGCTGACCCGCAGGGCAGATACAGTATTCTATGGGGCAGACTGGCTGCTCAATCCATTACGCTTGTCTCCTGCTACGGACCGAACACGGACGACCCCAAATTTTTCCGGGTCCTCTGGGGCAAGATTCTGGACTCCAGCTCCACGCACGTGGTATGGGGAGGAGACTTTAATGTCACTCTTGATCCACCACTAGATTGCTCGCACCCGCAACCCCATCACTACTCCAACGCACATCATACCCTTAACCACATCGTTGCGGACCACGGCCTAGTGGATGCTTGGCGCAGCCTTCACCCGCAAGACAAAGAGGGTTCCTGCTTCTCCACTGCCCATTCCTCCTGGTCTCGGATAGACAGCTGGATCAGGGGGTTAACCCCGTGGCTGTCCCACTCTTCCCATTTGCCGCGCACATACTCTGATCACTCTTCGGTACTTCTCACGCTCATACCCCCTCATGAAGAGGCCCCTTACTTGTCCTGGCGCTTACCCGCGCAAGCCCTGCTAGACCCTGTATTTAAAGACTAACTCGAACAAGAAATCGTGGATTTTTTCCCCCGAAACGACCACTCAGTTGAACAATACTCCACGGTATGGGAGGCCTTCAAAGTTACCATGCGCGGAATCTGCATTGCCAAAGGTGGGGGGATGCTGAGGGACATTCGTTCCACACTCAGCAAATTAGAGGAAGAACTTAAACACACTGAAGCCCAGATGCAAGCCACACCTACCCCCGAGTTACAAACGAGCCTACGGGAACTACTCACAGACTATCAAGAAACAGCCGAAAGAGAGTGTAAGTTTAGAGGGAAATATCATCAGGTCCGCCGTTATGGGGAGGGTGAGCGACCAGGTAAAGAGCTAGCGGCCCTGATTCGTCCCCCTAGATTCTCCAACACTATACTAGAAATCACTGATGAGGGTCACACACACACACACAGACACTGCTGAAATTGCAGCCATCTTTAAACGCTTTTACAACACCCTGTACACCTCACACAGGACACACCCTGCCGATTTCACCCCTTTCTTTGAAGATACTGCGATTGCCTGGCTCGGTGATACCCAAAGGGAATTCCTCCTTGCACATCATGAGGACGACGAGATCATTACCGCCATAATGCAGCTGCAGTCTGGCAAGGCCCCTGGCCCTGACGGCCTCCCGGCCGAATTTTATAAAACTTTCCGTAATATACTTATTCCCATCCTGCAACAGGTCTACGAGGAGGCTAGAGAAACGGGTATACTCCCCCAGACAATGTGAGAGGCGCTCATAATATCTTTACCGAAGCCGGGAAACCAGCTGCGCAGTGCGATTCATATAGGCCCCTCTCCCTCATCAACGTAGACGCTAAAATATTAGCAAAACTGATTGCGAACCACATCAGCCCCCTCATGACTGTCCTGGTCCTCCCTGACCAATCAGGGTTTGTGCCCAGCAGAGGTACATCTCACAACCTTCATACCGTATTTGCTGTCCTACAGGACATCGATCCTGAAGCAAATGCGGTGGCTGTCTTCCTAGACGCCACCAAGGCATTTGATTCCCTAGAATGGGACTATCTAGCGTTTGTCCTTCCGCGCATGGGCTTCCCCACTCCTTTCTTGGCATGGATTAACTTGCTCTACACAGGACTGCAGGCTAGTGTACTGATCAATGGTACTAGATCCTCCCCCTTCACCATAGCCAGAGGCACCAGGCAGGGGTGTCCTTTGTCCCCCCTCCTCTTCGCCCTTGCAATTGAGCCCCTGGCCACCAAGGTTCGCCAGCATTTGAGAACATGCCCTCATTTACCCCGAACGGCAGATCCTGATTTCCCTATACGCTGACAACCTCACTCTCTATCTGCGAAATCCGGAAGACAGCCTCAACCCCATTTTAAGGCTGCTCATCCTCTTTGGACATCTCTCAGGGGTCAACATCAACTGGGGGAAATCCCAAATCTTCCCCCTTACAGAAGCTACCCTGCGGTTCACCCCAGACTATCCCCTCGCATAGTGCGAGGACACAATCAAGTATCTAGGGATAGTCATTACTCGAAACCGGAACGCCTTGATGGCAGCGAACTATGGGCGCGTCCTAGACCTTCTCACTGACAAAATAACCAGGTGGATTGCCATGCCAATTTCAATGGCCGGGAGAGCCTCACTTATAAAGATGGTAATCCTGCCCAAGCTGCTCTACCTTTTCATCAACATCCCCTATGCCCCCAGCAGACATTTCTTTCAAGCCCTAAAAACTCAACTCATCCGTCTTACCTGGGGAGGGAAACAGGCTAGATTGCGCTGGGACACTCTCGTACGGCCCTTTAGTGCGGGGGGGGGGGGGGTTTGAGATCCCCCACCTGGAACTGTATTTCAGTTGTGCTCAAGCCCACTTTGCAGCGTATTGGATGGACCCCCCCATATATTTATTTAAAGAGTTTTATATAGCGCTAGCTAGACCCGAAGGTATCAGAGCGCTTTACATAAGGTTCCACATAGTTGCAAACTTACATCAGTTACAAGTTACCAATGATACCAGTAAAAACATTTAAGGAGCATAGAAGAAAAGGAAAGTGGATTGAGCAGGGTAAGGGGAAAAAGGGGTAGGGTATAGATACGACGGAGAGACGAAGGGAATGTCTGCCCAAGGTCCGGCTGGGTAGGTGAGAGCCAAGGGGGAATCCGCAGCCCATCTCCTCTTCAGCTATCAGGTAGCTCCACCGGGCATCGGTCAAATAGCTAGGTCTCAACAGAAAAACATTAAAGGGATAGAAGGCAAGAAGAAGGGAGCGTAGAGGGGGAAGGGGTTAGGGTGAAGGGGTAGGAGGGAGATACGACAGAGACGAAGGAACGTCTGCCCAAAGTCCGGCTGGGTAGGTGACGGCCGAGTGGGGATCCACAGCCCATCTCCTCTTCAGCTAACAGGTAGATCCACCGGGCATCGGTCAAATGGCAGGGTCTCCACGGTCGAGGGAAAGTTCGAAAAGTACATGTCCTAGTGGGAGAGCAGGATCAAGGTCAGGTGAGGGATGTGGTTAAGATCAGGTCGATGACCAGTTCTATTGTCCAGGAGTGGTGGAGCATCGTGGAGAGACCAACTGAGGCGGCCATCTTGAGGTCAGGCAGGGGGGTTTTGACCTTGGTGTTAAGTTCAGTCGGTCCCCAAAATTCTCAATGACTCAAAAGCATAGGGGGTGCAATCAATGCAGTCAGGCGGCAGGAGGACAGGGCGTGTGTCCGCATCCTCTTTTGTGTCACCGTCTCTGAAGAGCGACCGCTGTTTAACTCGGGGGACGTTGCAGGTCGTGCTCGAGTGTCTCACCCTCTTCAGCCGCAGCCACACCATAAATGAGCAGTGTGGCGAAATCACCCCTGTGGGGTCAGCCGGCATAAAGAGGTGAGGGCCGAGGGGTGGGGGCGTCGGATTGCAGATTGGAACAGGACAGTGGCATCACGGAGCATTACGTTGCTGGAGTTGTCGGTTATTATTGTTCAAAGCGGGTGCCATGTTGGGGTCAGGCTACCTGCTCGGGTGAGGTTTCTTTCTGTGGGACATGATGGGGTAGAGGTGCCCCGTTTTGTTGGCTGATGTCACCCCCTCCTTGCCACTTCTCGTCTGGGACAGTGATGCTGCTCCCCGCGGCGCGCCCAAGCCCCCGTTGCTCACCTAGGCGAGGGTTGAGGCGTTCGCCGTATCCCGAACGGCCGCCATCTTAGGGTCAGGCTGCATCGATAATTTCCCTCGCAACTTCAAGCATCATTCAAACTGCCGCAAAGGAGATTTTACCTTATCAGAGGTAAATTTTAGATAGATTTTACCTTACCACGAAGAACCCAATTTAAACGGGATCGCCCGCCCTGAGGGCCCGAGCTCGGACTCGGCATCAGGGATTTGGGTGTTCAGAGTGCGGTAGGAGCGGGAGCAGCGCTGTAAGGGTCCGGGTCCAGGAGTCCAGGATGTTGGATTTTCGTCGCGGCAGCAGAAGGTCAATTGCCACACGGTCCGTAGTAGTTTCCCGGGGGCACGCTCCCGATGTCGCGGCCCCCGCTCAGCTACGACCAAGCGCGAGTCCGCTCAATCCCAGGCGCCATCTTGAGGCGCGATCGCCTGGCGAGAATAAAAGCCGATATCTCGGCAATGCAGCAGCCAGGTGGAACGGCGGCCACGGCGGCAGACGCTCCCAATCTTCCGATGTCGGGAGTTAGCCCTTTCTGCTGGTTTTGTGGGGATTAAAGCACCGCGCTAGGTTGTTGAGCGCGAGGCTTCCACAGAGCTTAAGCTCCGAGCAGCCATGATGGAACTGAGCCTCACTTAGCAATCGAGGATGGATACATGTCCCCGACCCCCTGTTCTGCATATTTAAGCGCACCTGCTATCCCGCGACGCCTCGCCTCCTCCACAGTAGACTGCACTACCAGCGCTTGGCGTGATCTGGCCCGTCGCCTCCACATCACCACGTTATACTCCCCCTTGTTGCCTCTCCAGGGCCGGCTTGACCTTCCGGTCGCACGGGAGGGCGGCTGCTGCCAACTCCTCCGAAAGCTTTCAATCCAGAAATGGGGTCAGCTTTATATAAACTGTATATTTAGTACCAGTGAAGAATTCTTCGGTACTACCTTACCTACCCCCCTGGAGCGCTTTTACTATATCCGGCTGAGGCAAGATGTCAAGGCCCTCACCCCGTGCTTCCCACAAGAGCCCCCTACGCTGTCTCCGCTGCATAACCTCCTGCAGAAAACTACCCCTGCACATGTCATTTCACTGCTCTACCGCACCACCCAAAGAGACTGCACCCACGACCCCCCTTCGGCTAGGTCCCGCTGGGAGGAAGACCTCGACTCCCCCATCACTGACGATCAGTGGATATTCTGCTGTCAACAGACCGGGAAAATATCGGCTAGTAGCAGGCTGCGCATCATCCACTATAAATACTTACACCGTCTCTATTAGACCCCACGCGCCTGATGCGCCTTCAGCTCCGTGACACCGACCGCTGTGACCGATGTGGGAGGGAGGGAGCGGACTTCAGACACTTAGCCTGGGACTGTCCTCCCATCCGGAGTTACTGGCTGGAGGTGTTGGGGGCGCTTGATAGAATGACCGGAAAGCACGTCCCCGAGGACCCCCTTGTCACGCTACTGGGATACACCGAAGCACTGACCGCTTTGCTGCGAAAATACATCTCCCTGGCACTCTTGCTCACTAAGCGACGTGTGGCCTGCAGATGGGGCAGAGGGAGGGCACCCAAATTCAAAGACTGGCTGAACGGCCTCATATATTGCTAAGACCAATTGCACACATATGCCGAACTCCTACCACCCTCTTCCCCCGTGACATTTGGACTCCCCTCCAGTCATATCTCTTGGAGCAAGCCACCACTGATGACGCAGCTGCAGAGCCTCGACCGGACAGGTGACGGGGATCGCACAAGGCGTGTGTTTTGAGTCACAGGGGACCCAATGGGGTCGTGCAGACAGAACTTAAGATGGTCGTGTCCGAGAGGCCTAGCTCAACTAACACACAATGCTCAGGTCATTTGGATACTGTATGTATGGTCAATTTGCGCTATTGACATGTTAAGTGGTATTGGTTATTTTCAAGTATTGTAACCTATGCTTAAAATCAATAAAGAAATAATTTTAAAAAAAATAGAACCTCTGGGTTCTGTAGACGTAGGAATCGGCGGCGATCGAACCACATTCCGGCTCCGTGTCATCAGCTATGAGGATGGGGCTTGCGCCACAGATGGGCATCGGCTACGTCGCAGGCACCGACTTCGGGTTTGACGCCGGGAAGGTCACGTTGGCACGACCGGCGTAAAACCGGATCCCTGAGGCCCCACCAGTGGCGTGGCCAGAGCCGATGGCGTCAAACCCAATGGGGCCCCTTCCGACCCCGCAGGGCCCAAAGGCTCACCAGCGGGGTCGTTCCGCTCAAATACAGGCGCATGTCCTCGTAAAATTCTTTAATTTGAGTAGGTGTCGCTCCGGCTCCCGGAAAAAGGGGGGGGGGGGGGGGCGCAAAATTGACTCTGGCTCCGCGGAACTGGGCCTAGAGCGTTGGTGCTCCTTACCTCTCTCGACGACAGACGCCAGTTGAGGTGAAGACGAAGTCCGCTTGGACTTCTTCTTCTTGTGCCTCTTCCCCGAGTGTCCCGAGGACCTTAAATAAGAGGAAGAGGACTTTGGGCTCCGGGATCATGACCTCCTCGGGGTCTCACTTGATGTTGTCAACTGCCGGGCCGCGAGTAACTTAATCGCTCGCTCACTCAAGGTCTTCGGACCCATCGTCCGACAGTCCAAACACTACCTCGTGTCGTGCTCGAGACACCAAAGACATATGTGGTGGGATCGGTAGCCGACATGCGAGAACAAGTCCTGCATGGTTTGAAACCGGTCTTCCTCGAAGACATCCCTCGCACACGGAGTCGGAATCCAAAAATGTCGACAAAAGTCAAGAAAAAGCGTGCCAAAAAGCGGTAGAGGGGTAGCTCTTCCCAGATCGGCGCTTAACTGGCGCGGAAAGAAAAGAACTGATGTCCGCGCGCCTGGGTGGTGCCTATATAGGCACCGCAACGTCCTAGCCGACATCACGCAGAGCCGAATGGAACCACCGACGCCGCGTGCAATGGGTATTGCTCAGCAAAAGTTTCTGGATCCAGCCTGACGCCTGTGAAATTCAAAGGTAAAGAATCTGCTGCTAGAAGTCTCCATCAGATAAAAGGGCTTAACCTGCATGGATTTCATCTGCACTGTGTTGGTCACTGAGAGCATCAGAATATGCTGGTTTCTCGGAGCAGGACCTGCAAAGGTGCATTCTGCACCCACAAGCAGTCTTGGCTCCACCCTACAGTTCTCATGGGAAGAACTGTCCTTTTAAGTCTTACTTCAAACAGTCAGTATTTGTGTAATCAGGGCACAATAATCTTTATATTACAAATTATTAGCAAATACAGCAGCCAACTGGTTTTAAGAACTGCGCATTTTGCTCCGTGAAACGTAAAATATTTGTCCACGAAGAGCGTTTAGTACTCACAAAACCAGGAACACATTCTGCTCTCTTTAAAAGTTGGACTTATTTTCCGTTTTTACCACTAGGCATTGTATATGGAAAACCTCCACAAACCTATAAACTGAACATCAGGCTTGGCATCCACAGCACATAGTGCACTCCACATAGACAAGGTGTAGAATATAGTATCAGGAATGAACATCTCAATATCATCAACAACTGGCCTAGGCTAGTGTACAGAACCTAGCACTGTACATTTAAATGTGTAATTTTACGTCCAACATACCTTGTTGTGATTGACTCAAATACTGTACCACGTATTGTTTTTATTTCAGTGCATCTGAGGTTAAGAACAAAAACTGACAAAAGATCATTGAACAATATAAGCATGTAGGTGGCACGTCAAAATGAAACTAAACAGGAGGAGAGAGCAATTACATCCATGAAATAGGATACAGGAATGGGGTAAACTGACATTATGGGGTTGTACATCAATAGTTTGAGGAAATATATTCTGCTGCAAATTAAAACAAAACCCAGCAATATGAGAGGGAGAAACCCAAACGCCTTTGAAAAACAGGGTAGAGAAGCAAGATGTCAAGGAGTGTGAATGAAGAACCAAGCAAGTCTGTATAAGAGAGAGAAAATTTTGAAAGGGGGAAGTGGAAAAGTAAGAGACCGGTAAGTGGGATGGGGGACAGACAAGACCATAGATGTGGTATGTCTCCAGGGTAGGGGTGGAGGGGAAGTGAGACGATCAGTCAGAACCAGAAGAAGCAGTTGTATATGGAGTCTCTTGTAAAAACAGATCTAAAAGTGTTCCAAAAGTTCTGAGAGATGGTGGGGTAGCCTGTGGATTTATATGAGATTTTCTGTGCTACTTAGAAATGACATCTATGTCCACCAGGTGTGGAAAGAGACCAGATTCGACGAATTCCAGTCTAGGGGAATTACTTTTATAGTGATTGTCAATAGTAAGTCAAGGAGTGCAAAATCAGTATCTCAGAGGTCCAGATAAAGGCGAAGACGCAGGAGGTCCCAAGATTATACCGTACCACATATTTTAATATTTGTAAGCCATAAGATATAGCATTGAGATGGGTTCAAGAAGGAAGGGCAGGCCATTTTTACTGCAGTGCAGCAGGAGTATTGCAAACATTGTACAGAAAATAGGTGTGCAACCAGACTTAAACAAAACAAAGTGAAGAGGTAATAGATGGGGCACAAATGAAACCCAAATAGTACACTTACAGTAGTTTTTCTACATTAGACATTCACAGTTTGAAATGTGAGATGGTGGTAAAGGTCAAGTGCCAAGGTCAACACCAGAACCAAGATTTGCAATTTCCATGGTGGGCTTCTTAGCCTAGAGCCATGTCAATCAACAAATAAAAACACAAATGTCGATATACTATATCAACAATAGTATGATTGCTTACACAAATAGATGCGCCGTACAGTCGTAGCGTGCGTGTGGCATCACATTCCCACCCCTAGTGAAAGTTATAGCTAGTTCTTCATCCAACACCACTTCTTCAGAACGCTTCTCCTCCATCATAGATTTTTCTGTGGAAAAAACAAGACTGTATTAGTCATAGTGCCAGGACATTTTGGTTTCTAGCTTTTTAAAAGCACCAATAAAACGCTATTGACATAGATAAGAGCATCCTGTGTTTTCATCCTAATATATCTTTTGAAAAACAAAAACAAACATTTGCATGAATCTTTGGAGTGTTTTCCCAAGCTACTTCCTAATTTTCTCACTCACATTTGAGCATTTTGTGTAAAGGCCTTTTGTGGCGCTTGCAGGATTTAGGAAAAGGAGCTCAGTGGAAACTCAGCAGAATATGGAAATAAGCCATTGTGAGTGCTGTTGATATTTGCTGATTGTCAATGGGAATACAATCCCCTCAAAACGAAGAATGTGAACAAGTCCCGTGACGTACAGCTGCCAAAGGAAAGATGCAGGTCATCCCCAGAAAAGCCACAAGTCGCTGAGGTAGGCACTAGGCTGCGCATCCACAAGGCTGCAACATTGCAAAGCAAAAGTTCCCAATCTTCCAAGCATAGGCTCACTTCTTTCTGAGAAGCGTCAAGGGACTTGGAGAGAGGGGAATCCATTCCTGCTAAGCAGATTATCAATGGTGTGTGATTGCAGTTGCTAACGACTTATCAGATATAGACACCAAAGTTTGAGTGGTATCTGGTTCGCTAAGAGGAAGCTGTCCCTGCACAGTAGCTCTTCTTAGGGAACGGTGTTCCCCAGACTCAGTGGGAGAAGACAGTAGCAAGCTCCACATGATGTCCTGATAAATGGGAAACATGTTTCTTTTAAAGAAGAACCTGTTGTTTTAAAGGGCACAGGTTGCTTTTGAAAAATGTGGGTAACCATAAAGTTATGGATGCGTGAATTAATCTCAATCACTGGCAATTACTCTGGGCCGCAATCCAGTCCATCTTTTTTTGGACCACCATGCCCTCTCGGACAAGAACCGGATGTAGGCAAATCATCCCAAGTCCTTCTCCAACAGAGCAATCCATCTCAAACAGGCAGGCGAAGTCTGCTCTGAATAGGAACACAAACAAACTGAAGATGCTTCAATCCTGTTTGGGGCTCGTCAGTAGGTGCAGCTTGAGTTCTATGGTACAGTGAGCCAAGGACCTGAGCCTGGGTATACCCGTCCGCTTTAGAGCGTTGCCCTGGGGAAAATGGAAAAATGTGATGCATACATTACTTGAATTAATCTCAGCCACTGCTACTGGAACCAAGCTACACTCAACTGATAAAGCCCAATATCCCCAAATCAGTCTGGTGTTGCTTGTGTTCAGATTCAGATGGGACTGGGCCTGGCGGGTATGGCTGAACTGGTTCTACTGAAATCAGGACCAAGGCTGATTTGCATATCAGTGCCAGGATAACCTCACGGGTGATAAGCCGCGCTTTATAAGTCTTGTTTGATTGACTGATTTGGCTGGTTCGTTTCAGGGGTGAAAGTGGGGCAAAAAAAAACAAGCATTGGCATAGCCAATAGGTCTCGACTTTGGGACCTTATAAGTGTTTAACCGTGCAACAGTTAATGTTGTTGCACCAAGGATATTGTGCTGCATAACTAAATACTTATAGGGTACCAAAAGCGAGACCTATTGGCTATGCCAATGCTTTTTAATTTTTTTTTATAGTGATTGGGGCAGAGGAACTGCGGCAGAGATGTGTTTTTTTTTGTGCAGATTTATATAGCGTGAACTCGACCCGAAGGTATTGGAGCGCTTTACACGAGCACCAGTTACGTTACACAAGGACACATTCATTATTTGTTAGGCGCTAGGAGATTAAGCGATTTGCCCAGAATCACAGGATGCTGAGCCGACGCCGAGGCTCGAACCTGGTTCCCCAGCTCCAAAGTCAGCAGCTCTAGCCCCAAGGCTACATCCTCTCCCCAAGGTTACATCCTCTCTTCTGTTGAACAATGTAGTTTTAGAAACAGTAACATTTACAGTTGCTGAAAAGGAGCTCTGCGCACAAGTGGTGCGCCCTGGAGGCTGGAGCCAGTCCTGCTGGCAAGAATGGAACATGTTGGGTGTAAATGGCCGGACTGCCTATAGTTGGAGCTGGGTGAGGCATTGAAAGCTTGAGCCTGGCCCGAGGGGATGCCTGGCTCCTCATGGACCATGAGCCAAGACGGGCTGAGCTGAGCTGTGGCATTTACAGTATCACGCGCCGCGCGGTGGAGGAGGGTCTACGCGGCAAAGGAGCGCGTTACTCTTGAAAGGCGAGAGCCCGGAGCGCGTTAGTCTTGAAATGCGAGTCCACAGTGCCGTGTTCATGTTCGTAAGGTGTTCAGACTGCATGGCCATTGCCAAACTTGTGCCCTGCATCTGCAGAGTGCGGGCGTGCATACACAATCATCCGGGGACCTAGCACGAGACGATATGAATAGTGCTATACAAATGGGAGCTAAACACTTAGGGACCCCTTATGGTATTAACAAGATAAAATCATTTCTCCTATCGGGTGACTGGTTCGTTCAGGCTTTGTGCATGGTTTCTCAAGGGTTATTAGGATAAAATAGCAACATTGTCTCCACAATGCTTCCAGTCTGCTGGTCGCATAACACAATTGAACACCGCCGTTGTCATGTGTAATACTCTGACAAATAGAAAAAACCTTTACTAATAAGTTTGTTTCTATCTCATTGTCGGCCGGGGCCATCGTAGCAAATCTAACTATAGAGCACACCGGTTTAGTTCCCTGTGTTATTTCGCAATGGTACCTTCCCCCTCCCTGTACCCACCCGTGTTTCCTCGTACCATGGTACCTTCCATACACGGCGCCATCAGCGGTCAGACCAGCTGTCTTGGACCTGCACCTCTGGCTGGCCTGGGGATGCTGGAACTAATCTAGGTAAAGCTTAATCTTGATTCCTCATTAACAACCACAGCTTTTCACGAGACCTGCAGGTGCGCCAGGCGCTTCGGAGAAGATGACGCTGCTTTATGATGTCAAGTTTTAAAAATGACAGGAATACGTCACTGGGCGTCTCGGCTGCTCTGAACTGCTGAGTTCACTCTCACTCGCCATTCTACGGTGCTAATGTTGGACTGCGCTCGGCACGTTTCGTATTCAGTCTGTATGCTTGTAAAACAACTGTAGGGTCTTACTAGGGGTGTCTGAGGCCGGGAGAGACCCTGGAAGTTCCACATGAGGTGTTCAGTTAGTACATAAACAAAGAACACTTGTTACAGGACTGGAAACGCGTACACACGTTACACTGACCGAACTGATGTTATCTGCACGCGAGAAAAGTCATTCCCAAACATTTTTTTTCGCATCCACGCACCGAGAAGTTTTTTTGACTACAAACTGTCCTGGTGCACAGCGAATGAAGCCAGGGGTTTGTTTACTGCCTGCTGGGCTCCGTTGGGGGCCTTGAGTGTTGTTGTACCCATGCAGTGAGGTGGGGTAGCACACGCGCGGCGGCAAAAGTGAAAGCGAGGAATGCAGAAACAAGCCCGGGAGTGGTGCACACACGCGCGCGCGCGCTGTAAGGAATGCAGACGCAAAAGTAAAAGCTAATTAGACCTGATCCAGAACAGATGGCACCCTGCGTGCTCCTGAGACCCCTAGGCCATGGGAGTGCAAGTTTTGAGGAGAGGCGGACATGCACCCGTCTTTGGCCATTTGCGTGCTTTCAATTATTGAAAGCCACACAAAGGTCAATGGGATGTGTGGGAGGAGGCACACCCACACGGAGAAGGCTCTTGGAAGTCTGAAGTGATTCCAAGAGCCCTCTCCTAGAGCAGCGAATGCACGCTGCTCTCTAGGCGAGACCTAAAAACCAATGGACTGGAATGCTTATTTGCGTAATTGCTAGTTGCTGTAATTAATTCAAGCATTCCATCTATTACTTTTTTAATAACCTCATTAAAAAAAACAAAATCCTGTATGGGAATGCAAATGTAGGGATAGGTACGAGGTCTGCTGCCCCTTGCAGCCCACACTGGCGTGTTCAAACAATGCAAGGGGGGAATTTCCAATCAACCAACTTAATATTCATTAGGCAGGTCCTTTTGTGACTTTCTCCAAATGAGCATTTTGAAACACAACCTATTATTACATAGGTCGTATCACCAAATAACAATCAGGGTGCATTAAATTGGTGAGCAATTTAGAGCATTTTTGACTTGCCTATGTGCTTATGTGTACTTCAGGCCAACATGTCAAGAGAACGAGTACAGCTTTTGCTGCATAGAGGATTTGGTAAAGGAAGAGACCGTGAATTCAAGGCGAAGAAATGAGCATTTTAAAACACTGCCTCACTAGATGCAACATGGGAGAGTAATAAGCATCTGTTAAGGATCTGGGAAACTTGAATACCTGTATCAGACACTGTCCAACATGGCAGAGAGAAAGAAAGAGAAAGACTATTACAGGCACAAAAAGACGAAGGGAAAATATGGTGAAGGAAAGATTCTTCATGGTCAGGTGGGATATGTGGTGCAAGGAGGAGAGTGGAACTCCACAATTGAATAACCCTTCTATGCAAGCTCAACATGTGTCACTGGCAGATGTGATTACATGGATGCACAAGCAAAGAAAAAACACGCATACAAAAAAAAAAAAAAAAAAGAAAAAGAAGAATGGATAACTGAGCCTAATGTGGGTAAATTGCAGGAGATGATTAACTCGGTGGAGCCTGAAATAAACGCACATTGGTTGAGTCACAACAAATGGAACACAAAATAGAGGTGTTTCAGGGCATTTTGGACCAGTTTTCCGGGAACCAACAAAGGGAAGATATAAAAGTCTCTGCGGCATTAATGTCAGGCTGGATACGAGACTCACTGGAACCAACAGAACAGACCCTGACATTTGATACACATCAAAACTGAATACCTGGAGGGGCGCAAGGGGCATAAAATAAGGGAACTGGGGAACAGAGGTGGACCCCCGAGTTAGAGAGACGTCGTTCGCGGGTGGGGGCTGCGGGGAAAGGGTCTGAGGTGACACCAGAGAGGCATCACAGCAAGAACCCTGCACTGAAGTGAGGTTGCCTACCCGCGATGGGGCCTGCCGTGGCACGCTTGGGGGGGGAGGGGGCTGAGCGGAGCGGTTGAAGCAGGCCGAAGGTAGAATCTTGGGGGGAAGCCCCGCTCGGACTCGCACCCCGTGGATCTCCGAGCCACCCCGAACCTGTAGCTGCGGGGGGGGGGCCCCACTCAAGCCATTTGAGAGCAATTAATCCCGGATCCAGTGGTGAGAGGCCACGGCCCCAGCGACACGGTGGGAGCTGAGACTGTGTACTGGGGCTTGATTGAATGCCCCCCCAGTTCCTTGCTTGCACGTGGTTCCTAAGTGCCAAGCTCCGGAACTTCGCAGACCCACTCTGGCCCCCACTGAAAGGCGGGGAACCCCAAATTCGATCAGAGTGCAGCCAGATAGCCCCATCCTGTAACCCCTCAAAGAAGATAGCACCTCCAGCAACAATGTAAACCACAGTCCCGCTCAAGCACAAAACAGAAGGTAAGGGGAGAAGGTGACCGAGGAAGGAGAAAGGAACCAGGTACTGGGCAAACGGGAGATCATACCCCTGCCCCGTAGAACGCATCAAGTACTAAGCCCGTGCCTTTTAAGAGAAGCGATAGAGAGCGGCCGAAGCGGTGCTCAAGAGGAAGAGAGAGAGACTTCCCGGACACCCCCAGACCCGGGCAGGCCGTGCTTGACAGCTACACACTGAGGAGACAGAGGACAAGTACAGTGCCAGCCATGGGCAAGGTAAGACCGGCAAGGCAGCCTCCCTCCCAGACTCGAATTGAGCAATTTGCCACAAGTGGGGAGGCCACTCACGCTGCAACCGCAAACAAGACCGATACCCGAGGGAGACCTGGCCACCATTCTTCAGGCGATCCACACGTCACAAGACTCAGTAGAAACTAAAATCAGAGAAGTGCGTGTCGTAATGGCACTCATACGACAGGATCTCCGCAACGCTACGGCTAGGATCTCAGAGGCAGAATCTTGTCTATCCTCCGAGGATGAAGTTGTAACAATGAAAGGTCAAGTCTCAAATCTCCTCTCTCACACAGCTGAGCCGCATAAAAGAGCAGAAGATGCTGAAAACCGTCCCCACAGGAACAACCTCTGCCTTGTGGGCATTCCGGAAGAGGTAGAGCCTGATCAGGTGGTGACCTTTATAGAAACCTGTGTCAAGTCGTGGATGCCAACGGACCACCTCTCAACATGGTTCGTGGTGGTGAAGGCTCATTGCGGGCTCGTACCCCGCCCACCTCCTGGAGCCCCGCACAGGCCCATCATAGCGTGCATCCTCAACTTTAAAGACAGAGATGCCATTTTACAGGAATCGCGCTCCCAAACCAATCTCTCTTACCAAGGGAATAAAGTTATGATCTTCCCAGATTACACTAAGAGGTACAAGTGCAACGGATATCCTACACTGTAGTCAAACAGAAGCTGCGTGGCCTCAATCTTTTATACCGGCTCCTGCTTCCGGCTCGCCTCAGGGAACAAAAGCCTCTTCTTTGATTTCCCGGAGGCGGCGTGGACTTGGGCCACAGAGGAACGCCTCCTGACTGGACTCAGCAGGAGCCCCTCCTCCCCCACACGGAGGCAGTCCAACACCGCAGCGGGACAACTGCCGAAGCGGCGACGCACTCAGTCCCGGCGGGGACGCACCGCAAGAAATCCTCATCACCCGAGGTGACCATGATAGGCACATCTGGCTCCCCGCGGAGACAAGACCACGAGCTTCATTGCAGGAGCGAGAACCAGGAGCGGAGATACCCCGGACCCGATCTCAGACGCCAGCGATCGTAGAAATCAGAGACTCGGACCTCTCACGCAGCCCAACAATATGAACAGTAGCGCCTGAAGGTAGCAGTTGCTGCCAGGTGACAGCCTCGACGACCACAAACACCTCCAGACTCCTGAACATTTACACATCAGTCGACAAGGAGGAGTCCACCACTCCGTCCTCAAATTGCAATGTTTGAACTTGTTTTAGTTCTTCTTTTCAGGCCGACAGATGCTTCAAGGGACGAAGTATGGGGAGGGGGGATGGTTGGGGGGGGGGGGCTGTTCGAGGTTTTAGTTGCTTGTTCTTGTTTTATCTCTTCTGGTTGATCGAGACACACGACATGACATGCCTACACCACTCGCACACTGGCATTGTTTCAGTGGCACCTCAGTACTCCATACCCATAGACTAAACACGTAAGGGCCCTACCACGCCCAGGGCCAACCATTGCAGCCCCCCCCCTAAAGACACCACCCACGGCGACGCCCCACCTTGACCTAGAATCCCTACGCATCCTCTCCTGGAACGTCAATGGGCTCCCGGATAAGATGAAACGTGCTGCGGTCTTGAAGTTCTCTACCCACTTTACCCCCTGCGCACTCATGTTGCAGGAAACCTACTTGCTAGGCAACCATTGCTAGCTCGACAAGGTTTTGATAGGGTGTTCCATGCGGGATTCACAAGGGGTGTTTCTCCCCAACAGTCCTTGAGCCCTCTCTCTGTGACCTTACAACCTTACGGACTTCCCTTCCCCAGGGAATAACAGTGGTTGGAGGGGTGGGAGGGGTCAGGGGGGCGGGGGACTTAAATGCAGTAATGAACCCAAAATGGGACGCCTCTGGCATCCCCTCCCCACAGCGGCAATTGTACGCCAAGAAGCTCACGGAATGGGCTTTTCACCTGGGATTATGCGATGTCTGGAGAGTATGGAACCCACGCCTCTGCCAGTACACGCATACATCTGCAGCCCACCATACCCATTCACGTATCGATTTAATTTAAGGTTCATGCCCACCGCCGACTGTCGCCAGATCGCGATCGTCCATACACCTGCCTGAGGACTCTCTGACCCCTACTTCTGGACGTATGGAGACCTTCCTGCGCTCTTTGCCCCATCTGGTGACTTAATGCCTGGTTCTACAGCACAGAGACTGCCAAAAAGCAATAAAAGAGGAGCTTAAGCAATATTTCCAACAAAACGAGGGATCGGTCACCTCCCCAGGTACACTATGGGTGGTCGGTAAGGCGACGGTCAAAGGCTTTCCCAAACGATATATTAAAAAGACACACCAGGCCCGAGATGAACGTCTCTCCCAATTGGAGGCCCGTGCAGCCCAGTTGGAACAAGCTGGGGACGCACTGGCAGGAGGTAATGTGGCCTGCCGGCTAGACCTAATTCGCGAGGAAATCCATCTCCTTAGAATCTGCCAAACAGATGTGGAGGTCCTCCACAGCCCGAGTATACGGATGGGGAGAAAAAAAAAAAAAAAAAAAGGTAAGCTGTCATATGACCTGGTCCTGCACCTTCATATTGAAATACTGGGCGGAACTGAGTGGGGCACTGGGATGGGAGGTTCCATGCATGCCTCAGATCCTGCTCCTGGAGGGTATAGGAGGCTCCAGGGCAGACAAAGCATTTCTGGGTACAGCCTTCATGGTGGCCAAAAGGGACATAGCGATTAAATGGATGACCCCCCGCTCACCCAATGGAGGAAGCGCTTGGATTGGTGCACCGCGCAGGAACAACCAGTATACATGGCTCGGGGATGTCCAACTAAGTACAAACGAGTGTGGGACAAATAGTTGGGACTGCTAGAATGAATAGGCGAGGATATGGGGAGTTACAAATCTTGATTCTCTGTTTGACTGTAAATGTGAATCTAGAAGTCTTGCACGGGCGGCCCGACATATCCAGTGTGGTCTGTCTCAAGCAGAAGTGACCTATTAACATGAAATGTCGTGTCTAATCTTTGTTTGCCAAAACCCAATAAAATAGGAGTATAAAAAAAAAAAATATGGGGTGAAGTTCACAAAACTGTTTGTTAGATAGTGGGTTTTTAAAGGAACCAATTAAGTGGGAGATTACAAGAAGCATAGATGTTGGATTTTTTTGGGGTGAGAAGGCTCTGCATTTTTGTCCAATTGAAATGTATTGTAGAGAATGCCAGGTTTTGAGACTTACAAAGAGGAGAATATAGAAAGGGTGATAACAGATTTTTGTCACAATATAAATAATTTGTTTGCTGGGTCACACTAATTTTAACAACTGCATTGAGTTCCAAGTTATTTCGCCAGGTGAAAAATGTTGACCCTGTGCTGGGATTCGAAAAACCATCTGTAAGAGAAATTGGTTACCTCACATGATTTTCTCATGGGAACAATGTCAGGTGTTCCAGAAGCTAAAATGAGGACATTTTTTCTGTAAATTCTCAAATATCTTCTTCATCCATGTCAGAATTAAGTCTGAAAGGGCGACCGAAAAATGGATTTTCAGCAACAGAAGCAGTTGGTACATGGATTCTCCAGGTACATTGATTCTCCAGAGGTCTACTCTAACCCAGATTTTTTATTGAACTATATAGCCAACATTCTGTATTCATAACAAAATGGACGCCATGATGTTGAATGTTCAGTTTAAAGCCTTTCCTCTAGACCAGTCTGAAGTAAACAAGTTTTAAGGTGTTGATGCAGATATGAAAACAGCTGGTACAAAAAGGTATGGATATTTAGTTAGTAATTTTTTCCATAAGATATTTTAAAGAGCTAAAATAGTTAATGACAGAGATCCCTACCTAATATCAGCTATCCTTTTCAACATCTGTTTTCTCAGACAATTCATCCTCTCACGCTTAATACCGCCTCAATTTTAAAATAGCAACATTTCAGTAGAAACATGGTTTTTAATCTTCCTTTTAAATGTGGGACAGTAGATTTTTAGAGGTGCAAAAAGCTATTTCTATACTGATCTCATATTTAAAATGAATGGACCGGTGTTGCTCGCAGTTGTGAGACCCTTTTAAGGAGTTGTTGTTTAGACATTTCAATTTTTCTTTTTACTTTTCCCCCCACTTCTTTTTGTCTCCCCGATTGAGCATGCAGTGGCTTCAAAATAATTGTTATTGTTAGTTAAATATAGGGAAATGATTAAAACAGATATATTTACTGTCAATAGAATATTGCACTGTATGCTTTTTAGGAGACTACATTCAAAAGGTAATTATTTATAAATCAGTAATGCAAGCCAGGCAGAAAAATTAAACTACTTTTTAAAAACAAAATCCAGTAAAAAAAACATAGTAAACACTGCCACTGAATAAACACGGATTGGAACCCTTTAAAAAAATATAATACAAACTCAAAGGAATGCTTTCGGGCATCGTTTACTTCAGGAACTTGTAGTAGCCAACATAAGAACCATTTTCATGTACATATATTGAGCCTTCTGCACAGGCAAGTGAATGATTCTAAAGCTGTAGCAGCATGTATCCATGTGCAGGCACATTCTGTGAAGTAGGTGAACATTCTGTTACTTTATTAGCTCTCTGTCATCTTTATGGGCAGCTGTAATTGGAAGAAGGCATAGTGATATGTGGAAACTGTAATGAAGCTTGTCTAAGAGACTAGCTAATGGTCTATTAGGTAGATACTGAACAGCTAGGCACCAATCAAAATGCAGCATGTTTGGTAGTGACAGTTGTCAGATTTGCAAAATAGATGAATAGTTTAGGAGATTGCTCCATGCAAATTAGTAGCCTAAATATGCAAACAAAATGATAGTTGATTTATGACAATGTCTACAGCGTCAGTCTATCCGGATTGTTCTTTAGTAAGGGCAAGGAAAGTATAGTAAAATATATGCTATAAGAAAATGAATGTCGAGGGTGACCTAGTTTAACACAACGTTGTTTAAGAGCCTTTTCTAGATACAGGAAAACTAATCTACATATTGGTCCTAGTATAATTGTAATTAAATTAAAAAACAGTAGGCTTAATTATTACATTTATTTACCACTGACGGACCAGAAGAGGCAAGAACATTAACTACGCAGGTGTGAATATTTATAATGGAGAGTATGTTTTGATTGCCTCTTGGATTCTAACACAAATACATTGTGGGTAGTAATTCAGCCCCACACTGCTGATAAATACTAGAACATTACCACTGAACCGGGATTGCTGAAAATGACAAATTGTTGTCACTTACCATAGGATTCCTCTATTATTAGTACGGAATTTCCAAGGCCAAGTGTGCAGTCGGCTTCATCGTCGTCACTAATAACGATCACACTCTCCTGCGTACTGACTGAAATGGGTCTGAAGCGGTCTCCAACAAGAGCTTCTGCAGCTATGTTTTCACCTTCGGCACTCTCATCAGCAGCTTTAGAGCACATGGGAATCTCATGTTCAGAGTTCGTAGGAGCTCCCGCAGATGTGAGACCCTCTTCGCAGTTCTTAGCAGGAGCTCCCGCAGTTGTGCCAGCCTCTTCACAGATCTTAGCAGGAGCTTCCACAGTTGTGCCACAGTCTTTACAGTTCTCAGCAAGTGAGTCAATAGTCGTGGTACTCCCTGAAGAGTCCTTGGCAGGAGCTTCCACACTTACAAACCTCTCTTCAGGGTCCTCAGCAGGAGCTTCTGCTGCTATACCACTCTCTTCTAAAACATCAACATGAACTCCAACATCCGTGTCACTTACTTCAGACGCCGCTACCTTTTTGGTACCAGCAGGGAGAGCAGCCCTTTTAGCTCTAGTCTTCATTTTTGCTGTAGGAAGCTAAAACATAATGCACAAGAAATGTTACATTAATACAGCGCAACAAATAAAAGTTGAAAATTCACAATTCAGTGAGAGTGGGAAATACTACACAAATGGGACTTGCTGCAGGAGCCATCATAGCAAAAAAAAAAAAAAAAATAAATAAATAAAAGAAGATGCACTGCTCAAGCAGATCAAAAGTTTAAAAATAATTTGACACGGGAAAAATCCCGCTGCATAAGTTCCCTTGTCACATTTAGACTCTAGCGCTGCGTTCCAACATTAGATAAGTGTGGCTCTGTATCCAGACATCGCAAACACAAGGAGATGATAGACGGAGTGCTGAAACTTTTCAGACACTCACCCCCTGGCACAGATCTGGGTTGAATCCATCATCGTTATTTAGCTCACTTCGCTACCCCAGTTCAGACCCAGCCATATGCAAATCAGTCTTGACCCTGTGCCACATGGGAACAGTCCAGCCCGAACTGCCAAGCCAGGTCTTCCCTGACCCGGAAAGAAGCATCCTGACTGGTTTCGGTGTAACACCCCTCATCAGCCAGGCTAGCTTGAATCCAGTGGCAAAGTGAGCAAGGGACCCACATTTGGGCATACCCTGCCAAATTAGGGCGAACAAAGTACACACAAGGAGATGATGGACGGAGTGTTGAAACTTTTTAAACACTCACCTCCAGTCACAGATCTGGGTGAATCCATCATGGTTCTTTAGCTCACTTCGCCATCCTGTGCTCTCGATGCCACTGGAGTCAAGCTATCCTGGCTGATGAGGGGTGGAACCCCGAAACCGGTCCTAGGATGCTGTTCAAGACAGTCAAGCAGTGCATCAACCCCCTGCGGGACTCACCTATTCCTCACTTCACAGAAAAGTGTAATGCCATCAACTTCTTCTTTAGTAAACCAACTACAGATGTTCCGACAGCACAGCGACAATGCTAAGCCTGCTTCATCTCTCACACCCACTCCGACCCGTAGATTCCAGCAGTGGTCGGCATCCAAAGCCCCATCTCTCTCAGATATGGCAGACCTACTCAACTCCATCAAAGCCTCTTTTTATAAAGAGGATGTCTTATCATCCTCCTTCATCAAAGCACTCTCTAGCAATACTCTCCTAACCCTACTTTCCATTGTCAATGGTTTCCTTACTAAAGGCATCTTCCCAGAAGCTCTCAAGCCAGTTTCTCCAACTCCTGAAGAAACCTACAACAGAACCCGATAACTTCATTAACTACTGGTCCATCACTCACGTACCATTCATCTGCAAGATCACTGAAAAAGCGGTCTATGTTCAAATCCAATATTACATCAATGCTAACCATCTCCGGCATGAGTAAATCTGGCTTCAGATCCAGCTACAACACAGAGACGGTCTCCTTACACATCGCAGACGATGCCCTCTTGACCATAGATGAAGAGGACCTCTGCCTCGTGATATTGCTGGACCTCTCAGCTGCCTTCGATAGAGTAAACAAGCACACCCTCATACGTACCCACGAGTTGAGAATGGGATTCGCAGGCCCTTCTCCTACCTTTCCAATCAAACACGAGTTTGTTCACATGGGTACCTCCAGGCCGCAAAAGATCCCTATGACGTGGAGTCCCCCAGGGTTCCATACCATATGCAGTTAATCTTCAACCTTTACATGGAAGCCGCCTTGTGCTGTACTCGGAGAACAGCATCAAGATTCACCAATATACGGATGATACACATACAAACACTGCTTTCACATTATCCAGACCTGGATGTTAAGCAGCTACGTGGAGCTCAATCCAACCAGGACCGAATTGCTATTAGCTGCCAAGAACACCAAACAAGATACAGTACAAACCTGGATTAATAACATTAATCTCGATGGCATCAAACCTCAACACTTTCCTCCTGAAAGTAACTTCAAAACTGCTTTGAAGCCCTTGAACTCTCTAATGTGGGTGGCGGTAATGTCATTCTCTGTTGCCTCCAAAACTCCACAATGTCACCTTTTAGAGGCATCCTACATGCTGCAGCACAGCTCATCCAGAGCCTGAAGAAATATGATCACATCACCCCATCACGATAAAACTATACTGGCTCCCCTTGCCAGCCCCCACCATCTTCAAAACCAGCTGTCAGTTACAAAGCCATCACAACCAGCATCCTGGCTTATCTTTCAGACAAACTCACCATTTCTGGTGGCTCTTGACACGCCTGCAACCAAGGTGTAGAAAAGAAAAACCAAGACAGACCGTTTACATCTATACACCCAGGATCTATTTTAGAAAAACATCCCCGTATCCATCAGGACGCCCTAACCCTGCTCCAATTTAGGAAAAAGTTCAAAAGTCACCTCTTTAAAAAACACCACATCACATTGCATTAACTATCCACAACTCTGCTTCCTCTCTTATAACTGGCTAACTTTAAGCTCACTTTTGACTAAATACACTGTTCCACTGCCTTTTTGCTAGGTTCATGCTAAAGAAATAAAATATACATATTAATACATACACGCAAAAAAGCTCTGAGGTTGATCAACTGAAGTAAAAACATAACCAGCAACTCAGGGGCTAAGAGAAGAAAATGACCAAACTCACAAAACTGCAATACCCCAACTCCCACTGGCGTAAACTACCAAAACAAAACCACTAAAAAAAAAAATGAAAAAAAAAAATAAGTAACATGCTGGTAAAACATAGACACCTACTAATACCACAGTATGAGATTGCAGTTCTTTGAAAAGTTATCTTAGAAGATCTCAAAGAGCAAGATTCTACAGGCCCATCATAATCAAAAAAGCTAATGACCCAAAATCTGGCCCTGAACACCTTACAAACGCCTATTGCACAATCTTATAATTGCCTCAAAGAGACATCAAGGACTTGATAGAAACCATGGGAAGAAAGGATATGGAGCACCACTGTCTAGAACTAGACCTAAAACTCTGAAGATTTACTAAACTGGGTTAAACTACAGCTTTAGAGCATGCTAACAGAACTGGACCGCTTAAACAAAAAAAGCAACTGGAGTATAAAGATGAAAAATTTAAGAATCGCACTTATTGGAAACCTTTAAGCTTAAAAGGAGCAGAGCATGAAATAAAGCCTCACTGGACCAAAAAATACCGGACCAAAGTGGCCAGACTCAAAACTTAAATAGACTATGGGAAAATGGAAGCAGTCATTCAGTGTCTCAGCAGGGTGTAGAGGGGCGTGTGCACCTCCCTCTTCTAAGCCTGGCAGCACAAAAGGATCAGGTTGCCTTGGCTACTAACGTCGTTGAACTGGACAAAGCTTCAGCAAATTCCCAATCAAGTGATCCCACAGCTTCCCAACTGGAGAGCAAAAGCAGTTTGAGGCGAAATAAGTGGTTAAAAAGACAGTTGCTGGTCGATGATTACCGCTGAAAGCTAGCCAACTAGCGGATGAAGAGTTATAGTTCTCTTCATACCTGCTCGTCAACTCCAATATGCTCAAATTGAATACATACAAGAAGGAAGTATAGATTTTTGGAGCGGGCTCTCTTTGAAACCCCCCTCAAAGGCCTTGTGATCTGGAAAATCCCCAGATACCTGTGAGAATGGCGATAAAAGTTTGGGTTCCAAGGAGAGTTCTTTATAGCACTTGAATCCCCAGTCAATGCAGTGATAACCGTATGCAATTTACAACTGAAACTTCAGAGGAAAAGTCCAAGAGTAATTCCTCAAGAATTTCGCTCCACAGTAGTCGCTGCTGTGGAATCACAGACTATAAACTCAGATGAATGGCATCCTTCCTCACGGGATGCACCAAGAGTGTCCACCTCCCTACCTTCTCCTCACAACCCAAGCACCCCATCTGCAGAGTACCTCAAGGCTCATCCCTTAGCCCAACCCTCTTCAACATCTACATGACACCACTCGCAGACATCGTCAGATCGCACAACATCAACATCATCTCCTACGCCAACACGCAGCTCGTCCTCCTCTCACTCTCAGCAGATCCCACCTTGACAAAGACCAACTTCCATAACTGCATGAAGAACGTTGCAACATGGATGCAAGATAACAGCCTGAAACTCAACATGGACGTTCTGATATTCGGCTGACACGGTCCTTTGGAACAACTCTTGATGGCCAGCGGAGCTCCGACCTACCCCCATGCTGAAAGACCACGCCCGCAACCTCGGCATCATCATGGACAGCGAATTCTCCATGAAAGGCCAGGTCAATAACATCTCCTCAGCGTGCTTCCACACGATCTGCATGCTCCGCAAAATCTTCAGATGGCTCCCCATCAGCACAAGGAAAACTGTGATGCAGGCCCCCATTACCAGCCGGCTCGAATACGGCAACACACACTATGCAGGCACCACCACCGAACTCAAGCAAAGACTCCAGACAATACAGAATGCAGCAGCCAGACTGATCCTCAACCTGCCCAAGAGGACATACATCACCCACACATAAAAGACATCCACTGGCTCCCCATCCAGAATAGATGCCATTTCAAGCTCCTCACCCATGCCTACACAGCCCTTCACAACGAAGGACCAGCCTACATGAACCACGACTGATCCACCCACCTACCATAAACCTCTGCTCCGCACACCTTGCCCTTGCTCAGACACCATGTATCTGCCGCAGCCGCTCCGAAGGACGCTCCTTCTCCCACCTCGCCGCAAAAGCCTGGAACCACCCTCCCTCTTCACGTCTGCACGTCACCCTCTCTGACCCACTTCAGGAAGGGACTCAAGACCTGGCTCTTCGACTGATACCTGCAACACAGGGCCTGGATACCCCCCAGCCCCCTCCCCTGGGGAGATTAGCCACGTTATACACATATTACTCGATTGTTTGATTGCATGCGTTTCCTCAAGCATCGACTATGCAAAGTTTGATATCCAGGAATCTCTTGACCATGTCACCAAATCCAGGAGAAAGTTCCACTGTCTACCAGGTGAGCAAAGAATTTTTCGAAACGAGGGCACCCGCAATCAGGGCTAGGATTACTATGTTCCAGCACAAACTTTTCACTCGGCACACTTTGTTTTGCCTGGTTTGGGGGAAACGCATTTTCGGTCTAGCTCTCTCAACTTTGGAACTGTCGTCCATCCTCACGCAGGACGGTAGCGGACAACCCAACTCTTAGAAAAAAATCAGAAGTCCTTTCTATTTATTTGAAGTACAGTATAATTGATGGATCTAACTTTATTATTGTTGTTTTTGCGTCTCATTTCAGTTTCTCTTCTGACTTAATTAGCTCCAAGATGCTTTTTTTTGTTTCATTCATTTATCAATAGGAGTTTTGGTTGCCTTATAAGTTCGTTGCATTTGCATGCATGTTAGTTGGTAGAATTTCTCAAAATCGGAGGAAGATGGGAGTTGAATTTTTAAAGAGACGAGCAGTGCTCTTAGGTGTTGTTGGTGCACTAGCTCTAGGAGGATCTACCTCGCCAAGACGGGCATGAGTGTCTGGAATATGACAACACTCGATGAAAGTGGAGCTCTGTTACTCCAACAATCCCAGCTTGACAGGAATGACTAGAGCCAAGATGACATAAGGCCCATTCCTGTAGGTACAAGGCCTCGAGCTACCAGCAGCAAAAATTATCGGGGCACTCAGTCAAGCAGCCAATACTCATGAGGCAGGTAGACGTTGTAAATGAGTTGCATGAGCCAGAACGAGGATTCTTCGTGCAGGCAATAAATAGGCAATGCACAATGTGTCATCAATAAGTACTTCCAAGTTCATGGGAAAATTACAGAATTTTTGGGAAGAAGACAAAAGCCATAAAGAGGTAGTCTTTGCCCAGAAATGTTTCAGACAATGATTAGAGGATTCATCATATGAAAATAAATATGGTCTAGACTCATGGCCTGCACCAAACAGAATATCTATCCAGCCTGGGAAAACGCTCACTAAAACAATCTTAATTGCTGCGTAGGTTCAAAGTTAAAGTCACTGAGGCAGTCAATGCATTTACATACATTAGCAATTGAACTGGGCGGCAGGCATTCTGACCACTTATTTGCAGATCTGATAATTTGTGCCTTCGTAATTTAATTACATGCTTACTGTGAAGATACCTTACCAGCCTGTTATTTACACAACAAAGGAAACCAGCTTAATTATACACCTACTGGGAAGATACTTTACCAACCTGGTGTCATTTACATTCCAAAAGAAACACAGATGCACAGAATCCACCTCATGTTCCCTTTTCTGACAGTGTGAGACCCTCTTGTGAAGCTGAAGGCCAGGAAATGTGTGCAAAGGCGGCCTGTGTTCAGCATGCGTCTGGGACTTCCCCCATCATCAAGTACCAGCTTCTAATGTTCCACACTTTAAAAGGTGAGAAATATACATAGCAGAAACATCTTCCATCAGCGAAATTTATAAAAACATCCCCCGAAACCACGAACATAGCACACATCATTGCCTCAGGTACTACCAAAACAATTATCATGTAGACTTGCTTATTACCCACCAACCAAAAAGTTATTAAAGCTCACCAAAGAAACTGTGCAAGGATATAAGTACTACAGGTTTCTGCAGTCCTGAGAAGAAAATGCAGCATGTCCTCGGTCCTCCCTTAGTATACATGTTCCACACCTTTATAGCAAGTAAAGCCTCTAAGCCAGGGATCTTCAAACAAGGATGGGGGGGGGGGGGCTACTTGGGCCTTAACTGATCACAGGGGGTTGGGGGGCGCCAAACACCGGTCAAAAGAAGCATTATGCTGATAGCAGTGCTTCGTTTTAAGCTGAATACAAATGATCAGCAGTCAGCAACTCTAATGGGCCATTTTTAAAAGGTTTAACATAACTAATGTTTAATTAAGTCTATTTATTTATTTTATTTATTTATAAAGTTTTACATAGCGCGAACATGATCCCGAAGGATATCAGAGCACTATACAATTTGAGGGAGAGGAAGGTACAAGTTGCAGTAC
The DNA here is from genome assembly GCA_963921515.1 of Calotriton arnoldi. Classification (NCBI taxonomy): domain Eukaryota; kingdom Metazoa; phylum Chordata; class Amphibia; order Caudata; family Salamandridae; genus Calotriton; species Calotriton arnoldi. Next base: position 206,190 of record CAWUFW010002340.1, on the reverse strand, counting down.
AATCATCAAAGGGATACCAACCCAAACAAATCAAAAATGCACATCAAACAAGAAGGTTACAATCGAAGGGACAACAAAGGGTAATATAATGATTGGAACATAGCGAGCTGGGAGGGGAGCAAGTGATTAGTAGAGCAGAATAATATCAAATGCAAGCCTTAGGGTGTAGGTCCAAAGCATTAGAGCAGACTATCTAAAACCCATTTAAGGTAGGAACTTGTTCCTGAGGAATCTTTTTACTTCCAATTTGAAGGCAGTCTTGGAGGAAATTCTGCGTATTTCCGGTGGGAGAGAGTTCCAGATCTTCGGCGCCGAGCCGGAGAAGGCTCGGTGACACGTTCTCTTTTTGCGAAAGATCTGTGGTTTCAGGATGAGAGAGTTAGCACTCCGAGAAGGTCTACCCCCTCCAGATAATTCTAGCTTTTGCGCTAGATAACTGGGGGTTTTGAAATGGAGGGCGTTAGCTGAATTCTTGCTTCATAGGGCAGCCAAGTTAGGGATTTTAAGACTGGGGAGATGTGCTAGTTTCTTTTGGTACCTGTAACCAATCTGGCCGCCGCATTCAGTGAGGCCCTTAGTGGGGCCAAGGTATATTTGGGGAGGCCACAGAGCGTAGCACTGCCATAGTCTAGACTCGGTAAAACAAGCGCTTGGACCACTTGCTTGAAGTCAGCTTGTGGGAGGAAAGGTTTGAGATTCCAGAGTATCCTCATTAGGTGAATAGCTCCCTTGCACGCATTGCTGATATGATTTTTTTATGTTCAGATGCTTGTCTAGGGTGATACCGAGAGATTTGGCTGAGTCAACAGTGAGGGGGGAGCAGTTGAACGCAGTGAGGTGGTTCTTCCAAAGGTCAATCTTGGGGATGTGATTTGGGGGAGAAATGAGCAGGAATTCGGTTTTGGAGGTGTTGAGCAAGAGGTGGTTCTCAGTTAACCAGTTTTGAGTATTTATTAGGGTAGAGTTGAGTGAAATGAGGTTATTCGGAGATGAGATTTTCAGATAGAGTTGCGTATCATCTGCGTACATATGGAAGAGAATGTCAGCGGAATTTAGTTCATTAGCTAAAGGTTCCAAGAACAGATTGAAGAGTATTGGGGATAGGGCAGACCCTTGGGGGACCCCCGTGGATACTGGTGAAGGTTGGGAGAGAGAGCAGTTTGCCTTAACTCTTTGGGATCTGTGGTGGAGGAAGGACGAGAACCATTGCAGTACCAAACCAGAAAAGCCCACCCTGTGCTTCAAAATGGATATGAGGTTGTCGTGGTTAACAGTGTCAAACGCTGAGGAAAGGTCGAGGATAAGGAGGCAGGATTCATTTTGGTCGAGCATTTTTAAAATGTCATCCATAACGTGAGAGAGCCGATTCGGTGCTGTGCCCACTCCGGAAGCCAGATTGGTGTTGGTCCAGGAGATGGAAATTCTCGATGTGGGCACAGAGTTGAGATTGGACGCATTTTTCTAGGAGTTTGGCTAGGGTGGGGATGTTAGAGATAGGGCGGAAGTTGTTAAGGTCCGTACTATCTGCTGTAGGCTTTTTAGGATAGGTGTTACCTGAGCAGCTTTTAGGAAATCCGGGATCGTACCTTGAGAGAGAGAGAGGCGCATTGACAATCTTTTTCCAGATAGGGGTGACGATCTCCTTCAGTTCTTTGAAGATGGACGGTGGTAACGGGTCGCTGAAATGATTAGATGGGTTGATGCTCTGAAGAATATTGTTAGTGTCTCTTTCACTAAGGGGAGTGAAGGTGCCCCATGAGGCATTGTTCTTGGTACCTAGGCTAGTCGGTTCGATCTTCTCTGATACTGCCGGGGGAGCGAGAGGGGGGGGGGGGCGCAGACCCACCAGATAGCAGTAGCGCCTTCCTGGAGTCAAGATCAATATTGAGGAGTCTGGCTTTCTCAGAAAAGAAGGCAGCCAGTTCATCGCATGTAGGTGGGCTGACTCCAGGGACCAAGCGGTTTGGTGCTTCCACTGATTGTTGTTTCACCAACTCAAAAAGTTTTTGGGGGCGGTTAGCGGCTTGATTAAGTTGGGATCTGAAGTAGTCGGCCTTGGCGATCTTGATTTTTTTTTTTTGATTTCAAGTGTTTTTATTAAATTTTTATAAGCAAGTACATTCGCATTTCCGTTATGGGGTACCAGCCAAACGTGGTTGTATTTGCCATAGTTACAGGTATTTGGTAAGCGTGTCTCGCTGAACCCCTTTACATTGATTTGCTAGAAAGTTAAGGACAGAATCAAGGAGAGATAGAGGATAGGAAAGAAAGGGTGTAGGAAGAGTGGCGATACAAGAAGTGTACTGTAGCAGTGTGTCTATTCTGGGTTTATGTTCTTGCGAGGTAAACTCGACCCCCCCCCCTCCCCGCCAGTGCCCTCACGGGGGCTCATAGGAGTCCAAGTATGTGTCGAGCGACTTCCACATCCCCCTCGTGGCGGGTCTCCAGGGTGAATTTTGTAGGGCCATGTTGTCTGCGCCTCTGAGGTACGTCACCCAGTTGACCCAGCCTTTGTATGATGTCTTAGTGGTGTCTTTCCAGTTGGTCAGGACCATTTTCACTGCTGCGGTCAGTAGGAGGTTTAGCAGGTCCCAGTCGTGTTGTGAGTCAAGATCTGTGGTCAAAAATGCGGTGGTGAGGGAAGAGAATTCTGGGCTTAGGGTGCAACCCAGCGCGTTTTTAATGAAATTAAAGATTTTCTCCCAGAATGTTTTAAGTTTTGGGCAGTAGAAGATGAGATGTGCTAGATCCCCCGTTTCGCTTCCGCAGTTCCAGCATAAATCATTTTCTCTGAGGCCTAGTGAGGCTAAACGAGCAGGGGTCCAGTATGTCTCTGTGCAGTAGCCAAAATGTTGTTTGTGATAGAACTGGGGAGATTTTATTACGTGAGGGGAGGCCCAGAGCAGAGCTACTTCTTTCTAGTCTAGTGCGTTATTGCTTTGGTTTACCCAGTATTTAGTAGGTATATCGTTAAGTTTGGTGGTATTTGGGCGTAGTAGTTTGTAGAGGTGCGATACTTGGTGACCTGTTCTGTTGATTGTCGCCATATAGTGCATAATTGATGGTTTTGTTGTTGATAGTTTGGCTTTTGTTAGGGCCGTTTTGATTTTTAGGAAATTGTAAAATTCTATGTCTGTTAGGTTATGTTCATCTTTTAGTGTGGTGAACGTGATGGGGTGGCCCTCCTCCTCTAGTTGGGCTGGGTGGGAGATGCCTTTCTCCATCCATGTGGTGAGGGCCAGTAATTTACCTTTGTATTTGATCTTACTGTTGGTCCAGAGAGATTCCCATTTGGAGTTCTTAACACGGTTCTCCATTTTTTTGTCTATTTTGAGTAGGGCAATTTTTGTGTTTTTGAAGATTGGGCTGGAGGCGTGCGTGTGTTGGTTAGCGGTTAGTAGTATTAGCGGGTTGAGGTTGTTAAGTATGGCTCTCTCAGCTAGTAGCCATACCGGCGTGTAGCCTTGAGGGGGTGACACCCAGTAGGCCCCTTGTTTTGCAAGGAAAGCATATTGGAAAGTTCTATAGTCTGCCAAGTTTAGTCCTTCTAGCTTTTTACCTAGTCTTAGCTTTTTTATGCTAATCCGTGCCTTCTTTCCTCGCCATAGGAATTTACTAAACAGGATGTCCACCTTGCGGTGGAAATCATCTGTAAGTAAAAGTGGTAACATGCTCAGCAGGTAATTGATCATTGGGGTGATCATCATTTTGATCGTTTCTATTGTACCCCACCAGGTTATATATTTGGGGGACCAGGTCTCCACGAGTTTCTTTATTTTCCCTAACAGTAGCTTCTCATTTTGGTCTAGTGTAGACATGAGGTCATTCCCAAAGTAGATCCCTAGGTATTTGATGAACCCAGTTTGCCAGGCTAGGCCCGATCCCCCTAGGGTGTCCCGGGTGGTGTGTATGTTGAGGGGTTTGCATTCCGATTTCTCTCTATTGAGTTTATACCCTGACTGCCTTGAGTAAATCTCTATGGTATCTATCAGGGCCTCTATAGAGGTCTTAGGTTGTTCTACCACAATAAGGATGTCGTCCGCGTAGGCGGCTAGTTTTATTTCCATGTCATTAATTTTGATCCCTTTTATTTCCATGTTAGATTTAATATCCCTAATCAAAGGCTCCAGAGCTAGTAGGAATAGGGAGGGTGATAGGGGGGCACCCCTGTCTAGTGCCACGTTGTAGTGTAAGTGGCTCGGAGAGTGATCCATTAATGACAATGCGTGCTCTAGGGTCACTGTATAGTACCATCACCTTCCGAATGTACCCTTCCCCTAAGTTGAAAGACTTCATGCATTGTTCCAGGAAGGCCCATGAGACTCTGTCGAAGGCATTCTCGGCATCAAGTGTAATAGCGACAGCTGGCTCTGTTAGTCTAGCGGTGTGTTCTAGAATGTGGCAGAGGAGTCTCGTGTTGTCATTGGACATACAGGTCTTTAGGAAGCCTACTTGTGAGTTGCTTATTAAGTTGGGCAGGACGGGGTTTAGTCTTGTTGCCAGGATTTTTGCATACATTTTACAGTCCACATTAATTAAGGATATGGGTCTGTAATTCTTGGGTAGTAGTTCGTCCTTGCCTTCCTTTGGGATGACAATTATGTTGGCCTCAGACATGGATTGTGATATCAGCCCATTGTCCGCACAGTTGTTGAACACTTTTTTCATGGTGGGTTTCAGTTGATCTAGGAAGGATTTATAGAACATGGCCGTGTACCCGTCTGGGCCTGGGGCTTGGTTGTCCTTCATTGCCTTAACTGCCATTTCAATCTCAGTCATACTAATTTCTTGGCCTAGTTTTTGTGCTTCAGTGTTGGATAGTTTGGGGAGGCCTAGTCTGCTAAGGTATTTTGTGCACTCCTCCAGATCTAAGGACTGGTCGTTTTTATAGAGATCCTGGTAGAAGTCTTGGAAGGTCTTTAATATATCTTTGTGTCTTGTGTGGGTTTTGTTGTTTGTGTCCGTGATAGATGAGATGGTGAATTGATTACGTTGGTGCTTTAGGTATGAGGCTAGAAGTTTCCCTGCTCTGTTCGCTTCGCAGAGGTTAATGGCTTTGTACTTGTTGACCCATAGTCCGGCCCTCTCGGTCAGGATTTTATTGTATTCATATTTTTTCCTGGTTAGTTCTGTTAGGGTTCTAGTGTCATGCGTGTTCCTGGAGTGGGCATTTTCTAACTTCTTGATGTCTTGCTCGAGCTGGGTCAGCTGTAGGTTGGTGTTTTTGTTCATTTTGGATTTGATTTCGATTATAGTGCTCTGACTGTCGCTTTGAGTGCGTCCCATAAGGTAATGGGATCGGTCTCCTCAGTATCATTGTATCTGAGGTAATCTTTTATGGCCTCTCCAATCTTTTTTTTTGTTATCTGGGTCAGCCAGGACGTCACTGTTAAAACGCCATCTGCGGGGGATGTCCTCGTTGTGGCACCCTCTCAGCTTTAGGGTGATGCATGAGTGGTCCGATACTAGCCTAGGTTCTATCAGGTGTATGTGTGGGCCTGTGATTAGTATGTAGTCTATCCTGCTGTATGAGTTGTGTGGGTTGGAGTAGAAGGTGTAGTCTCTAGTGTCTGGGTGTTAGAGTCGCCATGGGTCCTTGCGGTTGAATTTGGAGAAGATGTTCTTTAAAGGTGGCGTGTGCGTTTGTGGGCTGGGAGTGGTAGGTTGATTGTCTGTCCAGTGTATGGTCCAGAGGGATATTAAAGTCCCCCGCCACCACCATAAGGTCGTCCTGTGTGAGGTTATCAAGTTTGTGTGAAACCCCCTCCGAGAATGCGGAGTCGTCTTTGTTAGGGCCATAAATGTTGGCGATCTGAATGTGCTCCTCCCGCCTTTTCACGCAAGTTAGCAAGAATCTTCCTACCTCGTCGTGATCCTGCGATTCTATTGTTAGGTTGGAGTTTTTAGATACCAGTGTAATTACCCCGCCTTTCTTCCCTACTGCTGGTGAACACGCTACCTGTGATATCCAGTTAGCTTTCATTAGTTTGACATCGGCCAGGGATAGTTTGGTTTCCTGTAATAGGACCACATCTCCCTTACGTTTAGCGAGGTAGTCGAGTATCTTTTTACGATTGATGGGGTGATTGAGTCCCTTGACTTTCAGAGATACTATCTTTAGCTCGGCCGCCAGGTTAAGGTTGTTAGAGGGTGCCATTATCTATGGTGTGCGATTTCTGGTGGATCAAGCCTGTGCCCCCAGCTCTCTCTACCCCTCCCGCTAGTCCCAGTTATCTGTTGTAGGACTGGTTTCTGTTCTGTGTATATCCCAGCCTTCGACCTACTGCTCCTATGTATGATTCGGGTCAGTGTGTTACTTCTTGTAGTGAGCTGTGAAAGTAAGGGAGTGAAAGCAGAGTAGATGACAGTGACAAAAGAGAGAGAAAAGAAAGAAATGAAAAAAAGGAAATCATTGCCCCCCCCCTTACATAAAAACATTGTATGCTGAACGTGCAACGACAGGGTCGCAGTTCCGTCTCCCTAGGAGTTGTTAGTTATTGGACCGAGCTTGCCATTCTCAAGAATGCCCTTTGCAGTCTTTTTACTGTCCTTTTACCATGCAAGAGTCTGTGTTAGTCTCCCACCCCTTCCCCACTCTCTCTTGTGACCCCCCCCGACAGGGTACTTTAAAAGGAAAAGGATATGATGGTACTGTTCAAATCTGTGCGAGGCGTCGGTGTGGTGCTTGTGTCGCTTGCTGCTGCAACTGTTTTAGTCCAGTCTCCTCTTGGTGTTGGGTAGAGAGCTCCAGCGGGGTGGTTTTTGTTGTAGTTGTAGCGGTGTTCTGTGTTCTAGCATTGTCGTCTCACTTGTCTCATTTATGGTGAGTGTTCGGAACGGTTTGCGTTTTTCGGCTGTGGTGAGCTTGTGTCGGCATTTTGTGCACTTTTGCCCTTTTCTGGGGGCATCGAGGTAGTCAGGTAATTAGTGTCTGCTATTAACGCCTAGCTAGCGATTGAGGTATATTGAGTTGTCGACCAAACAAAAAGACAGCATGCGTTAAGAGCAAACGAGATGAATCACTTTGCTAGTGTCTAGAATATTGCCTTTAGTTTAGAAATAAAGATACATTTTGAAAAGGTCAAACCTTCCCAATAAAAATAAGACTTTAATTTTTGCTTTTTTTGTTTGTGAATTAAATAAAATATTTCATAATTTGTATATCTAATTGATGTATAAGTGTTCCTGTTTTTTGTATATTGGTTTGAGGTTCAAATCACAGAAATTGCTTAGGCAGAGGTCTGGGTGTCCAGTAATGAATCAACGGGGGTTAGCAGGAGTCAAAAGGTAAAGAACTGCTTACCTAGTAAACTTTCCTGTTACGATGATCACCGTTTCTGGTAGAAATTCTTACTTATTAAAAGACCCAAAGCGTTTTAAATGACGCCACGGTGGTGAATAAGCCAATTGAGGTAAAAGTCTTTCTGTCCATCCCACCAAAGAGGCTGCTGTACGTATGCACTACCACTCCCCCTGGCTTGTGACTACACTAGTGCTATCACACATCATAGTTACAGTACAAGATACGAGTAGCTGAAATAGACAAAGTATTTTTGCCTATTTTTGCCATGGCCGGTGATGGAAGGCTCGCTCCTCTGGCACTGTTCAACAGAGCTCTTTCAAGCCCTCTTTTTACACCCCTAAAGGGAAGGTCATACTTCAGCCTTCAGTGACAGAAGAGCGGTGATGTAATTTTACCCCCAACAAGGGACCCAATGGAGAGGGAAAGGCAGAGGTCATGGCTGCATGAACAATGGCTAGTTATTCACAATTAAATCGTTGCCCCCCTCAAGATAGATGTGTGGCAGAAGTGGCCGCTTTCTTCATCAGTGGGTATCACTTTTTTCAGACCCGTGGGTTCTATAAACAGTATTAGGTTAGAAGACAGAGTTTTACTCTTCCCCAGTTCTACTTGCTCCTCCTCGTCTGATGAGATTTTACAAACTAGAAAAAGGGTTGGTCCAGAGGAGGTATGAGATCTTCTTCGGAAGGGAGCAGAAGATGTGATGCTAGATTCAAGCTAGGTTTTGCCAGCATTCTTTTTTAGTGAGATAGGGAGAAGAGGGCTACCATCCAGTTATAAATCTCAAACAGTAGAACAGATTTGCTGTCTACTGGTACTTCAAGATCAAAGGAGTTCATTCTATCTGGGAATATCTTCAGCAGTGGAATTGGAGGGTAGAGATTAATCTTGAAAATTCTTGTTTGTCAGTTCGAATTCATCAGCATCACATATGTGACCCTTTTGGATTGTCGGAGGCCCTGTGGCGTTTCAAAGAACTTCTGAAACTTGTGGTAGTTCTGTTTAAGTCTGACAGCATCCAGATGGAAGACTAGCGGGATGAACTGTTGATTGTGTGTCGCCACAGGAAGAGGTTGTAGTATTAGATTCAAATGGTGGTTACATTGCTTTAGAATTTGACATTTCTACTTCAGAATTTGGGGCTTCAAGTCAATCATAAGAAATGTCTTGTAGTTGCATCCAGGATTATTCAATTTCTACTTGCAGTAGTAGAGTTGGTGAAGGTGTCACTTTCATTCCCACTTCCAAGATCAAGGCAATAGAGAAAGATCTGGTTGGTGCTGAAGGTAAACAGGTTTTCCCTGAGAATGCTGGCCAGGATTCTGGGGTTGAGGTCTGCCTGCATTCTGGCAATCTTTAACACACGTCTTCACTACAGAGGCCCCCAGCAGCTAATGGTCAACCATCTGAAAAAAGGTATTTCTAACTCAGCACTGATTTCCCTTTCCGCAGATGCAGACCACTTTCTGAGACCACGGAACTGACCAAAGGAGTACCCCAGGGATCCTGTCTCAGTCCCACTTTATTTAACATCTATGTTACTCCTCTGGCAGGTTTACTTAGGAAGTTAGGTTTTATACCCATCTCCTATGCTGATGATACTCAGCTCCTGCTATCCTTTGTTAAACATGACCCTAATGCTCAGTCCATCTTCTCAGAAGGTATGAAAGCCATTGCCAGCTGGACGAGGCAAAATTTCCTCCAGCTCAAAGCGGGAAAAACAAAAATTGTGCTGTTTGGTGACGCTCCTTTGAGATGGTCCCCGAGCTGGTGGCCAACGGAATTGGGACCTGCACCGGAACCAAAGACTGTGGTCAAGAATTTGGGGGTCGGAATGTCAACAGTGCAAAATACTAATAAAATGTTTAAAAAAAAAAAAAAAATGAATTTGGGGGTCCACCTGGACCAGAAATTAATTATGAAGGAGTAGGTTTCTACCACCATTGTCGCCTGCTTTCATGCTTTAGGTCTCTTGCAAAGTGTATTTCCCTTTCTCCCCTTGTCCATACGGAAAACCTTGATCCAGGCACTAGTACTAAGTCGATTGGACTACTGCAATGCGCTGCTGATCTCAGCCAGTGAAGCATCTTTGAACAAATTGCAAGTGGTCCAAAACACCGCTGCCCGACTGGTCTCCAACGCTCCTGCTCTTACCCCTTCCCTCCCCCTCCTGCAGAGACTGCATTGGCTGCCAGTGCGGAAACGAATCCGCTTTAAGATCTGCTGCATTGTGCATAAATCCTTAAATGGCTATGGCCCCAGTTATCTGGCAGAGAAATTCAAAAAATATCAGCCTCCTAGGACACTACGTTCAGGGACCAAATCCCTACTTGTGGTCCCACGTTGCAAAAAAGCTCGGCTAGGCGGGAAAGCCTTCTTCCACTTAGCCCCTACTTTCTGGAACCAACTTCCTATACATTTGCGGGAGTGCTCTGATCACCTGCAGTTCCGTAGGCTTATGAAGACTACACTATTTTAACCCATTCTCCTGTTTCTGACAGACTAAACAGTTCGTGAGCGCAGAGATACCTCTTGGGGGGTGATTCAGGCGCTATATAAATCCTAAATCAAATCAAAGGAACAGATGGGTTGGTGGCTCTACCAAATGGAGGCCTGAAATGGAAGATCTATTTTTGGTCTGGCACCTGATATTATGTTAGAGTAAGACACCAGCAAGTTGGGTTGGAGAGCCAGTTGTAGGGACATTGTTAGAGGTGGAAGGTGATCTTTAGACAAGTCTTAGTATCATATAAATTACTTACAATTGATAGTCTCTTCCTTTGCTGTAAAGTGTTTGGATCAAGACAGAGTGGACTGTTGCAGATGTACTATGTCAGATACATAAATAAGCTAGGAGTCACCTATTACAAAGGTTTGGCAGAAATGACCAAAGAGTTTTGGCACTGTTGTCTAGACAGACGAATCACATTGAAAGCAGAGTATTTTCTGGGTTTAGCCAAATTTGTGTCAGACCTGGGCTTGAGGTTTCTGCAGGACCATCGCAATTGGTCTTGGAATCTGGTAGTGTTCCAAAATCCTCCACCTCTTTGTAAATAGATTTATATGGATCGCGTATCTATGGTAAGCTTCCTTGGCTCTTCAGTTTGATACCGGATCCAGAAGAAGTCGTAGATGCTTTTCTACAGTTTTGGAAGTTCCTGCTTGGGTATACATTTTCTATCTTTACCATGATTCTCAGGTCATTGATATAGGTAAGGTGGGAAACAAAAGACTCTGGTCCCTCAACTTCTAGAGGTCCCTGCTGATTATTCCAAAATTAATCGAGATCCAATTGGGGAATCCTCACAAGATGGTTTTACAGAGTTATCTTCAGTTTAAGGAGTGGACGATTTCAGAGGAGCCTGAAGTGTTCTGGACATTGTGCAGCAGGCATTGACAGTTGTTACAGACTCCTGGGCTCCATCCACTAAGGCAGGTTACAAATATTCATGGTCAGCAAGTATGGGTTAGCTGGTGTGAGGGCCAACAGATTGATCCTATTTCTGCCCCTCCATTAGAAGTAATTTTGGGGCTTTGGACTCAATGCGTACTGAACCTTAATTTCTCATGGGTCTGAGCTTTTGAAGGGTGAACCAGTTGGAAAGCATTGCCTGTTGTGTAGAGCTTTATGATCTATGTGTCTAAATGTCCCAGCTACACCTAAGTACTCTGCTCTCTGGGAAGTTAAATTTGTGCTGAATTTCCTAATGACTACCTCTCTTTAAACTATCTGAGTTAACTATGTTATGTTGTCTCATTTCTTTTCAGAGAGATTCTTATGTTAAAGCGTTGGATATCACCAACAAACTTTTTCTCCGCAGGAGGTTACTTTTCATGCGACTAGATGCATGAAGACTTTAGACGCTTCTGTTTTTTTATGTAACTTTACAACACTGCAAGAAATTGTGTTGTAGATGGTCTCAATTGTTATGTTACGAAGTAGAGACTGACTCCCTCCCTCTCTCCCTCGTGCACTAGTATGAAGAACATATGGCAGTCAGTCTGAGGAGGTCAAAGGCTTATCAAGCAGGTACAGCATCAGAATTCTGTCCAGTGTGAATCATGAAGGCGTGCAAGCATTAAAACCATGCAGCGCCCCAACCTCCTTTATACATAGGGATGGAAGCTTCTTCAGCAAATTTCAGTTTACCATGATAATACGGAAGGCACCAAGCAGGACTGTCCTCCTAGCCACACAATATAGAACACATGAATTTATGATCGGTGCAGCAGCAGCAGCAATGCATGGCTTGCAAAAAGAAGACAAAGAGTAGGAAGAGGGGAACCAAATGCTTACTGAAGCTAAGCCAGAATTGCATGATGCTAATGGCCACCCCTGTTTCTAACAGGAGAATCAAGCTAGAAGACGACTTACTGGTTGATAGGACTATCGTACATATCACAAGCCCAGAAGTAGGCAGAAGTACAAAGGCACATGGCTGTCAAACCCTGCATAAAATGTTTTCATAATCCCAGTACGAGTTGGCAGCTGCTGGTGCAGATGCCCTCCGGCTTACAAAAAGGCCTGACATACTTGAGATTCACGCGAGGGTAGGGACGACCTCACGACACGGTCTAGGGAGCATTTACTGACAGCAGTGAAGAAGGACCTAACAACCGTAGCCTGGATGGTGTTGCCCACCAGCATCAAATGGTCCGAGCAGATACCTAGATTTCAATAGAGGGGGCGCCCAAGAGCACAGGGCAATACAGAAGACTGGGAGGATACTCCACACAGCAATGAACAAGCTTTGCAAGTGTATTTGGCTGAGTTCATCCTCCATGGTCTGATCTACCTAGAGGGCGAGACCCACCCTTCCAGAGAGGGGACAGATCTGTTTCTCCTTGACATCAGAGGAGTATTAAAGCTAGCAGGTTGCTGTTAGGTCAAGGATTAGCAGATGGGGCGGGGGGTGCTATGTAAGAAATTGGATTAAAATTTGGGGTAGGTGACTCTTCCCCCCCCCCCTTTCAAAGCATAATTACAACCATTGAACTCAAAGTCACTAAATTAACCTGTGCTCAACCCCTTGGTAGCTAGGGCACAACGCAAACTAACTTAACTTAGGGTAATGTGTAAAGTATTTATGCAGTACCAAGATAGCAATAAAGTCAAAATGTCAAACAAGAAAACTCGCGATCTGAATTAGAAAAATAGAGTAGACTTTTTTAGTAAACAAAAAAACACCAAAAATGACGAAAAATCAAATAGGGGAACCAGATATAACAATTTTATTTATTTATTTTTTGTTGCAGAAATAGAGCTAAAGCCACAAAGCGCCAATGTTAGTCGATGGTCGTGGTAGACCGGGACCTAGGCGCGATTTGAGGCTGACAGCGAATTGGATACACCAATCAGGTTTGTCCTGGTCAAAGATTTTCTCTTTTGACTTAGGGCCTCATTACGTGCTAATGGCTAAATCCTGAAACTTGTGCATATATGTGTTTTCACAGGTATTAGAATTACAAGTTGTGTGGTAGTCATCACACCCTCACAGTTTTCCCCTGATAAATTCCGGCAGGTTAAACCTGCTAAAATGTATCAGGAGAAAAGGCATGGAAAAAAGGCAAAACCTGTAGAATTTGATGATAAAAAAACGATTCCCCATGTCATGCCTCATTTTCTGTTAAATACTCTGAATAGGAGGTATTTACTATATGTTGTACTAATGGCGTAAAAGTTCCAGGGACCAGTCTGTGGGATGTGGTGCTCCAAGAAACACACGCAGACCAATTTGAAGAGGAAGTTTTCATTTGGCACCCCATGCCTAGCGCACATCGAATCTTCTCATATTCAAGCTCTCTCTCAACTCGCACACACACTGTGGATTCTAGAACTCTGGGTTTGGGTAGTGCCAACAGGTTTAGACAAAGGGAAAGGGTGTTGATATGGAGTTTACCGCACAACCCTAACCACTTTTTCAGTAGTTCCTGTTTGCCTTACTGCACACACACCCAAAATGCCAAGAATCTCAGCATTTTCAAGATGATGAAAGTCTTCGGCCACACTAAACTTGGGCTCTGACGTCTGAGGGTGGGTGTCGGGAGAGTACTATGGTAATCCTAGTGTCCTCCCACATCCAACACTAAAATCCATTCTGAGGCAGGCACTGTTCCCACAGCAAACCCAGAGACAGAAGTCTGGGAGGACAAAAGTACAGTCCTCCAGCAAACAGACTGTTGACACTAAACAACTGTCTTGGCATTCTGTTCTCTTTCTTTCAAGACTCCTCCGGGTGTTACATTTGGCTCAACAGACCTGTCAAAAAGGATGTCCTCAGCTCCCCGCTGCATGTTCTGTGCAGTTCGGATGAGTCATCACTGCCCATTCAGGTCAACCTATTGTTTGCTCCTGGAGGGGCATTCCACACCTATTCAAAACTTAGCACAGGGTCAGAGCTGGCAGAGACTTATGCTAATTAGCCTCATGACAGTTCAATCAGGTAAAGAGTACCTTTCTAAAAGTTACTTTTCATTAAGGATTTCTTAAAAATTAGTCTTCATCTATTTATAACTAGTCCCATTTCAGAGTTGCTGTATCAATATTTTAATCTGCACTCTGAACTTCTACATAGGACAGCTAGGCCTGCCACAGAGAAAAAAAAGTGTTTACGTCCTAGTCACTGTAAGGACATGGTATTATTAATTTTCTACATGTCCCACTTTGAAATACCATGCACCCTACCTTGTGGGCTGCAAGGCTTATATGGGATTACTTATTAATATTTAAAAAGGGAGGTTTTTACCTACAAAAGGGTTTATTTTGACAGGTTGCAGTGTTTGTTTTCAATTGTTACAGTTCGGCTACACCAGTAGGCTTGAAGCCATGCCTATAGTGAATGACACAATAGGGGCTGCAGTCCATTAGTGGCATTTAACTTCCAGGCCATTGGGTGCATTTTGAATTATATGCTAGAGACTTAAAGGCAAGTTAAATATATCATACCAATTAGGTCAATCAATCGATCATCAATCTTTTTTCGGTTTCTTGCATAAGAACCATAAAAACAAATTAAAATGCCAGTAAAAACATTCACAGATTAAATACAAGTTAAAACTATATCCACATCTGCCTGAAAAAGAATTAACTTTACATCAAGATTCTAATAATGCTTTTCTCACAAGAACAGCACCAGATAAAAAGAGGGCCACATTAAGACATATGAACTTATCAGATAATAACATTAAATAGAAAAGTGCAGGACGGACTTGTGTAAAGTGCTTATCTGTAAACAGCGGTAAAATAAAAGACCATTGTAGGCTTTTGTAGAAAGTGAGAATTATAATAAAGTGCAGGGTGTCCTGGGCTGTATTATTATTGCATCTACATGGGCTGGGGGAAAAAAACGTAGGAGCTGCCACAAGGAACTGCTAATAAATGATGCATTAAATTTAAACGAAAACAGGTCAAAAGAAACCAATGGTGATGAAATATGCTGTACATTAGGTACGGTTCAAGTGAAAGCGTGGTGTGTAGCGGTAGATAGGCTCTTACGGTAACTCTACTAATTATGTCAATTAAACCATGTTTAAAGGGGGAGCACAGGCACTTTACTACTGGCTAGCAGGGGAAAAGTGAACAGAGTTCTAAAGCCAGCAAAAATATAGGGCCCAGCAAAAGGTGAAAACTCTGGGGGTGACCAAGCAGAAAAGGCAGATTTCCAACAGGAGTTAACCGCTGGGCAGCAAGGAGGAGGGTGGAAGGTCAGATTGGCAAGGATAAGACACCCAAGAGTAAGAGGAGGCGAGGGCTCGCTGACCCAGTGGATGTACCTTGAGATGCCAGATGACATGGTCCCTGGGGTAAATTAAGAGGGTACAACAACGGGCAAGGACAGCACTTGCGGCCTGAACCCAGGACAGAAGCCCCCAGTAAATAAGAGGCAAGATTGAGCCTCAAATCTACAGATCAAAAAAAGTTATGAAAATGCACAAGTGTTCGCAAAAGAAATTATAAAACTAATGCTGACCAAGTATGTCACCTAAGTGTGGGTGGTGTATTTGTTCAATGAATGGCTGTCAATAAAATGCAGTCTTTTTTTGTCAACAAGCGACTCAACATTATGTAGGAGCAGGGTCTGTTGAAGGGAAATGATGACAGAAGAAAGCACTGGGATATGTCTAACACCCTGCTCACCCATTCCGACGTAGAGCCATGTTCAATTTGTGTACAAAACAGTGCACAGGTTTTATTCCAAGCTCTCCTCTTCAAACCCCAGGAGCAGCAGCATATGATTACCATCACACAAAAACAACACTACAGATCGCAAGTTTCTCCTGCATGTGCACGCTTTATAATGCACGAACAGTTTAAAACAGTAACTTCACCTATGTTTCCTCCCATGAACACAGATTGTATGAAAAGTGTTTCTAGCTGAAACTGACAGCGCTAAACGTGTCTAAGTTAGGAGGATTCTATGGCTAGGGCACTCAAGCCTATCAATTTGTGATGGACTGAAATAACTGCACTGCTTTGAACTAGACAGCATATAAAACAGAAGCTTGCAGATGGGTGTACCCATAGCCCCGAACACTCTGCACAGCACTCTTTCTAACTCAGCCTGTGCTTTAGCCACCAGGGCTAATGGGGTACATGCCTGGGTCTCACATCTTTTCACTGCATGGTTGCCCTCTACTCTAAACTGCATGTTATGGAAGAATTACAGCAGCACCCTCTCTGCAAGTCACTGCTCGCTAATAGCAACTGTTGTGTTCCGGGCTGGCCTTTAGCACAGAAGCACTGACATACAGAGGCAGGGTCGCATTCCTAGAAAAATATTACCAGACCTACATATCTAGTGACTTGAATACAGGGCCGGACTGGCTGCCAGGCGTTTTTTGCTGGGGTGGCAGGGTGGGGTCCAGGTGCACTGCTGAGGGGCTGATTTTGTTGCTAGTGAGCGCTCTACACTTCTAAATGAACAATGCAAAACAAATAGCTTTAAAGCGTACTTTTTAAAACATTTGTTTTGCATTGTTTATTAAGAAAAGCCCGGTAGCCAGTCCGGCCCTGCTTGAATAATCTACTCAACCCAACTGTAAGGCACTTGATCCTTAAACTGGTCTTAAACTGTGTGACCCTAGGCAAACGTTTTATTTCACTAAGTTGCCTTTTTCTTCATCATCACACATAAAAGCACCATCAAATATGTGCGATCAGAATGTCTGCGATACAAAACTCTTGTTTGATTTAATAGACTAAACTTTAGCTACATTTATAATAAGAATCTAGCCCACATGTATGGTACACATTACCCCCGACTTTCCTCTTAATTCACTAATAGCATTGTCATCAGGGAGGGAGCAGGCATGTTTCTCAGTTCTTGTTTAAAATCTCTCACTTTTAATAAATATATTACTAAAGCATGGTGTAGCAGCACACTGACATTTACAAACAGCACATTTCCCATTGAAACAGCCACAAACTTTCCCACTTACATGCAGTTTTACTGATAGAACTATAGAGTGTACAATGTGTGGATATCGGGTTTCAGCCGATATTTAACACTTTCACATCACCAAATAAAGTGCTCTGGTTTGTTTTGATCCTACTACAATCTTCGTTTCCATCACAAATCAGAATTACAAAAAAAAAAGTGCTTTCCTAACTGCCGATGTATATTGAAATAGTTGTACTGTTCATTAGCAAGCTATTTAAATGTTGTGTGTTAGAAGAAAAACTGACTTTCTACAGCCTTTATTTCACACTCCCTGCACCCCATCACAAACGCTAGACAGTTCACTTTACAAAATCCTCTATCTTTGCAGTCAGAGAAAGGAAAGTAAACACACACAGATCTCCACGATAAAATAAGCTACAATTTGTAAAAAGGAATAAGCTGACATATAACCTCTGTCTTTGAACATGCAGCAAACAACACAGGATTAAACATTTTATTAAAAGGCATCTATATTCCTTATTAGAACATTGGAATTTTGGGAGCTCCATTGAAAACAATGGAGTGCTCCCTGCTTCTACGGGCCGGTAAAGGCCCGCAGAGCAACATTCCAATGTTTTACAAAGGCCTGTCGAAGCTCGAGGGGATTTAAATCCCCTCGAGCTTCGAGAGGCCTTTGTTTTATTTGTTAGAACATTCTGCCCTCTAGTGGCAGAATGTTCTAATAGCCTTATATCCCTTCGTAGCAGGGCTATACAGGCTATTAAAGTCCCAGTCCCTTGTAAAAGTCCCTCGCCTTCGGCTCGGGCCTTTAACGCGGGAGCGGGCCTTTAATATAGCCTTATAGCCCGCTGCAGAGGGCTACACCAGTTGTTAAAGGCCCTGATCCAGAGTTATAGGCCAGAGCTGCAGGCGAGGGCCTATAACGAGGGAGAGGGCCTTTAACAACTGGTATAGCCTGAGGCAGAAGGGCTATAAGGCTTTTAGAACATTCCACCCACTAAGGGTAGAATGTTCTAAATTAAAAATGGAGAAACAAAAAGACAAACATTGGAATGTTGGAGTGCTGGGCTTATACCAACCATTATAAGCCCAGAGCTACTCCATTGTCTTCAATGGAGCTCCCAAAATTCCAATGTTCTAATAGCCGGTATAGCCCACTACGGCGGGCTATAAGGCTATATTCATTTTCTGATTGAACATAACACCTATTCTTTGCCAGAACGGGACACTGGGCACTAAAAAACACACACCCTGATAAAAATCTGACTCGCTAGACCAAGTAGATATTTCTAATCTTGGGTCGGACTGGGACACAAAATAGGCCCAGGTCGGGCTGGGACACAAAATAGACCCAGGTACCAAAATAAAAGTGGCCTTCGTTAGTGACTCAGATGGCTAAAAAGAAGTGGCCCACATCTGCAAATCAGAGAAGTTTTGATCTTGTACAGGCACGCTGTATAGGTGATTTGCAAGGTTTGGGAGACTGCATGGTTTTGCGCTTGCTGCAGGCCATGTTTGGGGTATTAACATGGAAATCGACCAAAAAAAAGGTCCCAACAGACTGTAAAACAGGCCTGAAAAAAAGGTCCATGTACTGCTCTGTCAAAGCAACACTTCTGGCACTGCCAGATTGCCATATAAGTATGTAAAAACCCGAGAGGTAATCCACAGACCAAGGTAGGGCACGAGAACAGTATACACAACAACGTCCAACCAGCACTGGTATACCACTTCCTTACTCCCAGAGTTCTTTAGTGTGGCGGTGCAGATTGAACATGGGCTGCTAGTATACAGAAGTAGTATTTAAACACACTTTTCTCTGCCCAGGTCAGAAGGAAACTGTTGCGGGATCACCTGAATCCCAAATAAAATCTTTGTTTTAAGAGTCATTTGGTCAGATACATATATGATAACCTGATTAACCTTCTTCAATACAGGATGGGGCTATCGGGCCCTGTCCTAAATTGGTTCTCCTCTTTCCTGCATAATCGAACACAAAGAATCAAAGTCAACCAATCTTTGGCGGCCAGCACTTCAGTTTCTATTGGGGTGCCTCAAGGTTCTGCACTTTCGACCACGCTCTTCAACCTATGCATGGAACCTCTAACTGCCATTCTAAATGACTCAAACATTCAGTACCACATGTACGCGGATGACACTCAACTGTATTTGAAGATCTCCTCTCCAGATGACATTAAAACTCTTAACGGAGCGCTTCAAAAAACTCAATAATGGCTAACACATAACCACCTATTACTTAACTCTCTCAAAACTGAATTTCTCCTGATTTCCCCACGTAACCACGAGGCCCCCACGCAAAACTGGATCAAAAAAATCTCAGCACTCAACTGCACCCCGCATTTGGTGGACTCCGCCTGCTCTTTAGGGGTCACCCTAGACAAATTTCTAAACATGCAAGGTCACATCAGTGCAACCATTAAGAGTGCCAACCATCAGCTCAACACTCTTAGGAAAATCAAACCGTTCCTACCTCCAGAAGACATGCAATCAGCAGTCCAATCCTTAGTTATATCACGAGTTGAATATGGCTTGGTGACCCTAGCTGGTCTTCCTAAATCTAGGTTAGCACCGCTAAGAGCTACTCTGAACGCCTCTGCCAGACTAATCACAGGTTCAAGAAAGCATGATCATATCACACCTGACCTAATCCAGCTTAACTGGCTCCCCATTGAAGCTAGGATCAGCTTCAAAATAGCCTGCCTGACACATAAAGCTATACACTTCAATAGCCCCGTTTACCTGGCAAAAAAACTTGAGCTCTCCGGATCCAAAAGAAACCTAAGAAGCTCCAATACCCTTCTACTGAAACCTCCGAAATTCAATAAAAAAAGAACTTACAATCGTACCTTCTCAGGACTGGCTCCAAGAATTTGGAATGCCCTTCCAACAGAGATCAGAGCCAATCCTTCGACTGCCTCATTCAAAAAACAGGTCAAATGGCTACTATTGGAAGAACTGCATCAACAATAGCCTCCATGTCATTTGCTAGTCAATTACCTGCATTCTTGACAAGCATTTTTACTTTGTTGTGTTGAAATTTATGCTTGACAATGTACTTTCACTTTATGTTTGTAACTCGTGCTTGACAATTCATTCTCACTTGGGGTTTAAAACGTATCTCATCTGTCTTTATAGTAAGGCGATGTTGAAACTGTTCGGCCTCATCTGGGTGGGCTGTTTATTGTTTGTTCATTTTCTACCTACTCTTCCCCTAGCGTCCTCATTTATTTTATGCCTCAGGTCCCTCTCATGTTGCCTTATGGGGTGTGCTTGGGTGTGTTATTGTATGCTTAACAATTTACTTTCACTTTGTTTGAAACTTATGCTTGACAATCATTTCTACTGGGGGTTTAAACTTACTTTGTCTTTGTAGTCAGTCTATGATGACAATGTTTGCCCTATATTTCCTTTTTTGTAAGTGTATTTATATTGTTTCTGTACGTATACGTCAGCTTTCCTCTTTGTACAGCGCTCCGATACCCGGTTGGGTCTTGTTCGCGCTTTATAAAACTTTTCAAATAAATATATATATATATATATATATATATACATACATAATGGCCATCCCAACGTTGTACAGTGGAGTGCATGGAGCTGCCTGTATACAGAAAGCAGCAGTCTCCTTCCGAGCTGAGCAAATAAGTGCGTTTAAACACTATTTCTATAGACTGCCAGTGCCAGGACGTGCGTTAATTCTGCAGGTATGTACTAAAGAACTGTGTGAGTAAGCTAGTCGCATGACAGTTTCACTCTAAAAACAAGTACAGGGTAAGAGAAATATTTTTGAATGAAAAGTGGGTGGAATGGCGCCAAATGGGGTTTCGGGAGGAGGTCTATCAGAACCGAGCCCTGGTTGTTTTACTTGGAGTTCCGCCC
This sequence comes from Calotriton arnoldi, assembly GCA_963921515.1. NCBI lineage: Eukaryota > Metazoa > Chordata > Amphibia > Caudata > Salamandridae > Calotriton > Calotriton arnoldi. The sequence goes on along the minus strand of CAWUFW010002340.1, from coordinate 185,589 downwards.
GTCCGGAGCAGGAAAAGAGGCGCATCCAAGCCAGGGAAACCGAGGAAGTCACATCCAGGGGCCGGTCGCGTAAAGCGCCGCCCGAACATCCTGTCACTCTAGAATCTCTCCGCAAACTTCATCACAATGCAACGAAGCAACTCTGGAATCCCTTAAAGAGAACCACAAATCTCTCCAAAAGAGACCCGCTAACCAACCCTCCCAGATTGTATTCTCTATTCACCCAACTAGATCCACTTAGACAACAGTTCAACAATTAAGCGCCAAAACAGAGACATCGTCAAACTTACTGGCGGTACTCAGCCAAAATTACCCGCCATGGGTACCAGGGCCTCGCAGGTCTATGACAGGACTTACCTCCTAACTCCCGCCGATGACTCTTAAAAATCCTATCAACGAGTCTGCATTGATTTCGACTGTAGTGTACTTCATAAATTGACGGCAGGGAAGGCCAATCAAACAATACAATTGACGTGATAAGTGACTAATAATAGGAGGGGCGCTGTCTCTTAACCCTATAATTGGTTAGAAACAGAAAATAGCCCGCCCTGGAAACGCTGCCCAGCTGCTCCGGAAGTGATCATCTCGGAAGTGGCTGCTCTAGCCGCACGCGGAATCTTCAATTCCAGGCTGCCTGGTCGGTCGCCCCTGGTGATGGGGGCGTGGTGCTCGGCGGATTTATCGGGCTTGGAGTGAGCCGCGGGCGTGGGGAACTCTTGGCCTGGCGGATGATGGCGGAGAACCTCCGCCAGGCTGTGCAGCAGCCGATGTTTATTGCCCTCTCGCTTTCCAGGGGCTTTCGTATGGGAGGGGCAGAGAGCAGGCTCGGACTAGCGAGACATTTTTGGTTTCGCTGTCTACTAGTCTCTAGGTTATTTTATTGCCGTGTGGGTGGAATAGATGTTGGGCGTGCAGGCGCTCTCGTAGCGGCATCGGACTAATTTATTTATGCATTTTTATATAGCGCGGACTTGACCCAAAGGTGTCAGAGCGCTTTACAATAGGACCAGTTACGTTACATGAGGAGAATGTTACAAATGTACATGTTACAGAAGCAAATGAAATACAAGAAGAGGTATAAAACAGCAATAGAAGACAGTCACACAAAAACACACTGGGATAACAATTGTACAGGCATAAAATGCAAAATTTACAATAGTGAAAGAACTTCCTTGAGGGACTTGAAAGGGCGTGTATTAGTTCTGAAAGTGTCTTTGGAAGAGAAGAGATTTGAGGTTAGTTTTGAAAGTCCAGGTAGAGGTGGTGGTGCAGAGCTGCGGCGGAAGCGAGTTCCAGATTCTCACCGCATTGCCTGAAAAGGATTGAGCCATCGATCTTTCCCTTTTGAAAGTGGGAGGCTCAAGCAGTAGTTTTTCCGCATTACGAGACGGTCTAGAGCCTACAGAGATTTTCAGTTTATTCGGCAGGTAGCGAGGGGAGGAAGTGTGCAAGGCTTTGTGGGCGATACAAGCCGTCCTGTAGTTTGATCTTGCCTCGATGGGAAGCCAACGGAGGGAAGACAAAATGGGTGTGATGTGATCACTTCTTTTGGCCCCAGCTATAAAACGAGCCACTGAATGGAGAACGGATTTAAGAGGGGAAAGGTGGGATTTGGGGAGGCCAGTAAGAAGAGAATTGCAGTAGTCCAATCTAGAGAGAACCAGCGATTGGACCATGGTTTTAAGGTCTTGCTCCGGGAAGAAGCGTCGAATCCCCCAAAGAAGGCGCAGGTGGTATCGAGCATTCTTTGCAATGGAGTTGATGTGGGAGAGTAGATTGAGCATTTTGTCGAGTAATACACCAAGGGATTTTGCGCTGTCGACAACGATAGGTTTATTGTTAAGTAGATTCAGCTGATCCATCCAAGATTGAACAGAAGGAGGAGAGAGAGAGGTTGAGAGGAGGAGGAAATCTGTTTTGGATGGATTCAGAATGAGTTGATGAGTTAACATCCAGTTTTGAAGAGAGTAGAGTTGAGGATTGAGAGATCGTGTGTGGAGGACTCCTTAAGGTAGATTTGGGTGTCATCCGCATAGAGATGGTAGAGGATCCCAGATTTACTTAGGAGATTTCCCAATGGTTCCAAATAGAGATTGAACAGTGTGGGTGCAAGGATAGAGCCTTGAGGGACACCTTGACATACCGCCAATGAAGATGAAAGACTGTTCGCTATTTTGACCATTTGGGATCTGTCCGAAAGGAAAGAGGCAAACCATTTAAGCACTGTGCCTTCCAAACCCATTCTCTGTTGAAGAGTGTTAAGGAGAGTGTTGTGATTGACGGTGTCAAAGGCTGCAGAAAGATCGAGAAGAATCAGAAGACAAGACTCCCCTGAATCGAGTATACGCAGCGCATCATCGATCACTTGAAGCAGGGCTGTTTCAGTGCTGCAGTTTTGAATGAAACCAGACTGGAAATTGTCAAGATCATTGTCCTTGATATGACGGGAAAGTTGTTTCGCTACACATCTTTCTGTGATTTTCGCAAGAAAAGGGAGGTTGGTGATGGGGCGGAAGTTGTTGAGGTCGTTCGCATCAGCGGTGGGTTTTTTAAGAAGAGGGGTAACCTGTCCTGTTTTAAAGGTAACCGGAAGGGAGCCTTGACTGAGGGAGAGGTTAATCAGACTGGTCCAATAAGAAAGAGTATGGGTGTAGAAGTCAATGGCAATGTTACTAGGGATGGGGTCAAGAGAATGGTCGGAGGGCTTTGTTTCGAGGATGCATTAGAGGAGGGCATCTTCAGAGATGGCGTCAAAGTTCTGCCAAATGACTAAAGATTTACGCTCCTCTAGAGGGATAGGATGAATGACCTGATCCACCAATGATTTCAGTTTTTCGTCAAAGAATATAGCGAATTCCGCTGCTTTCTTTGGAGAATCCTCGGGCTTGGAGGTTGGGGGAGAGTAGTTTGGATTTTTGATGAGGTCGAAAAGTTTTTTGGGTCTGTTTGTGGCTGAGTCGAGGAGGGTTCTGAAGTGTGATGCTTTTTCAAGGTAGATGTGTTTGTGGTATTGGGATCTTGCTGACCGTAACGTAGCAAGATTAGTGGTGGATGGAGCTTGTCGCCATTGTTTCTCCAAGATTCTCAGGTTCTTCCTTTCTTCATAAAGGGATTTGTTGAACCAAGGTGCTGAAGGAATAGGCCTTTTCCTTTTGCTTTGGAGAGGAGCAACACTATCGATTTCGACTGCAAGGACTGAGGGGCATTGGGAGGTGAGATCGTTGACATCCAAGTTCGGGTCTAGCCTTGGAAGTGATAGCAAAGCGGAATCACGGAGAGTATTGAGGTCAATGTTTTTAGTGTTACGGAACCAGGTAGTAGTCATTTTAGGTTGGCCAAGAGTAATAGAGTGTGATAGGGGATGAGGAAGTGGTCAGACCATTCTACATGAATAGGTATAGCAATAGTAAGCATTTCTGCTTTAGATATAACAAGGTCCAGAATTGAGCCCTTAGAGTGTGTTGTTTCAGTGCAGTGTTGGATAAGATCGTTTGCTGAGAGAAAGGTGGCCAGCATATTAGCAGAGGAATCTTCCAACGCGTCCCAGTGAAGATTGAAGTCTCCCAGGAAGATCTGTCTGTCACTTTGCGAGTATTGGTCGCTGATGAAGTCGGTGAGTTCCTCTAAAAAAGGAGAGTAGCCACAAGGCGGGTGGTAAATGACATGGAATCTGAATGGTGAGCAGTGTTGCACTTGAAGCTCAAGAGATAAGCATTCGAATGAACGGAAGGAGCTGTTAGGAAAAGCCTTAAGTTGAAGGGAGTTTCTAAAGATGATTGCAACACCTCCCCCAACTTTGACTGTTCTGTCATTTCTAAAGATAGAGTAGTCGGTGGGTAACAGAAGATCAAATATAGAATGAGAGGTGTCGTTGAACCAGGTCTCTGTGAGGAAGAGCATGTCGAGATTGTGAAGGATGATGGTGTCAGAAATGTTCAGTTTGTGTTTCATTGCAGATCTGCAGTTCTGGAGCAAACAACGGAGCTCTGACGAGACTGTTTTGGTGACAAGGGCGATTGGGCTATGAGGGGTGATGGGGATATTGTTCTTGTAAGAGGGTGCCCGGGAGGAAGAAGGCAGACGATTAGGTCTGACAGAAGAGATGGTCGGAATAGTAAAGATAGTAGGGTTACTTGGAGAGGAAAGTGGAAGGGGGGAGGCGTTCGAGGTCTTGTAACTTGCCAGTAGGTTAGTGATGTCTGCAGAGGACAGATTGTGATTGGCTTTTTTGGGGCGTGGGGGCGAGGTGTTTCTCGGGGGTTTGGGGAAGTGAGTATTTGCCAAGGGAGTTGGGGTGTTTGGATAGGTGGAAATCTTAGTGCTTAAGAGTGAGGTGGTAGCTTTAAGCTGGGTGATGAGAGCTCCTAACTTATTTTCCAGAGAGAGTATGGCTGAGCACAGTAAGTTAGGTGGCTCGATGGTTACAGGAGGGAGTGCAATTGGCGAGGGAGGGCAGGGAGAGGTGGGAGTGCGAGAGAAGTGTTGGGGTACAAGGTTCAAAGGCGGAGATAGATGATGGTTGAGAGCAGTTGTTGGTGCATCGGAGGTGAAAAGAGAGTTATCTTTGTTGATGTTGTATGGAGGATAAGAATTGAGGTCATAGTTAGGGGGGAAATTGGTAAACGAGGAGGGAGGGCGGCAAGCAAGGAGGGGAAAGAGGGGAGTCATAAAGTGGCAGGGGGTTTGGGTAGAAGAGAGGGGAAGTGGTTGGAAAGGTCCCGTAAGCTAGGAGAGGTGGATGTGAGGGAACGGGCCCCAGGCAGAGTGAGGGGGGTTGGGTTGTAGGGTAGTTGAAGACAGAAAGTGGTTCTGCTGGGTCCGAGGGAGGGCAAGGGAGGGGATTACCGAGGAGGGATAGGGGGTTGAGCAGCATTACTGGAGGAATAGGGGGATGAAGAGAGATGCAAGGGGTTAGTGAGGAAATCGGGGAACAAGGCGAGGGGGGGAGCGGGAAGAGAAGAGGAGGGAAGAGGGGGAATGTATGGAAAGTTAGCTTGGGGAACAGGTTGTAGGAGAAGAGGACTAAATAGGGGGGGTGGCAGGTAGGGGTAGGAGGGAGGAGGTAAAATTGGAATACCGGGACGGTGCAGAGTGGAAGAAGAGTATTAGCTAGAGGTATGGCAGACGTGTTGAGGGGGGGTGTACAATGGGGGGGGAAGAATGGGAGAGGAGGGAACAGGGGAAAGGGGGGGGGAGACTAAATGGGGTGGCAGGTAGGGGTAGGAGAGAGGGAGGTAAGATTGGAATACCCGGACGGTCCAGAGTGGAAGAAGAGTATTAGCTAGAAGTATGGCAGACGTGTTATGGGGGGTGCACAATGGGTGGGGGGGAAGCATGGGTGAGGAGGGGAAGCGGGGGGGAGGGTCAGCCTGTGCCTCCCGGCGGAGCGGCCTAATGGAGTATAGGGGGGTCGGAGGAGGAGATGGGGAGTAACGGGTGGAGCTAGAGGAGGAATCAAGGGAGATCTCAGTCTCAGGGGTGGGGAGTAGGGAGGGAAGATTTGGTCAAAGAGAGAGAGACAGGTGGCTTTAGCTTGGATCAGGACAGTACCATTGTTATAAAGTGAGATAGTGAGGGAGCCGTCGAAACAAGTAGAGGGTGAAATTTGTAGCTGTTTCCCATGTGGGATAGATGAGGAGGAGGTGACGTTGAGGGAATTATAGAAGCTGGTGGACCAGGAGGGGATGTCATGAGTGAAAAAAATGAAGTCGTTTTTGAGCCTCCATTGATGACCATTATAGAATTGGTCAACAAAGAGGGAATCAGGAAAACGTTCAATGGTGTTATGCTTGAACCGTTTCGCTGAAGCTTTAGACCGATTAGGGGGATAAATGATTTTGAAGCAGTTAATTCCAGACTTAACTCGAGAGGTGGCCATGTTGGGAAATTCAGGAGGAAGAGGGTGGTGAGGGGAGGAGGAAGGTGCCACTAGGGTAGCGGTAGTGAGTAGAAGAATAATAAGAAGGGGGCACATATTCCAGTAATCGAACAAAGTTATCCGAATAATGGGCGGTCAGGAGGCGTCGAGATTAGCAGGGCAAAAGACTCTGGTCCAACCGAACATTGGCTGCGGCAGATGGGCCCTTAGTAATGTAATTAGCAGACAAGGGTCATAGTATGTAATAAAACACAAGTCGGCATTGGGACCTCCCCACGTTGACCACCAACGTGATGAGTGCTTTCTTTGGTGGCATAGGGACTGGAGCACAGCCTCAATCCGGGGCCTCTCTGTGGAGAGGTGAGGGAGCGTAGTGGTAGCACGTTGGGATGGCGCAGAGAACTTGCTGTATAGTGCCGATGACTGGGGCTCCTGATTCACGGCTGTCGTAGTGACCTGAGACTCATCTCTGCTCTGTAGACTGACTGGCACTGGACAGCGCACGGGGCAATGGGTGGCTCACCAAGGTTGGGGCAGGCGAGGAGACGTAGGGGGCCTGCTCTGCGACCTAGGCTCAAGGCTGCATGCCTAAGCCTGAAAACACCAGACCGACGCCATTTTAGAGTCAGGCAGTCGGATCCCAGGGTTTCTGCAACCGTTGTGGGCAAATCATCTAATACGTACCAGAAGAAGATTCCGTTACGTTTCCAGAATGAGTCTGATATTTGCTCACTGACCCAGACATTCTTGGCCGGCCGTTGAGCTGATGTGCGGCTTGTTGCCATGGTAGACATATTAGAACATTCGTGCATTTTTATTTTTTAGCCCAGGGGTCTCCAACCTTTTCTGTAATAAGAGCTAACTATGTTGAATGAAAGTCATCCAGAACTACTGATATTATTTAGTGTAATAGTGATTACATCAGGCAAGTTTACATTATTGGCCACATATACAAGATTACCAGTGGCGAACACCTCAGTACATTAGGCAGGACTGCCAGTGGAATATAACAAGCATTTGCAATGCAATAGGTCTCCATTTATGAGAGTTTGAGCTATTGGTATTGTAAATGACAATGCCTTTGTTGTTTTTAAAACTGATAAATAAAAGGCATTGTCATTTACAGTGCCAATAGCTTAAACTCACGCAAATGCGAGACCTATTGCATTGCAAATGCATGCCATAAAAATTAAAAAAAGCATTAGGAGAGAGTATGTCCTGACAAAGCTATTTGAGAAAATAGTGCTCTGAATCTCTAATTAAAGCCTACAAGAAACAACACACGTAACAGGGGTGGTCGCCATGGGAGGTCACAAAATGAGACAAGGTGGTACTAAGGAGTGACTACTAAGCCTTTTGACCAACGAACATCCACAGTTTACAGTGGACAATGACACAATCCAATGAAAAATGAGGGTGGATAGTGGGCGGGGCTTCAAGTTCCTACCTCAATACAGCATGCCTCGCAGAGCAGCGCATGTGCTGCCCAGACTCGACCTAAAAACGACTTAATGTAGTACTTAACAGCCATAGCTACAAAGCCCCTGGCACCAGAGTAATACTATTAGTAATAAGTAATTTATTTTAGGAATTCATCTATTTTTCTCCAAATGTCAGCTTCCGAGTTGTGAAAATACATTTCCAGCTCAAATACAGCCTTTTCAAATTTGATGTACATACATTAATTCAACCAAGCAAATGTTTCTAATTCAGTAGGCTGGACTGCACACAAAAGAGCTACTCGCAGGTTGCTGGAGGACTCCAGTAGCTCATGAGTTACTCGTTGGAGAAGCCTTATAGTCTGATATGGGCCGAAGGGTAGATAGGGCAGGGAGGCCTTGTTGGAGTATTAGTGGAAAATGCAACTGATGTACTGGTATGGTCTGACCAAGACAGGGGGCATCTGGCCAAGACTTAGAAGCTTCTTCCTACAGGGTTATCTGGCATAACGGAACTCCCTACCTGGTCGCCATCCCGGATCCCACAAAGTCAGACCACACTATAGTGTTGGGGTATTGTGGAGCTGCCATGGGCCAAAAATAATTGGGCAGAATACCAGCTGTTCTTTTGTAACTTGGCACGCATCGGAGAACAGTGCCTGACCCTTTAATAGGGTGCTGGATTTGTGCGTGTGATGTCACGGGATGAGGCCCTGTGACGTGCTGAACACACCATACTACCGTTTCCATCCCATTCAGTGAGCATTTTCCCTCCTTGCCGTACCACATGAGCACTGTGCCCTTCATTCAGCACTTAGTATTCTCTTACCTCTTCAAACCTTGTGCCCCATGTTCAAGGCTTTTAGCTTCCCATCACAGATTCTTATAATGTCCATAGGCAAGTGTCTGACTCCAGTCCGCCCAGTTGACCTTTCACCTTGGGTACCGTCTTTTTCTTATTCTTCTGGGCATGCGCCTGCTTCTAACACAGGGAAATGACTTTTCACTTCTGGCATAACCATGCACTTTTACTTCCGGGCAAGCATTTGCTTCCAGCCTGCCTGGTGCCCATTCACTTTGATGTAACATTTTCTTTTTCCTTCTGGGCAAGCTTTCCCTTCCAGCACAGGAATGGATATCGGTGTCCTGGTTCAAAATCTCCACCCTTCCTTTTCCTGGTAACCCAGTCACGTCCACTAACGTCTTTCAGGCCACAGTATCTGCATTGGAGTGTTTCCTTCTGGTTCATCATTCCAGGTTACTGCAGTAGCCCTCCAGTACTCCCTGGGTTCTGACTGTCACCTCCTGCAGGCCTGTTCCCTTTTGGCAGCATGTCCAGCGTGCCCTTACACCCAGCAGGACCTCTTGTAAGTCTCCTATGCCTATGACAGACATTCGATGGTGTACCTAATCTCTATTCCTAACATTCTCTGGTTTTACTCTAATAATTGCAGGAGAAGAAGGGCCCCTTGCCGGGCACCACCGGTTAAATGCACCTCCCAGGGCAAATTCCACTAGCTAAATGTATTATTGGGACGCCCAGTGTTCTGCTCTTCAAACAAGGTAAGTTCTCTACATTCCTCCATCCCTCACTTCACCCCTGACCAGTCTGGGCTCTGCTCCCTGAGGCTGGTCTCTACTAAGCCCCACATTCTAGCCATACCCCTAACCATTTGGGAAGGAGCAGAATCAAGGACTAAATCTTGAGTATCAACAAATTCAGTGTTCTAGAATGAGCACTGTATGAAAACCTGCCTCTTTCAGGATGACTGGATGTGAGAAGGGTGCTGAAAATGTGTTTTTTTTTAACTGGGTCTAATGCTGAATTTTATAAACACCTTTGATAGCTATATTAAAGAATAAAAAGGTTGTATAATTATTTCGGAGCACCAGCAAGGAGGTTAACTAACAAGAAGCTCCTTTTCATGACCAGGCCCGAGATATGAATTTGATTTTGCTTAGTATTCTAGTGACAGGAGATCTTGTTGAGGTACCAATGTACTCTATAAGATCCTTTTAAAATAAAGGGCATGTTAGAGGGCTTTCCTCTTCCCCAGTGGTTGTGCTGCTTTGACTTATTCCAGATGTACTTTTAGTGCCTCTTACTCACCCTCATCAACCTCTGGCTTCTGTGTCGGCAGACCTGATGAGGGCTGTCAAGGAAGCCACCATTAATGCTGTTCTGGGCAGTCTTTGGTCCCTCCCCACCCCGAACTTGTCCAGAGTGGAGGCAAAATTGGGTGAAGAGGGAGATGTTGAGTCTGTGCGAGAAAGTGACCAATAAAGCATTTCTTGGCTTGCAGTAGAGGGAAGAAGAAAGATATTCTGGCTGAGAATTTGGGACTTCAAGAAATCACTCACTGCTGGAAAATAAAGTGTCCTGTAGCTATAGCCCTGTCGTTTCTCCAGGCCTTAAATTGCTTCCTGGAAATAGGATTTTGATTCCACAGTGTTATATTCCATTTAGGTACCATAATATAGGCCCCGGTAACTTCATTACCTTTCACCTATATTCTTCCCTACATTACACTTATAACGGTTTACAGGGACTGACCTTTTATCTAGATACTACACTGCATTCAGAACACGGGTTTTCCCTAGTTCGGAAGCTCATACATTATGCATGAGGATTCTTGGAAGCACAGCAGGACGACCATCTCCTGTATAATATCTATGTACAAAGGTCATGCCCGACGTCATCCTTAGGCCGACACAGTAATACAGTGAGGTAGGAACCCTGGGGTGACCTATGGGTATATATACATCACATCTTGCTAAGATAGCTAGAGCAGACCAAGACTTCCCGGCAGACACACTGACCAGAGACGCTGAGGTTCCTGCATGCAGACACTCCAGCTTGCAGTGGTCTAACATCCCTTGCGGGGTGTCCAACTTGAGACCAGGACGGGGTCCCACAGTCTCTCAATCTAGGTAATGGGGTTGACTTTATCCTAGAGGGATTCTTGACCTAACACCTACTTACATTCTAGGTACATTTAGGCACATCTAGTTAGGGAAGCATCGTAGGAGTACGCATCTTTTATCATGTTTTATATACTCATATGTATTCATGATTATTGTAAGATGGTAGAACTATACTATCCATTTACCTTTTTAGTAATACTAATCATTTATATTGTATACTGTCTAGCGGTTGTTGCAGCTCATCTATTCTACACCAGAATAACAAATGTTCAATAAATACTTATTGAGAACGCCCAGCCTGTTTATTCTGTGTACCTCTTTGAGACAGACTACGTAAGCATGAGTGACTGAGCGAAAAGTAGTATATTGTTTCCACGGTCCTGAGGGATCAGGGTTGTCATGTTCGAGGGTTGCCAGGAACTATTCTCTCCTTGGTAAGAGGAGACTCTAGTGGCACTGTGAGCTAGTTGGTACAAAAGGCCAACATACTCGGTGGGGGTGTTCAGAAACAGTCTGACACCAATCCTACAGTGTATGCTGTCCAAATGCGCAGATCCTGTATAATTATTATAGGAGCTACACGACATGGCGCCCAACGTTGGTTGGGTACTTATTTAACAGTAGAATCTGAGTAGTTCAGTCGTGCTAGTCAGAGACCCCTACTCACAACTTCCCAGAGACGTCTGGAGTGGGTGGGCACAAACTCCGCCACAGCTGAGTAGGCAAAATCCTATTTATTGGCTGTCGGTTAATGAAGCTTGAAGGACACTTTGTTCCTAAAATTGTGCAAAACACCTTATCTTAGTTCCCTTGAAAAGCTCTTCTTCTCTATACAATGACTGAAGAAATAGGAAACGTGGATAGAGTTATGCATGAACTAAATCTCTCAGCAGACGAAGAAGATGCAGATGCAATTTCCATTGCAGAAAATGTTATAAATGCTGCTACCATAAAACTAGGTGCACACGGTCTAACATCCAGGGGTGGACCAGTAGCTTTCATGATTGCGGCAGACAAATAGTTTAAAACAGAGGTATTCTATTCATGGGTTACATTCCCAGTTGCAAATGCAAGAACAAAAACATTTCATTTCTACACAGAAAGTGGAATACCGGACGAATATTGTCCCTGTGAGGACATTGAAATTCCACTAACTTACCAGGAACACTTATACTGGTTTAAAGGCGCCCTCCCCATACAAGAAGTAGAGTAAGACTCGGTCCGCTCGTAAGAGAGGGAGCGACATGGCCAATATGAGCAGCCTACACACCACACCCTGAATTGAAACAATGCCAGGAGGAGACTTACTTATACTTCACAAAGAATTAATAAAAATTTACAGAAACATGACACAGTTTGTCATGAGGACACTTAAAGTCCAGCCGGCAACGGTTGCAACAAATACAACTCCAGTTCAAAATACAGCAATTAAAATAACACTACAAACGTTACACGCAGTAATGGGTAAAATGCCTGCAAAACGTGAACAAATGCCATTCTGGGTAGCTCAAAAAATAAAACAGCTAGAAGCAGTATTCCCGAATACTAGCCCGTATGAAAAACACAGAATGCTGATCAATCTGCTTGCCCATGGGGATAACACCACAGATAGAGGATTGTACCTCTTGGGGTACAGTTTTTGCTGCCATACATACCAGAACACACAGTATCCCATCATTAGAAGTAATACCAGATGTATTAAGACAAATACAAAATGAGTACGGAGCGGAGCCTGCTCTGAACTTAGGGATGAAATTACTAGGTAATTATGCCCAGGTATCAGCCATAATATTAGCTAATATTAAAGGGGAGGCAGCATCAGTGGCTATCCGCCAACGCCTAAGGGAGTTCAGTCCTTCGCAACAGGACTACGAACTACCTAAAATAATTGAAACTGCGTATGCAGAATTAGGCAGGGACAGTTTGGGTGGAAAAGCATTGAAACCACAACTGATGGGTAGTCCCAAAAAGGACACCTACAAGCAGACACCTGCTTCATCAAAAAAGAAGTGGGACAATAACCAAAAAGTTAAAGAAAACAGATCTCAATCCAGAGGTAGATCTCCTACACAGGAGCCCTCCGAAAGGAGGTATAACCTTAGGAATAGGGACAATATTAGGAAGCCTGACAGGTATCAGGATACTGATACACGTTCCTCTCGTTCCTTTCAGGGTTCAACGAAAAACTCAGAGAGGGAAGGACGGTCAGACAGACAAGACGAGCGTACAAAGTCCAGAGACGAGCAGCACGCTCAAGACTATACTTCCAAAAAAGAAGATAAAACAAAAGCCACAGTTCAAAAAGAAGAAGGTTGCAGGTCTAAAGATCAGACATGCCCAGAATTCTGAGGACTCGACTGCTGAACGGGGAATGGGCTCTGACGATGCTAGACAGTACGGCAGAAGTAACAATAGCTCGCCAGAACCTGATGGAATTTCTGGTGACATCGGACTTGAATGATTACATCACGGTGGAAACACCTAATACTAGGGTAAGTGTCCCGCATAAGTTATATGAAATAACACTCCAAATGCAGGGGGACAAGCCCAGGAAAGTTAGAGGTCTCTTTTGGGAGAACCTGACGTACGGCTGTGACATTTTGTTAGCTGAACAAGATTGGCCGCCAGTATTCGTCATGGACTGTCCTAGAGGAGAAACAGTAATTTTACCAGCATTCTCTGACCCTGTTCCCAAATATCTAAAATATACATATGCACGGGAGTGGGCGGTAGCCCTGGCCACGGCATTATACAAAAAACATGTTGGATGGGATGAGGATTCAACCCACCACATTATTTCATTAAAAAATACTCCGACTGCACAGAGGCAGTATCCAATAAAACAAGAAGCTAAAAAACAGGTCAGGGAGATCCTAGATAAACTTGAGTACCAAGGGGTGATTGAAACTTGCACCTCTCAAATGAATAACCCTTTGTTTCCCGTATCAAAACCAGACAATTCATATCGTTTAGTTTTGGATTACAGACATTTAAACACTTGCACAAAGACATTTGCAGTTCAAAATGTACACAGTGCCGCATTAATCAATAACATTGCGCGGAAAAAATACAAAACGACACTAGATATCTCAAATGGATTTTTTTGCCAAAATATAGGGCCTGAAAGCAGGTATTTAACCGCATTCTCCGCGTTAGGCTCCCAGCGTCAATTTTGTAGACTCCCCCAGGGGTATAAAAACAGCCCAGGGTTGTTTTCAGCTAGAGTAACTGAATTACTTCAAAATTTGGATGAAGAGGCATTGTCCTATGTGGATGATATTTATCTAACGGATGATGATCTAGAGGAGCACTTGAACAGAGTAAATACCATAATTTTGGGATTTGCCTCTGAGGGTTACAAATTTAACTTTAAAAAATCAAAGATAACCCACCTCAATGGTATTTTTCTGGAATATGAGCTTTCAAGTGAAGGGAAAAGCTTAGCAGCTAACTTTTTAGAAAAGTGTGCACTGCTACAACCTCTGAAATCATTAAAAAATTTACAATCAATACTGGGATTCCTGAACTTTGGCAGAACACACATTTTGGATTACGCAGAAAGAGTTAAACCTTTCTACGATTTAATAAAACCTGACTTTTCAGTTAGACATTGGACACAGGAAGACACAGATATCCTTCGTTCCCTACAAGCTGATATGATGGCTTCAAAACACTTACAGACACGCGTAAATATACGCAACTTAGTGATCCGTATAGTTGCGGGTCAATCAGGATACACTTACCTAACATATAATGAAGGTCAAACAGTGCCAATAGCGTACAAATCACATCTGTACACAAATGCTGAGATGCGCTTTGCATCAACAGAAGAGATTCTTACAGCAGTACAGACTGCTGTAGTGAGAGAAAGAGCACTGGCTCAGGTAAAGCGAATAATTGTCGTAACCCCAGTACCGGCCTTAGAGGCGGCTACAAAGGCTAGCGTTCCGAACGCTAAAGCCTTACATTCGAGATGGATACAATGGGCTAATTCTCTTACTGCAACAGATGTAGAAAACAAGTACGACCCAAGTCTAAAAACACAAGCATTTCTGCAATACGAACAAGAATATCCTCTACCAAATGAAATAATGCCTCTGGATCAGTATGAATATATAATTTACACTGATGGTTCTGCTCAGCCGGCCATAGGGAGTAAACAACAATACAGTGCAGCGTGTGCTACCGTTAAAGGACGCTTGCAGGGTGGAAAATTTCATCTGAGTTGCACAAAAACACAGTCTCTAGGAAACTGCACAGCACAGCTGGCAGAATTAAAAGCCCTGTTACTGGAACTGGTAAATACGGATCGAGAATTCCCCACACTAATTGTGTGTGATTCCTATTACTGTGTATAGTCATATAATGAATACTTACACCACTGGGGACAAAATGGATTCAAGGACACAAAAGGTGGCACAATTAAGCATAAAACGCTATGGAGACAGGTAGTGGAGTTGAAAAACGAACTACCAAGGGCTCACGTGATACACACACTGAGTCATCAACGTGATGGCGTTCACGTTGAAGGGAATTCATTGGCTGATGAAGTCGCAAAGGGGGCTGTACGGACGGCTTCCGTAGCTGCAATCACTCGTTCAAAAATGAGAATAGACGGTGAGATTATGGTTGCGATTATTGCTACACGCAATAAGACGGCAGTACCAAAAATAATTCCACTCAAGTACTCCTACAAGTTAGATGCAAACAACATTCCATTTGCTCAAATTCCTATAGTGGGGGATAGAGTAATACCAAATATGGATCGCAGGTTAGGATTAATTCTAGCAGCACACAAGGGTATAGGTTCTGCACACGCAGGAGTTACAGCAACTGTTTCTCTACTGAAACAGGGCTACTGGTGGCCAGGATTAACAAAGCAAACTAAGGACTATGGCTTGAAATGCGACATCTGCCAGCAGAGGAAAGGCTCCACTGTAACACGTCCTGCGCAGACACCATTGCTAATATCAGACAAACCACTCGCGTGTGTTTATTTGGACCACTGCGGCCCCTTACGAACAGATGGCGCTTACAAGTATATCATGGTTGCAGTGGATTCCTGCTCTAGATTCCTATGGGTGTGGCCCCAGTGCTCGGCTGACGCTCGAACTGTTATAAAAGATTTGCGAGTCTTTATAGGGACATACGCAATTGGCACATTACATTCTGACCGTGGCCCCGCATTTAGCTCTAGGGCTTACAAGGAAGCCATGGGAGGTTTGGGTGTAGCATTGCGGTACTCCTCTCCCTACCATCCCGAGGGAAATTCGGTTGTGGAGAGGAAAAACCGGGACTTAAAGCAGTCTTTAACAGCTAGAGTATTAGGCTCGGGTGTGAGTTGGGTAAAAGATCTGTATGGAGTTCAAAGAGCGTTGAACAACAAGCCAAGAAGCTCTCTATGGGAGTCACTCCTTATGAGGTCCTATTTGGGATGAGAATGTGGGTACCTGATCTTGATTGTGAAGGCACAGTGGCGGATGAAAAACCTTATGACATCCATAAACGTTTGGCTTTTTACAGGAGTTAAATGAATCCAGGGCACTACAAAGCAATGTCCACGTGAAACGGACCGCCACTGGGGAAGTCAAGTCTGTCACGGCAAGACCTGTCTGGATCCCTAAAGTCGGGGACCTGGTCAGAGAACAAATAGCGGACAAAAAAGAATTTGGGCCATCATACAGAAAGCCTGTACCTGTCCTGGCGGTTGAAGGAACGAGAACTGTACTTCTGCCGCCTCTTGCCGGTGAAAAAGAGAAAAGATTTGTCTCAATCGACCTAATCAAACCACACTATGTGGCCGATACTGAGTAGTAGGCCGCGTGGACTCCGGAGTAACAGACACCCTCCTCTCACTACTATGCAAGAAGTTCAAACAGAAAGACTCATCACGTTTGAAGAGTCACCTGCACGGAATGATGGACTATGCAACAATGCCATGTAATTCGTTCCTCTTGAAAATGAAATTCAACTTCAAAACCAGAATGAAAGACAAATTTCAATTCGACCAAACAGAGATATCTACATCAACATGCCTCAACAAGAGCAAGCTACAGTTTCCACAAGACCTGCGGAAATACCGAAAATTGACCGAACTGCATCTGGCTATTTCATTGACTTTGATACTTTTTCATTGGATCCAAGTTAACCTGAAACAAAGCCAGCCCAAAAAACTCGCCAGCAACAAATTAAAGATTTTCTGAACTTTCTTAAAAAGATTTATCTGGTATCACCTTGGGTGGAACTCTGGGTAATCACCGGGATACTTTTCTTTCTTTTCTGGATAGGCTTAGTGACTGTCTTTAGTATGCTTATAAATAGAACTTATCTTCGAGAAAGCTCTGCAGCACAAAAAGTGAATGTGATTCTGAAACGGCATCTATCATCACATTGTGAAAAAAGAGACCTATCATCAGTGAACATTTCAGCAGTTACTATACCTGACGGTATAGTGTGGGACAAGGTTGATTACCATATATTTGGCCCGACTGAACTTTTAAAAATACCACATTTATTTAAAATTTCATTAAGTGATATCATTACCTCCAGTACATTTTCCGATGATTGGGATTATGAAACTGTAAATAATATGTTGTCTGATTTAGAAAAATCTGCTGCCTTTTCTAATAATGAAATGTTGGAAGACACAACAGACTTTGAAACAATGTATTGCTATCAACATTATGGCCATCACTTTCTGCATAAATCTGCTAATCCCAGAAATGTTTTCAGATGCCACCAATGGGAACATTGCCCAACACCACCGAAAAGCAGTTCAAAAACATTTGCTCAAAAGTTTCCATATTTTTCAGGGTTTAACACGTCAGACCCATCCTCATATTATTATAAGGTTACACCAACACCAGCACAGAAAAATATGTTGACAAACACCAAACAGATTTATTCTGCTTCCTTTATTGCCCAGTTGTCTGAACAAGGTTTCGACTTATGGAAAGACACCATAGACTTAAAATCTGTCGGGGTACTAGAGACTGGCAGGCCCAGGGAACAGAGGCACTATTTAGAGCATGCCTTATTCCTCAACAAATCATGTTTTTGAATGAAACGGTGCAACAAACGTCCTGTCTTGGACTAGCCAAGAACAAAGATTTGAATACACCTCGGGTGCCCACACCATCACACACCGAGGGTAACATAACATCACAAGAAGGGATTACGCTAGATTTGATCATGCAATACAATAGATCAGACCCCGATTGGAAGGGATGGTTGATTTGGCCCACAGACACCAATAGCTGTCAGGAAAGATTCATGGGTAAAACCAAAGGTTTTAGTATCAACAGGCCAGATCCACGCTATCTACAGAGAGAACACCCAGGAGTAGTAACATCATACAGTGTTGGGAAGTTATGCCTCGATTGGCTAAAGACCTCAACACTTACACATGTAAAACAACACTTATCCTTACTTACAGAGGATGTGGACCTACAGGAATTTTTATTAGGTCCTAGGAATCCACGTCACAAACGTTTCTATTATGCTGTCTATAATGAGATTTGGAAAATATCACAACAAGAGGCCGCGGAGATATTGCGAGAAATAGATCGTATAAACCTAGAGAAAGCTCTAGCAGTAGTTGACAATGGGTTAACTACACTAACCTCCAGGATATATTCACTGGGCAACATTGTATCTTCTGCTATTGATGTACTAGAACAGGATTTGTCCATACTACAGCATGGGCAATCACAATTGCGTTCTATTATGTTATTAAGCTGGACGCTGCAATCTTTGCGCGCAGGATATGTGCCTTGGCGTTTCATAAACAGCACGTCTCTGTTTACTTCATACAATCTAACGGAAAAACAGATAGAGATGTCACAAAGGTGAGCAAAGTATACAAATCTGCATATTGAAAAACTGGACAGATTAGCCTTTACAGTGGCAGAGTCACCGTCCACAAAATGGTTAATCCATGGCCACATATCTCTTCCGGTCACTACTTTTCAATTCCAATATTGCCTTGAACAAAAGCAGGCAGACAGATATGAAGAAATGGGTAGGGAATTCATCAAGGAATCTTGGGAATTACCGTACAGATTTCGATGCAGGTTTCGAGTGGGGAAAGAGAAGTGATTTTGAGCAGTACAAACTGCGAGAATACTTTAAGTGGATCACTCATATGCCAGGATATAATGCTTCATGGGGCCTGTAACGGTTCGGTAGCAAACTTATCCTGTCACTTAAGGGGTGCCCCAGCTGCCGTGATCACTCCAGTGTTCAGGCGACTTTCGAATGGGAGTTACTTGATGCTGAACGATCAAGGTTGCTTTGGGATGCTTCCGGGCATCTCATATCTGGTAACCATGAGCTCCAGGGTTACTTGCTGTATGCAAGTATTGTTTCCACCAACACATACAGTCAGGGAGGCGCCGTTATGGCCTTCGCTAAATGTTTCATTAATACGGTTTGATGCTTTGAGCAGAATGAAAGCCATGCTTTTACAGAAATCCGTGCCCTTAACCACCGCTCGAGAGACTTTTGATCTCCAGATCGCAAGGTCTTCGGCAGAGATACAGGCACTCATACGTACAAACTGCCCCTTCCATTTCGCAGAAATGGTAAATCGTATCTTTAACATGTCTGATATGACAGGCATCGTCCACCTATTTAAGACCATAGGTTCTGGACTATTAAGCACCTTTCAGACGGTCCTCGGAGTTATACTGAACTGTATACACTCCGTATTTGGAAGCATTTTTGGAGGACTTCCGGTGATCCTGTTTTTAATAGCAGGTATCCTGATCGTAATTTTCCTGCTACGCAATGGACGTCCCAGTCACCAAGGAGATGGAAATAGTACTCCTGGAGCGAAAATACCGTGATCGCATGGTACAACATCTAGGCACCCCTCGCCTAAGAGAACTAAGTGCCTCTTGGTACTTGTCATTTAGACCAGTCTGGATGGACTGCATCTTACCTGTCCTCCGATGCCTGTTCTGCGGAGAAGAATGCATGTTGGATCTATGTCTAACACTCCCATCATGTGCGCAACCGGACGTTGATGCTTTACTGGACCCGATAATGGCCCATGTTCTGCAGTGTCCCCAGCATATTCCGAAGTTGATGGCGGCATTCCTAGAGCCACGACAGGTAGTATCGGCTCCTGTTGGTATGGACATCGGCTCCTCCTCTAACACCCAGGCCTTGGATGGTGCAAAGACTGTCCCAGCATCTGTTGTGGACAATACAAAAGATCATCTGTGCTCAATTGACATAATCTGCGAGGTGTTACAGGGAACGTCATCTGCGGAGGCAGGCAACGAGAATGTTGCGTCTACCAGCCAGGACACATAAACATTTGACTCATTTGGCCCGTCGTGTGCTGGGAAAAATTCGACTTTTTGGAAAAATAAAATAAAATTTGGAACTCTATAACAAAACTGACATTCTTTTGAGCATGCATGGCTTTCAAATGCTTATAGTAGCTCGAACTATACTTACGGACACATTAGAGCTATGGCTTGTGTGACAATTTCCTTTTTAAAACTTTTTAAAGATTTTTTAGAACCTTTTTAACATTGTTTTTAGCAAAAGAAGAAACTAATGTTTTTTAAACTATTTTTTGCGTACCAGTATCTAGTCAGCCTAGTAGTACGTTTAGAATTTAACTATGTCGTCCATTCGGAAGAGGAGTGAGTGTTATATTCCATATAGGTACCATAATATAGGGCCCGGTAACTTCATTACCTTTCACCTATATTCTTCCCTACATTACATTTATAACGGTTTACAGGGACTGACCTTTTACCTAGATACGACACTGCATTCAGAACACAGGTTTTCCCTTGTTCGGAAGCTCATACACTATGCATGAGGATTCTTGGAAGCACAGCAGGACGACCATCTCCTGTATAATATCTATGTATAAAGTTCATGCCAGACGTCATCCTTAGGCCGACACAGTAATACAGCGAGGTAGGACCCTTGGGGAGACCTATTGGTATATATACATCACATCTTGCTAAGATAGCTAGAGGAGACCGAGACTTCCCGGCAGACACACTGACCAGAGACGCAGAGGTTCCTGCATGCAGACACTCCAGCTTGGAGTGGTCTAACAACCCTTGCGGGTTGTCCAACTTGAGACCAGGACGGGGTCCCACAGTCTCTCAATCCAGGTAATGGTAGAAACTGTACCCTTTGTTGGGGACATGGCAGCCTGTGTACTTCTGATTCCTTAGCTTAGACTCCAGCACAAACCATTTTTGCATTGTTTCCTCAGTTGTGCGCTTCCTGAATTCAAGTACCACAAGTTTCTGTTCCCAGTTCCTCCAGCTATCTCTTTGTCGGTATTTTATGGTAGTTGGTTCATCTATGCGGTGGGCTGGTTCTTTGGCTTCATTCTCTTGTTGTCATGACTACAGATGCCGGCACGACTGGGTGTTTCGGTTGAGATGGCCAATGCTTTTCAACAGTCATGATGCCCTACAACTCTTACAACATTTGCTAAGCATTAGAGCTCATTTGGAACCTGATGCAGCGCCCTTTCATTTTCTTCATTGTCCTGTGAACCTATGCTGTCCTTGATTTAATTGTGTTCGGGCGGGGAGGGGGTGATAGGGGGCTGGAGGGTGGGGCAGTGAGTTTTTAGTTGAGGCTTACTGTATCTTTTGAGAGTTCATTTGGTGGTCCCTGGGAAAAGAGTTTGGCCTCCCAGCTCCTCCATAGTTTCAACCTTTCCAGACCAAAGGCGCAACAGGTTTTGCCTACTTGGAACCTGCCACTTGTCGCTCAGGTTTTCTTATATGCTACTTTTGAGTCTGTGGACTTGGCTAGCCTGAAATTGTTGACTCTTAAGGTAGAATTTTTTTTTAATTTTTTTTTTTACTTTTATTAAGAAATTAGGCATGGATACAATAAAATCATTACAATACATCTGTATTCGGAAATTAAGGGTGCATTAAGACATCGGGGTTCTCCTATCCCAGTATATTAGCATGAGCCGCGGAGGTGTGTGCTTAACCAATATTTTCAACAACTTCATCTCTACCCACTGGCGGCACACAAAGTTCCCCCCGGTAGATGTTCCAACGTCCCCATATCTGTGACCATTTCTGCGGGCAGCCTCTGGAAACATAGATAGGCTTCTCAGTCACCATACACCAATCCATGTCTTTGGTCCAATCCGCTATACTCGGCGGACTCGGAGCCCCCCACAGTCGAGCGATGTTCCGCTTACCCACCATAAACCCTAGTGTAATCCAAATCCGCTCTTTGGCCGGGAAGTCAGTAGAATCCCATACGTTCAACAAGATTAGCTTGATGCTACACTGTATCGGCTGCCCCAAGGCTTCCCCCATCCTGGATACCACCCTCTCCCAGAATGCCTGGATTTCCGCACATTCCCACAGTATATGTATGAAAGTGCCCTCGTGGCCGCAGTGTCGTGTACATCCAGTGTCCTGGGCGTATCCCATATGGACCAGTGAGGATCTGGACAGATATATTCTATGGAGAATCTTTAACTGGACCAATCGGAGTCTCGAGGAGATAGCAACCTCACGCGGAGAAGCCACTGCAGCCCGCCATTCCTCATCGTCCAGGCCAGCGACATCATGGTCCCATTTACCCCTCAACTGAATCAAGGGATCAGTCATGTTATTAATGAGCTTTTTATATATAAGAGATATGGCTTTTTCTGGCAGGTCACCATCTAAAATCCTGTCCTCCAAAGGGGAGGAGTCAGGAAGGATCGTACCCCTGGGGAGAGCCGCGAGCAGCGCGTGTCGGATTTGAAGATATCGGAACTGCTCCGAGTCGGCCATTTCAAATTCCTGACGTAGCTGAGAGAAGGGCCTGACATCGCCCGATTTCCAAAGGTCCCCTAGTCTAGAAATGCCTATGGTATCCCACTTGTCAAAGCCCAATGAGCGCGACAAACGGCCCAACCGGTCACAATGCCAAAGTGGCGTGGCTTGAGTGAGTTTGCCCTCCCAACCCAAGCTTTTAGTAGCGTCCCGCCATATCTGCACCGCGTGTGTGGTCGGGCCGGTCAGGGCGAGTTTTCAAAAGTTTGTGTATAGCGCCCCTCAAACCCTCCCCCGGGAAGGAGCCAGCGATCAATCCGAAAGGCCGGGTCGTCATGCCGTCTATAGGTGCACTGGTTAATGGCAGCGAGTTGCGAGGCCCAGTAATATCTTTTTATGTCTGGGAGTCCGATACCCCCATCAAACCACCCCAAGGTGAGCTTATGTGTGGCGATACGGGGGGGTCTACCCTCCCAGAGCAGATCTCGCAACGTGCCATCCAATTCTTTAAAGAAGGACCTCACTACCGGGAGGGGGGTATTCTGTAACACGTATAGGAATCGGGGGAGGGACATCATCTTAAATAATGCCGCTCGTCCCAAAAGGGTCAGAGGCAGTGATCTCCAGTGCAAGACGTCAGATTTAAACCGAGTGAGTGGCGGCCGGAGATTAGCGTCATAAAATCTCGACAGGTCTTTGGATACCCATATTCCCAGATACTTAAAGCCGTCTTCAGCTTCTGTCAGTTGGCAACCCCGGGGAGGCGAGGACGCCGTCCGCTAAGAATGTAGAACGACGATTTGGACCAGTTAATTACATAGCCAGCGTACCCGCCGAAGGTCTTGAATATGTCCATCACCACGTTCAGAGACGCCTCCGGGGAGGCAAAATACAGGAGAATATCGTCAGCATATAATGATATGCGGTCCTCCCATCCATGCGTCCATTTAAGGCCCCGAAGGGCTGGGCTCTGACGGATCCAGGCTGCCAGAGGCTCCAGGGCCAAGGCAAAGAGAAGCGGTGATAGGGGACAGCCCTGCCTGGTACCCCTACCAAGGGAAAAGACAGGGGACGCTCGATTGTTAACAACCACTTGTGCCAGCGGTTGACAATACAGGAGTCGGACCCATGCAATAAATTCCGGGCCCAGTCCTATCTTACGAAGCACTGCGAACATATAGGGCCACTCAATGGTGTCGAAGGCTGAGGCAGCGTCTAATGATACCACCACGGCATCCTCTCTGATCGTGTCTGCCCTACAGAGTACAGCGTGAAGTCGGCGGATGTTGAGAGAGGTATTTCTCGCCGGCATGAACCCTGATTGATCCGGGTGGATCAAATGCGGAAGAACTTGCAACAAACGGGTGGCGAGAACCTTTGCAAGGATCTTGGCTTCACAGTTAAGCAGTGAAATGGGCCTATATGAGGAACACAGCTCAGCGGGTTTTCCCACTTTATGGATGACAACGATATTGGCCAACCGTTGATCCTCAGGGAGGATTCCCAGCTCTTTACTTTCCCGAAACATATCTGTAATAAACGGGGCTGTCTTGCCCGCCGTAAGCTTAAATAATTCTATGGGGATCCCATTAGGGCCTGACGCCTTCCCACCGCGCAACTCCTGGATGGCCTTTTCCACTTCAGGGACCGCGATGTCACGGTCTAGGTCGGAACTTTCTTCCTGCGTGAGGACTGGCATCTGGACGTCACGGAGGAGCAAAGAGGACTCTTCCTCAGAATATGTCGTGCGGGAGGTATACAGGGACCGATAATGGCTACCGAAAGCGTCCGCGATGTCCTGCGGAGCCGTAAGGCGGGGGGAGGCATCGGCATCAATTTCGGCCACGACGCGCCGCGCCCCCTCTCTACGATCCAACCAGGCCAACAATTTGCCTGCTTTGTCACCCGCGTCATAGATCCTGCTTTGGGTAGCCCTATATTGAGCCTTAGCCGCGTCCGTGGTCAAGTCCAAAAGCTCCTTGGTTTTAATTTTGAGCAGTTGGCGCACCTCCTCCGAGTCCGACGAGGCAGCCGCTCGCTCCAGTTCGAGGATCTCTTCTTCTAAGCGCATAAGAACGGCAGCTTTCTCTCTGCGGTGCCCCGCAATCTGCCCCAGGACCACCCCCCGAACAACCGTCTTGTAGGCTTCCCAGAGTGAAACGGGTGAGCTTACAGATCCCAGGTTCTCTTGGAAGTACAGGTCGGTTGCAGTCTGAACCTTGTCCCTAATCGAGGGGTTCGTGAGATACCATGAGTTGAGCGGTGCCACGCGGCCGACCGCGGGCTCGCCTACCTCCAGCCTGCACAGAACTGGTGAATGATCCGAGATCCCCCTGGCCAGGTGTCGTATTTTAGAGACTAAGTGGAAGTGGTGCGAGTGCGTGAGTACATAGTCTATACGGGACATCGTACCGTGGGGCCCCGAGAGATGGGTATATTGGCGGTCCTCGGGGTGCATGCCCCTCCATACATCTGTGAGCCCCATAGCACCGAGAAAGCTATGTATCCGTTTGCGGGAGGACGGCAGGTCCCTCCGAGGCCAGCGGTCCAAGGAATCCGAGACAATAGAATTAAAGTCTCCCCCGATCAAAAGTCGACCATCCGGCAGGCCCAGGAGAATGTCACCAAGGTCAGCAAAGGCCTGTGTATGTAGGCCCGGTGGAATGTACACTGAGACCAAGTTAAGGATGGCTCCCTCCCAAATCCCAGTCAGGGCTGCGAACCTACCCAGGGGGTCAGCACTAACCCTGCTAATAGTCATAGGAAATGATTTACGGACCAGGATGCCCACCCCCCGGGAACCTGAGCCAAAGGCAGAGTGAGCTACCAGCTGAAAGCCCCAACGAGACAGGGCCCTACATCCGTTGCCCAACAAATGGGTCTCTTGTAGGAACACTACATCCGGCGAGTATCTCTTCAGGAATTGAAGAACCACCCCTCTCTTTATTCTGTCCCCCAGCCCATTCACGTTCCAGGAGAGCAAAGTAAGTTTCTGTCTATTCATCACACCCATCCCACTGGTTCGGCATAATGGGATGGTCCAGAGGATAGTTTAGCTTGGCGGAGACCAAGAAGGAGCCCTCTACATCTCCAAATACCTTGACCAATAAGAGCATTACCGATGTTGCACCTGTCACAGTTCGCATTCGAAACCAATTGAGCATACCATGCCTAAACCAAAACAATAAAAACATCAAAACGTCAATACATTCCCCGTCCACCCACCCCAACTTCCCAACGAACGAACCCCCCAACCCCCCTCCCTGCTCGGCGGTGACAAAACCTCCCGCTCCCCAAACTAGCAGAGTGCCTATCGCCCACCCTTACAAAAACTTGTGGGACCGTGTAGCCGATCCGAGCAACATCAGTGAGAAATAATTTTTCCAATAATAACAGTAATAGTTGAACACATTGATACGAAGAGCCTCAGCCAGAGTCTAGAACACACCCTATGACGCCCACATATCGGCCTGGGTGTAAGCAGTGTTCGGGGCGAGCAGTTCGACCAAGTCTTATATAGCAAATTCACCCAAGGTGGCAAAGTCTGATGCATCTGGGAAAGACACATCCCCACGGCCCTCCGTTATTTCGACCACTTCGTCACCCAAAGGGGAAAAGCATACAGACCAGTTATTTGTCTCCAGCCGGTGCTACAGTCGAAATTCGTGAGGGCGAGTCACCACCGGAAGCTCGAGTGTCTCCATCCGTCCTCTTGCTCCGATCTTGGTTGTCCCGGCGCCCCGCCGTCCGCCAGCCATCCAGCCAGTCCCAGGTCTCCTCCGGGGTGGTGAAGAACCAGGACCTTCCCTCCGATTCCACCCGCAGCTTGGCCGGGAACATCATGGCATACTTCAGGTCTTTGTCACGAAGCGCCTTTTTTACCTCTGTGAAGCTTCGCCTTTGCCTCTGCACCTTAAGGGTAAAGTCTGGAAAGAAAGTAATGCGACTGTTCTGAAACTCCACTGGCGGGGCGGAGCGGGCACACTGCAGGATGACATCCCTGTCGCGGAATTTGAAGATCCTGGCTAAAAGAGGTCGCGGGGGAGCCCCAGGTCTCGGCCGACCTCCCGGTACACGATGTGCCCGTTCTACGGAGAAGAAGTTGGAGAGTCCCCGTGGTTTGAGGTAGGTGGTAATCAGTTCTTCTACAAAGAGGTCTGCGGATGGCCCCTCCGCCCGTTCCGGGACCCCAATTATGCGAACATTGTTGCGCCTGGAGCGCCCTTCATAGTCGTCTAACTGCGCTTCCAGTTTTGCAGCGTGCGTTTGAAGGTCGTCCACTTTTTTTTGCAGCGTTGACGTGTCCTCTACCAGGGAAGTCGCCTTAATTTCAACATCCTTCAGGCGCGAGTTCATAGAGCGCATGTCTTCCCTAATGAGGGACACCTCGGTAGACACTGTGTCCATGCGCGACTCCAAGGATGTGCGGACGGTGGTGATAGCTTCAAGAATGTCATGCAACGTTGGTTCCTTCTGTTTTCCTCCTGACTCAGACCTATCAGATGCGACTGACCCTCCCTTGGGGCTCGCGCCGGGGCCCCCATCCCAAGCGTATTTAGTCAGTTTGACCTGGAGTGCCGCTTTCGAGCTGCGTCCCCCCGCCATTGTGTCCACCGGGCTCTCCTATGGGGCTTTTGCAGCAAGTGATGGCTATAATATATGGCAGCAGCCGGGAGAACCCCAACGACCGCCTCGCCGGGAGGCCCGCTCCGTGAACAGCAGGAGCGTCAGTCTCCGGGCGTACCACGTGGGGGATTCCGTCCCCAGAGTGCTACCAGGTGGATCTCAGGGCCTTTCCAAGAAAGCCCTCGGCAGCGTAGCAGAGTCAGCCGCAGAGGAGAGAGGGCCAAGAACCCGTCAGCAGAGAGCAGTGCTCTGTCGCACAATTATTCCAGGAGCCGGTGGTGCCATACAGGGTCGTCGCGCTGCTAGTAGGAGTGAGAGGGTCCACCTCGTCTGAGCTCTCCAGTGGAGGACCACGCTCCCCCCCCCACAACAGTTCCAGGGGCCAGTAGAGCAGGTCAGTGATGCAGCATTGCTGGGTGGTCGCAGTCAGTGATGCGGCGTTGCTGGGTGGTCGCAAGGGAAGCTATATGTGGCAGTTGAGGGGCCAGCACGCAGCCTCAAGCCGTCGCTGTCCAGGGGCAGGTACTTACGCCACGGGCGATCCACCAGCCATCCACCCTGGTACTCAGCGGCGCTCTGGTTCTGGCTCCGCGCAGCCTGATGCACGGAGCGATACAGCAACCCCAGGGTGATTCGGCGACCGGCCCAGGTCCGCTCCTTCCTTCCGGCCGATGCGTGGCCGCTTCCCCACCTCCGTCACTTCACAGGCACCGGGTGCCGCGGCGAAGGCTGAAGCAGGCGCCGGTGCCAAGGTCTCACGCGCACCGGCTCCGATGCGTCTCACGCCGCACTCGGCCCTCCCAGTCTTCACTGCGCAGGCGGCGCCTCCGCAGTCAATCGCGGTCCCCGGGTGATAATGCTGGAAGGGTGCCGCCGAGGAAGGCAACGGGATCGCACCGTCAGTGGTGCGCGGCGGTCACGCGCTGCCGAGGATTTCACTCAGCCGGCAGGCCGTGCCTCAGCCCCGATGTCGCAGGTCTCGCCGCGGTCGTTCTGCGTCTTCTTGCTGACGTCGGGAAGTAGTAATCGGCTCCGCTGCTCTCCTGATGTCTGAGAGCCGCGTTAAAACTGCAGTGTATGTTGAAGAGTCCGGATATTTAGTCGGATTTTTGCTCGGTCGGCGGAGCCGACAGATTAGGCGGCCATCTCTGTGCTCGGCTTGGCCACGCCCCTAAGGTAGAATTGTTAGTTGCAATGACATTGGCTACACCTCTAGGAAAGTTGAGAGTTCTTTTTGTACTGAACCTTAAGCCCCTCTCCCGTTTTAAGCTTAAGAATATATGTAGATTTAAGGTGTGTCAGGAGGTGGCTTTCCTACTTTGCTCCCTGATGATTCTGGCCCTGGAGTTTTGGATTTTAATGCTATGGATTTGGAATCTAGAGTTAGGGTTTGCTTATTCCGTAAAGAATCTTTCTGTGAAACCCAAGTTTTGTATGTGACTTTTGTGTCTGGTTATCTGGGTTGCAAATCTAATGTTTCCCCTGTTAACTGATGGTTGTGACTTGCCATTTCTTTGACTTACTGAATCCTCTGCAGTGCCTCTTCTCTTGGGAATTCAGGACTTTACCCAGGAAGTCGGTGTACAGGTCATTGGCATATTTCAAATGGTATTGCAACAGGACATTGATGAAGGGTGATCTCTGCTGTGCCTACAAATACAGTAGAATATTGAGGCACAATTTTAGTAGGGTGAATCACCACTTAATTACCTCTGATATAACTTTGTGTGTGTAGCCAAGATTCTCTAAATATCAATGCCTCCACTTGGCTTCGTTGGGCCAGGAGTCCTTCTCTATAGTGTCAAATTAAGATATAACCAATATCTGTGGTGTGGAGGGGGTTCAAACAAACTGTCTCGCCTGCACTAGAGCATCCACACATCTACACAAAGGAACCTACCATTGCCATCCTGCTAGCCAGAATTTAGGAAGATATCAGTCGAACAGGTGTCAGATGTACATTGCAGCATTCGATCTGACCCTAGTGGCCATCATAGACTCCTGAAATTAGGTTATTAATAGTGCCCCATCCTCCTCAGGTCTTGGGCTCTATTCCATTCTACGTGGTGCCGTAGTTCCCTCGTCTTCTCTTCTTGAACCTGGGGTTCTTTAAAATTTCGGAGAATATTGAACGAAAGTGTGGTGAGGTACAATCGGGCCAGTGAGTTGGTATGATGACCCAAACCTAGTGCATTGCTGGAAGGTCCTATGAAGAGATTAGACAAGCCTATAGCTGTATGTAGAACGGTTTGGTAGTACCTGCCTAAGTGCTTGGTAGAAGGCTAGCCTCCCCCTGGATGCTGCAATGGAGTGCCATCTGCACCATTTCCCACTCCTACAGGTTGGTAGCTCTAGAACGATTACTATTTAGGTCACTTGCTTACAGGAGTTTTGTAGTTTTGGGTCCCAATTGCTGGTTCCCATGTCCAGCGTCCCCTTTGCCTGCTAAGAATGTTTGGCCCCAATGACTCTGCATGCCAAATGCTTAAATGAGTCTCCCGCTCAGCTGTCCGGTCCTGGAATGTCCAGACGTTTCCTGCTTGGGTTGGCATTTCTTAGGCTAATGCCTTAAAGGATGATTCTCCCTGAGGTCCACAGTGATGGTGCTGTGCTCCACAGCTCTGCCTTTTCTTCAAACTTTACACTCCGTCTGTGTAAAAGAATCAAACATTCTCACTTCTGTCACAAATGCACTCCTGCTAAGGCACAACTGGTCAGATGTAAGCAAACAGTGTCATTCTTACCAGACACAATCCAGGCATATTCAGCTGACCCTCTTCTCTGGTCACCTTGATGATAAGGGTATACCTTATTCCTTCAATGATATGGATATGTAGTACACTGGAATAGCGGGAACACCTCAAAGCCACATGTAAAAGGAGATGCAGAGTCAAGATTCACGTAGAGAAAAGGTGCCTACTCTGAACGAGAACTGTGCGCTTTTTGATTCTCACCCACTGACCTTTTATAGGGATGTTAAGCCCTGAGTTTTGTGCTACACTAGTTACTTTTCTTCATTGCTTTCTTACACACATGAATGTGTCGCCTTTTGATTCCCTCTTTTGGAAGCACACCACACCTTGTACTTGCTTCCTTTAGTGCATTTATGCCCCATAGATATTTGAATGTCCCTGGCTCCTCGCCATGTTCCAGCCCTGAGAGGCCCAACTTCCCTTGAAGGGCTTTGCGGCCGTGGTCTAGTTTTTGAAGCTCCAGGCACCCGCCCATGAGCCTCACAAAACCACTGAACCATGGCTGGAGGCACAGCATAGCAGCAACCTTTTAGGGAAGTAGCTATAAATAATGCTGTAGGTGCAGAAGCAATGAGGCCAAGGGGTGTTAAGGACCCAGTGCACTCAAATTGTGGCTGAATTTTACTGGCCAGTCAGTGGAAAACAGTTTACTATATCTTGTGACGCATTCATGAAGAATGCCTTCTGCATATCAGCCTTTTCCAAGACGTGACCTTGGAGGGTAGCTGTGACTACTTCCATCGTCATTTATATACTCCCAGCAGGTCTACAACATTCAGCTTGACACTCCTCATTATTCCTACATTCACTTTTAAATGTAGGAACCCCTGCATTGAGGTGTGATCTTCCCGTCCTCTGCTATCCTCAATTAAATGTATATACTTTGTCAGGGTCCAGAACATAGAGAATACCATCAGTCAGGGAAGGTGCATCTGTTCTCGTACATTGGCCAAATTTGAGGTTCATTCTCTTGTAGGGTGTGTGTGTATGTATATATATATGTGTGTGTGTGTCTACAGCACATCATATGTATCTGTCCAATACTGGTTAATCAGCGACAAAGTCTATTGAGAAGAGAGTT
Organism: Calotriton arnoldi; assembly: GCA_963921515.1. Classification (NCBI taxonomy): domain Eukaryota; kingdom Metazoa; phylum Chordata; class Amphibia; order Caudata; family Salamandridae; genus Calotriton; species Calotriton arnoldi. Next base: position 155,116 of record CAWUFW010002340.1, on the reverse strand, counting down.
CATCGATCTGGGAATCAGGACCTGCAGGACTGCATTGATTGAGTCATTGGACCCAAGAAACATAATGCTGAATATTAGATTAGTGCAGTTCCTGGCTGTTTTTAAAAACTTGATAGAGGTATAGGTCCGGTCCCGGGTGGCTGTGGTGTGGGGGTGCTGGAGGATGCGGGAGGGGGGGTAACTGGGGGCTGTGCAGTTATTTCATACGCACTTAGTGGATTTGTGGTTCTGTTGGTCTGTGCTGCTAAGAAATGGACACAAGGCTTGATCAGTCAAGTGTTTTAAATAATGGATTAAGTGATGTGTAAGGACGGGCTGCTAGGGAAAGCGATAGAAGCTGCTCCCTATCCCGTCAAGTAATGGAAACATTTGTTTAACAAGCGGTTATTTATTGCACATGGGCACTTTTATCTGCTCTGCAGTCTTACACGTTGACACTTTAACTGTAAATGTAAATTTAGCCGCAGTCAAGTATATATAGTCTTACTATTCAGTGAAAAAGCTGGCTCAGGAGGAATCACTTTTAGATCTGTAGGTGGGTGTTCTTTTTAGGCCGCCTTGTCCGATCTCTATTAACCTCTAGTATACTGTTTTAAAAAATAATGTATTTGAATAATTAAGAAGGGTAGCAAATAACGAAATTGTCTTTTAGTTAAGATGTGTAACGGTTTTTCTGAGGCATAGTAAGTCTTGTGTTTAGATATTTTTAGCTAAACATTGAACAATGTAGAATTCTTGCAATGTTTATGGTTTTAATTGACTAATAAAGTACTTTTATTCATTCATTCAGACAGTTCAAAAGTTACTAAAAACGCAGCAACATGTATTCACACGCAGTGGAAGGCCCTTTGCAAAGGTTGACTCGTCACCTTTCTGTTGCTTATTGCTGTATTTGGGTGTTAAACTGGTACTAATGAGGTGCAACAGTGGCAGCTCCTCCGTTATGGCGGAGGAGCATTGCCCCCTCTGCTGAAAGCCAGCAGAGGCAAGGACTTAAAATGATAATAAAACGTTTTTGTTATCATTTTATTTTGCATCCTGCAAGCTGCCTGCCAGCCGAGGGAGGGGCGGGGACAGCCACAGTGACGCTGCAGCACCAGGGAGGAGGGGGGAGTGGTGGGCACCTGCTCATAATAAAAGCCTATCATTTAGTAGGCCACCTGTATTATGTGTAAACCACTTGAGGAGAGTCTGAAGTGAACACACCAATAACCTGTCCAGACTCTGGCAAGAAATACTGTGTACTTTCACTGGGTGCATGCTACAACTAGATACATCTAATCTTGTGTGGCCAACACACATTTCACTTTGTCTTTTATTAGACTACAAATCAGCTTACATTCAATAGTTTTTTTTATGGAAAAGGAAGTGCACCCTCTGACTCAGTGACACATGGAACCCAGTACAGCAGTACTAACTTGAAACAAACATCTCCTGAAGAACTTTTTAATTTGAATCCTTTTACATCACAGGAATATCCTGTGGTACTTTGAGTACCACTTTGACCTTTAAATATTTAGCACTTCGTACACATTTCACTCATTCTCCTAACACTTTATCAACACACTTGCCAAGTGCATGCCATCAATAGTCTTGTCTTACTCTGTGCTTAGTCTTGTGGTCCCAAAGTGTCACTCGTGGGCCTGTTACTGGCTGATTTTGGAAGATCCATCCATTCCCTCTACACATCAAATTAACTACTCATGGTACATTTTTTGCCCCATAACATCAGCAACTCCACACTAATATTACCTTTGGTGGGCCACCCTTCCTACACAGAGTTGCTGACCTGCATTCACACCACTTCATGCCTAGTTATTTTCATCCTCCTCCACTCTCCCCTGAACATGAAATATTTCTTCTGAACCACCAACCTGACTGTCTACAGCACCTTGCATAGCTAGTAATGTGGAAAGGGAATCTGCTGTTCTAGTGTGTGCTTTTACTACGAAGTCTATGTTGCAAGAGTGCACTCCCATTCCAGTAACTAAGGGGCATATTATCAAGCGGCAGCGATAATTATCGCTGCTGCGCTTAGCGTGAGATTTCTTATCGCCGGCTACCGCTGGAAATTATCGCCATGCTAGAGCTGTATTAACAACGCATAGCGCAATGGCGATAATTATTCCAGCGATAGCGGTCTTTTCCATGGAACATCGCTGGTTTTCCAGCGATGTTCCATGGAAAACGGCGATAACCTTGCTGATACGACCCTGTGGTCGTATCAGCATAATCCACCTCCCATGCAAAGTATGCCTAACACTGGATTTTAGCAGACGTTAAAATCCAGCGTTAATGGCCGGTTAGCGCGATTTTGTTTATCGCTACGCCGGCCGGGGCATTGTTGTAAATATCGCGAAGCTGCCTTCGCGATATTTACCCATGTAGCATATTGAGGCACGCCTACTTTGCATCTCATTAACGTTGAGATGCAAAGCGGGTGCTAACTCACGGAATCACGCGCTAGCGTGTCCTTGCTAATCTTGCGATAAAATTATCGCCGCTTTTCGGCCGAAAACGGACGCTAAAGCGGCGATAATTTTATCTCCCCCTCTTGTTAATATGCCCCTTGATTGCAAATGTGTGACAGAATAAAGTATCATCCAGCCATTTCCACAGCAAAACAGCCTTCAGCGTTATATGATCGGGCCTTATGTCACACTCAAAGCCCCACTTTAATGACAAGGACTTTCTAACCTATCTCACAGGGCTTATTTCTCAGTGACCAAAACGTGCTCTTCTGCCCATTCAGTTGTCTGGAGGTAAAGCCTACTGCAATTTCCATTTAATCCAGTTCTTCCTGGAGTTAAACTACAACTTAGTTTTGTCTTCCTCTGTATTGTGCGATTTAGTCATCGGGGTAGGAAGGCATTTGGCATATAAAGATGTTTTTTTATTAATTCCACTATATATAACATGAGCCATAAAGTGCCACCCCGGTGCCAGTACACCAGATCCCTTTATTCCCTGCAGCCTTCCACGCAGATCAGAAGTGGTCCCTGTGAATTTTTCTCACATTAACAACATATTTGTTCAATGTTGGGGAAGTGTCACCTCACAAAAAGTCAGGTTTTAAAACCTACTGATTGTGTCATTCACCGCTGTCCTTTTTCAGACCCACAAGAGGTCTCCCTCTGGAGCTTGGTACTGAAACAGGATGCCAATTGTTGTGAGCAGGACAGCCACTTTCACTTATAAGCCATCAAGGAGTGAGAGGCAAAGTTGTTTGTGGCACACACGTGTGATGAGGGCAGTGCGCAGTATAAGGCACGCGCCATGTGACTCTGTGCCTACACTCCATTCTTGCTACAGAGGTTGGTATCATGGGCGCACTCCACTACAGGTGGGTCCTCCTCTTGGTTGGTGGATATCACTTCTGCTGAAGAACTGGTGCCAACTCCTACTGTGCCCCCAGCCCCGGTTCTGATGCTGAGTCTAACCCCAACATCGGGCCACCTCCCGGCGTTCTCAGAGTTACTGCTGGCTGGCATGACCATGGGCAGTTCCTTGCCTTCATGCAGGCAATGATGGCTTCAATTCCGCTTGGTACACCTGTAGGCTCCATGGGTACAAATGGGCCTTCAACTGGGATACGGCGGGCAGGTGTATCGCTGACCCCAGACTTCTGTTGTAGGGTACACCCTTGGTTCCAGCCAGAGCTGCACCGGTGCCCATGGCTCAGTCAGTTCCTGCCTCCACCTGCCTTGTTGCCACCATTGGTGCCTGCCACACTCCCATTTCTTAGACTAAGGCCATCCTGATGCATTCAGGGTGTCATGCCCAAGACTGACAGAAGAGGCCAGGTAAAGGGATGACACCCAGCCTAGGACATTGACCAGGGGTGAATACTTGTAGAGGCAAGGCAACAACTTCATATCGGACGGCAGCTACATTCAGATCCTCTGAATAATTCCACATGACAATGACCACAGTAGTGAGGTAGCCAATGTGATCCTTCCTGCTGATAGGGAAAACACAGATTATGCGACCATTCAAATGCCAGTCGACTCTACACTTCTCTAGTGGCCGAGACTGAATGCTCTTCAGGCCCGCTGCCTCCAGAGATGGCTTTTGTTGCAGTCATAAGAAAAGGTGCATTGGTGCTTGAGGTGCTCCTACCAATGGTGGAAGCCAAGTTGAATCTCTTAACTGAGGTTCTTCAGCATGCATTAGCATCCACTGAGCCGCTGCTTCCTTTCAACCAGGCTCTTATGGAGCTCATCAAGGCAGCTTGGGACAAACCCACTTTTGCACCAGCGGTAAGTAGTCTTATTGTTTGCCAGAATGTCTGGTGGTGCAGACTTCTCGTGCTAAAAGCGGAGCCCCAGGTCCTTTGCTACTGCACCTCCAGATAATGAAACGAAGAAGCTGTAAGCGATGGGTATAAAGTCTTTTCCAGGAGTGTTTGGCACATCGATCTATAAATGCTAGCTGCTTATTGGCCAGATATACCCATGCTCTGTAAAAGATTGTGCATATGACGATCCTGCCAGAGCACTTCAAGGATAACTTTGTAGAGGTGATCAGAGGCAGGCGAGATGCTTCCAAGCAGATTCTTCAAGCAGGGCTGGACACCGTGGGTTTGGTGGCCAGGGCCATGGGATCTTTTGAGGCACTGAGGAGCAATGCCTGGTTCCATTCAAGGAGCTTCCCAGGAGAAATCCAGGCAAGTTTAACGGACATGTCCTAGTGGGCCTGCCTCTTCAGCGACGAGACGGATTTGACCATTGAAATATTCAAGGGCGGGTGAATCATGGCTTGTTCTTTAAGTGTGGTGGTACCAGCATAAGACTTTCACTGGCAATACCATACGTTTTGTGACTATTCCAAAGGGCTACCATTTCACCAATGCCAACCCTCCCAGTACATCTAGCAACCAATCCAGTTCCTAAGACAGATTAGATACTGTGGCAAATCCAAGGGTAGGCAGGTCCAACAGCCCTCCTTCTTCTCCTCCCCTGCATCACCTGGAAAGCTGCTTTATTTTCCACTTGAAGGAACATGTCCCTCCAAACAGACCACTCTTGCATTCTTCAGCATGAGGTGTCAACGCTTCTGCAGAAAGGGGTTGTAGAGCTGGTCCCAGAGCAGCAGATTGGGCAGGGATATTACTTCTGGTACTTCCTTGTGCCCGAGAAGAAAGATGGCCTGTATCTGTTTCTGGGCATCAAGGTCTTGAATCCCTTTGTTTACAAGCTCAAAGTTTGCTCAGGTGCTTGTGGTGCTGAAATTGGAAGATGGGATATTGTTCCCCTGACTTGCAGGATGCGTATTTCCACAAACTGATCCTGCAGTCGTACAGGAGTTACCTGTGTTCCGTGATAGTCTTCACATAGAACCAGGTTTCAGTTCTCCCGTTCGGTTTAACATCATCACACTGGGTGTTCACATGGGTGATGGCACAACTGTGCAGGTGGTAGATCTGATGTCTCCAACCAGTCTATCGCGAGCTACCAGCAGCTCGCAGAAACCTTCAGAGCAGATCCCAGCCTTGAGTTCATTTTTAACCAAGAACTGCAATAAATAAGTCTTGCATTTTCCTTTTGAAGTTAAGGAAAGGCTATTTTTATTTTACATTATTATCAGGCTGCAGATAGCAGAGCCTGATAATGAGCAGCGCTCCACTCAGAGTGATGATGCATGTGGGTAACACAGAGGGTCAGAACTGAAGCACTGTTATATATAACTCTTAAATGAAAGTTCTTCTCAACTCAATCTTGGAACATGAGAACAAAATGATACTTCTGAATGATTTTAATTTTCTCTTTTTTCAAAGTGTCACTTTTACAAACCGCAGGCATCCTGCTTCCAATTGCTGGTAGACACAGTGCATATTTATAACTGAAAAATACAGTCAGTTTATTTTAAATGGGGGCAATTTAAAGTACTTTAAATTAATCCAATTATGTCCTAATATTATATGAAGCATGTTTCTTCACTTTAAATTCCTAACATTTAAACAAATGACTATATTTCCTGTTATACAGATGGTACCATGTCAACAGCCACTGGGAGTAATATGCCTGCTGTTTGTAAAGACACTTTGACATGGAGGAAAATCAAAACGATGAGTTTCATGTAATACATATAAACATAAAGTTAACTCTTCAGTTGAATTTTCTCCCATTTCAAAGGTTCACATTTAAACACTGCATGCATCTTGCTCCGAATGGCTGGTAGACACTCTGCCAAATTTATAACTAAAATATCTGCCATTTATTATATGGGAGAAATTTAAAATGCAGAAAAATTATCTTCATTATGAACATTTTTGCAGAACATCTTTCTGGACTTTAAATTTCTCCCATTAAAAAAAATGGTTGTATGTTTGTGTTGTACATGTAATGCAGTCACATATGGCTAAAGGTATGTCCTGTGCCCCAAGTACATACGACACAGGCTCTCAGTCATCCATACACATATATCCCATTCATTCACACACATGTTCATACATCCCCACTGACCATGAACTAACTGACGCACATGGCAGCCCTGTCATAGTACCCCTAGTCACAGTATTTTGTTCAAACCTTAGTATGGGGCTCCACGGACATAAGGTTTAAAGTCAATGATGCTGGGAGAGTCGGTGTTTGGTAACAACTCGCAAGTTACTTGGCCTTCAGTAGCTCACAATGATTTTCACTGATCAGAAGTAGCTCTCATTATTGAAAAGGTTGGAGACCCCTGTTGTAGATCTTGGTATTCCTGTACCAGGAAGATTGGCTGCTCAAGGTGAACTCGCTGCAGCTGTTGTTGGACCATCTGAATGCCACAGCATCCCTGCTGTTCAACTTGGGTTTCTTCATCAATTTCATCAGGTCACACCTGGAGCCTTCTCAACACCTCCTGTTCATTAAGGCTGTACTGGGCACAAAATCTCTCAGAATCTTTCCCCCTTCCTAGAGGAGTCAGGACATTTGGGATATGATTCTGATAGTTCGCGAGGAAGCTGGTGTTCAAGTTCTGAATATTCTTCACGTTCATGGTATATTAGGTGGTGCAACCGCTGTGTTACATGGTGTGCAAATGAGTGTATTGACATCTTTTCGATGTGCTGCATTTTTAACCTTATCGGCGTTCATCTGTTTACCAGTCCAACCCTCTCTGTTCATGTCCCCGATATTTCCAAGGTTTTTAAAGGGGATATCATACAGGTTTCTTTATTCCCCTCATATTATACCTTAGCGGGACTTTAATTTGTCTCGGATGATTTTGATGAGAGCTTCGTTTGAGCCATTGCCTAGTGGCCAGATGCAGCTTTTAATATTAAAGACTGTGTGTTTTTTGGTGGCCTTCGCTTTGGCTCAGGTCACCAATGAATTACAAGTGCTGTGTGTCCGATCACCTTTAACCTGTTACTTCCCAGACATACTGGTTCTAAGAAAAAAAGTGACTTTCCCACCAAAGGTAGTTACTCGGTTCCATATGGAGCAGTCCATTCTGCTTCCAACGTTTTTTCCCCTGGCCCATTCTAGTAAAGAGGAGGAGAGGCTACACAGTAGGACAGTCAGCTACTATATTGACAGAAAAAAGAGTTCATATCCAACAACTAACTTTTTGTCAGATGTATGATAGCAAGAAAGGCAGAACTGTCCAGAAGAGTTCTCTGTCCCTGTGGATTGTTCTTTGTATTAAATTTTGTTCTGCCCTTGCGATAAAGGACCTACAGGAAGTAATACAAGCTCACTTTATTAGAGTGAACACAGTGCCCGTAGCTGAAATGTCATGCGGCAACATGCACCTCCTCTCATTTGTTTACAAGCATTATTGCTTGAATTCAGAAGTCAGATTGGATGGCCATTTTTCTTCTTATGCACCCAAGGACATTATGGTTTTACCATTCCTTTAGACCCTCCAACTTGAAGGGGTTATTGCTGCGGGAACTCTTTAAGAGATGTGAAATCTGCAGATGCTAATGTATCCATCAGAAGAAAAAGTGGCTTACCTTTATTAACACTATTTCAAGTGGATACTTCATCTACCTGCAAATTCCTCACTTAAATCCCATCCACTTCCCTATTCTGAGGAATGGTCTTAGTTATCTCAATAATAGGTTCCGGAATTAGAATTGTTGCTCTGCGTGTTCACAGCCAAATTAAGTTGACCTTGTTTCTGTCTCTAAGGGCCTGGAAAAAATGGATGAGGTACTGACTTCAGGGCACCGGTGGTGCTTTATGACCCCGGGACATCATGTCTTTTGGGAAGAACCTCCCTCAAACCAAACTCAACTAGCATCTTTTCCATCAATTGCTTTTGCCCTGACACAATATCTTGTCAGTGCTTCTGTTGATTCAGTCAAATTATTTTTGACATCCACTACCATAATCTAAATCAGCTCCTTTCTTAAGCAGAATTATCTTGTCCACTGCATTTCCACCAAAGGACTTTACAAACCTGACCCACAGAGGACTGTGACATTCTCAAAAATTCTAGTAACTGCGTTTTACTGCCTGGTTTTTACACCATTACCTTGACCAGATCATACCAGGCTTGTCACTCTCACATAAGATCACAATACCTAGGTATTGTGTTGAGTAACCTCTAAACTTTCACTTACCTTTTTTAGTTTTTAATATTTAGAACACGATCTTGCAACACAAAGAAAACTTCTCAACCACTCAACATGTTTTTAACAGTTATTCCATATATTAGGATATCATTCTCCAAAAATACAGCATTCTCCTTACTTCTCAAGAACACCACAGCTGCTGACACAGGGTTTAAATGCATCTTTTTCAATTGGAAAACTCTGTTATAGTTTGTAGAGGCTTTAAGGACTATGTGAGTAAGAATGCCTGTCAACTTAGTGGAAGGCTGATGTTAAATACAACAAGGAGAAAACACTTGCCTTGCTTAATGGCGTAGCCATTTCTCAAAAATGGTAGTAAAAATCAATGCACCCCTCAATTCCTACTCTGAGCTTCTAGATCCATACCCATATACATCTCTTCAATCCTTTCTAACAGCTATGATTGGCGAAAGACACCCTATGGCCTTTATAAACTTTATGTCTGCTTTGGCGCACACAAGTCTGACACTCTACTGACATTGCTTGACGTAACACCACTAGCATTATTCACTTCTTCAATCGCCCTTCAACAGAACGCTGTGGTGGAACCCTTTGACAACCTGGTTCACTATGGAACTCGTATTCAATCGATGCCTCCCTTCCTTCAGCTCAGGGGCGTAGCTTCAGGGGGGGTGTTTGGGGTGTTATACCCCCCTAATTAATGTATTTTGTGATAGACAGTTGGATACAGATGCTTTCAGTCGGGTATGGTGAAGTGTCGGTCATATTTCACCAGGAATTTTCACACACACAGACAAATGCGCACATACACACTCTCCCTCTCTCTGTTTTGAAAGTCCTAAAAAATGCTGGTTATTTCACAGAATATTGTGTTTTCTCTCACTTGGTACCCCTACCAATCTGCATTCCTCTCCCTTTCTGCTGCCCCTTAAGCCCCTCTTGTGTGCCATGCTTGTCGCATAATGTATTTTTACATTATGCGACAGCATGATTGTTGTGAATCTGAATCTTACACCCCCCCCCCCAATCTTACTGACTAAGCTATGCCCCTGCCTCCACTCCTGCACCACCTGACCAACAGACCTCTTTTTCTTTTTCAACACAACATACCTACAGCATTTGCTCCTAAAAAATCCTTGGTATACACCAAATGTGTACCTTTACATCTTCATGAAATATCACTAAACATCTCATCCTTCCTTTTACTCGAATTAGTCATACTGCCAGCACATTTGCTCTTCGCTATTGTCACAGCTTCAACAAGGACATATGTTTTTTGCTCCTGCTACAACTCCATACACAATTCAGCATGCGCTCTACCCCTTTTACAATCCCTTCACATATTCACTTGGTATAAAACCTTTCTACCAAACTTAAATGGGAAAAATACGCTCATCAAATTGCCAACCAAGGGCCAGATGTATCACAAAAAGTGACTCAAACCAGCTCAAAGTATTGGTAAACTATTTAGTATACAATGCAAATCTTTGTGCTGGAAAGTAGCCCCAAAAATAATGCAAAGTGTTCTGTGCGTTACTATATGTCTACCCATGATTAGTACATGTGCATTCCTATGCAGCCACACATGGTTCTTGACACAAAGCCCTATTCACTAAAAGTTATAGGAAATTTCCACAAATAAATGATGCCTCCTCGAGGCAGGTGTAGCATTTGAGAAACATTTTCTTTTCTCCAACTCTTCCAACTTTCTGTGTGTGCTATACTGTACTGCACACATATAACTTGGAAATGTTTTAAACTAAAGCTATGCATTCTATTTTGTACTGGAAAGTTACCATGACACACTCACACCCTTGCACTAATGTGCAAGGGTGTGCTCGTGGCTCAAGGCAGCGTACATTGCGCCTGTGCAGGGGGAGAGAGAAACAGCGCCATACTGGGCTACGTTGTGTGAATTCTAAGTAAATCTGGCATCAAAATTAGACATAAAATCCAGCGGCTGCCTGGCACAAATCGGGGATGGGGAGCGGGGGGGGGGGCGTTAGGGGCGGGAGGGGCTAAGTGGTTGTAAAAAAAAAGAAAGATGAAAAACTTACCTTTTGCCGCGTTTTTCCTCTGTCTTCTCTCCCAGCCGAACAAGAACCAGGAAGCACACCCAGGCTCCCCAGACCAATCAGAACGCTGCAATGCAGCGTTGTGTTTGGTAAGCATCCTGGCTCCCCTGACCAATCACAACGCTGCAATGCAGCATTGTGATTGGTCTGAGCGCTGTGGTTTGGTGCTCAGAGCCTGGGCATGTTCTCCATCCAGGCTGTAATGCAGCTTGGGTGGAGAGCATGCAAAGTATGCATGACGGTTTGGCCGGCCCTAGAGGGCCGGCCAAACAGTCATGTGGACTTAGGAGTGGGCAAACCACTCCTCCCCTGCTCCTGTGTCATCAGAGCAGCCCTGCCACGCAAAGGTGCAGCAGAAGGAAACATAAAATGATAACCTCGCGGTTATGTATTTCCCTCAATGTGGTTTTCTATGATTTGGTTTGCTTCAATGTGGTTTCTCAGTTTTTGTTTTTCTATTAATTTACAAACATCATGCCTAGTGGGAGACAGACGGACAAACGGATGGACGGACGTGCGCACACACACACACACACACACTTGTTAGTAGAGTGAGCTTTGTGTTAAAAGACATGGTTGGTGGCTTGAAAATGCCTAGGTACCACCCAGGGGACAACCCTTTGATGCAAAGTAGAGCAAAGCACTATTTGTGTTACTTTTAGGGCTACTTTCCAGCCCAAAAAAAGAGTTTTGTGCTGGCAAGTAAATACTTTATCAACGCTTTGCACTGGTTTGCATCACTTTTTGTGACTTTTCACCAGCGCAACGATTTTATAAAACTGCCCACCAATGTTTTTTGCCTTTGGTGCCAGCTGATTCCATCAATGATTGTCGAACCTGCATATAATTTTCGATGTGAATACACTAGCTATGGGTCAGTCGAGGATTTGTTTATGAGGAAGTCAAACAGAACTTGCTACCCTGGTGAAAGGGCCTGTTGGATTTTATCAGTGGTAGCTCCTCCGCTAAGGCGGAGGAGCGACGTCCCACTGCTCTGTAGCAGTGAAATAAAGGAAACATAAAATGATAATATGAAATGAAATGAAATGAGAGGTGAGAGTGTAGTACATAGACGTTTATGATTAAAACAGTCTACTATAAGTACATTGTACACGCTGTCAATGGGAAGACACTACACACCCTGAACTTGAAATTAAATATGTGCTCTTTAACAATCACAGTAGAAAAACAGCATGTTTTATAAATATTGAAAAAACATAGTTTTTGTCTACTTTGAGGGTAAGGCAGCACAATAGACACCGATAAGCACTGATTAAAAATTTTAGGAAAATTCTTATAAAACACCACTGAAATGCACAAAAATAAACACTGAAAATGGGACAGCCTACCTATGAAGTACAGTGTTGTCCACAGCCACCAACGCTAACCCATGCTCATCACAGCACCCCAATCATTGCAGCAAAACTGCCATTTAACGTATCTAGCAAAGGTCTCCCCATCAGCCAAGGAAACAACATATCCATCTTGAACATTGCCAAGCTCAACCTATGACCTCACCCTCCTCACAAGACACACAGCGTCACAGACACGCAAGTGCAACCATTGGAATCCTAGGACCCCACACAACCCACATGGTTATGCCTCCCTACAATGCCCACCCCAGGCCTTGCTACTGAGCCCAATCAAACTATGCAGTATTTCTAGTTTTTTGCCCTGAGCTGCCCCCTCAGGGCAGCACTTTCTGCCATTCAAAATTACGACTTTTCAGGCCCAACTGAAGGCCCTGAATCTTGCAGGCACCGACACAGACACCCACAACTGAAATCAAATTAGGTTAGGGCATTGTACCTTGTACAGACAACTGTACTTTACCACAAGCATGCCATTGCCTGGATACATGTTGCATTTTATATGTATTGCTTGTCTTAATATTGATACCTCATTCTGAAGTATTTCATCCTAGTCCAATTCCTTTCTCTTCCTCCTCACGTTCTTTCTTCCTTTACCTCCAACCAATTTTGCTTGCATCAGGCCTTTGGAAATGACTCACACGTTTGCTGGTTTATCTTAAAATTGTTCCTAAACTTGTATCTACCCCACCCTGTTTTATATACAAAACTGGTCCCCTAAATGAAAAGGATTCTTTTTTCTTAACAATAACAACTATGTGTGAAATGTGCAGCAGCAGCAGTGGCATTGCTGGCATTTGTAAATTGCCATCAGCATGGTGGACCCGTCACGATTAGCTGGCTTTAACAGTCGTTCGACAGTTCCCTATTTCAACCGCCAGGTGGGAGCAGATACTCACAGATGCGTTCACCCGTGCCCGCCTTTAGGTAGAACGGTTTAATAAAGTAGTTTCCTCGGTCCTCTGCCACACCGCCGCATTAACTGCTGCTTTTCAATTTTGGAACATTTGTAGCGACTCCTTGCACAGTGGTAATAAAATAATCGGTGATGAAACACGCGTCTGTTTTGTTTTCACATTCTTCTAGTATTTAAACACCACGAGCCTTGAGTTCAGCGTTAACGTCTTCCACCTGGGCCCAGGTTGTAGCAGCGATACGGAGGAGGCGGGTGGGAAGTGCAAAGGAAATATATTTCATCACGAGAAATGGAACAGTTTGATATTAAAGTTTTACCCAGTGCACGGAGCGACCGCATCACTAATGTCTCGTAGCTCATAAAAAATATGTTATTTTGCACAGACGAGCGCTGCCCGAGAGCTCATCAGACTGGAGAAAAAAAAAAAAACCTCCGTATTCTTCAATTGTAAGCAGAAAAAAAGTGGTAGCGAAGAAGGATACTTGTTTTTATGTAGTACTGACCCCCACCCGTGTCAGAGCTGCAGTAGGAGTCAAATATTGATTTTGCATAAATGTATCGCTTTTATTTTATCGAGCTAGGAAGAATGTACTCTCACACCCAGAGAGAATACCCTTTTTTGTGTTCACTAATCGTTTTTAATATGTTAAGCCCTCATACCATGGTTCATGAAGTTATAACAGCTTGTTCCATGCAGTGCGTAATAGCACTGTTTCTGGCGTTCGATCACTGTATATCACAGGCATGGAGCGGCATTGGAAAGATGAGAGACTGAATTGGCCCCGCGGTGGATTCAAACTCGTGACTTTCAGTTGACACCGGATGCCACTTCAAGCACTTAACTCACCCAGTCATTTTCCGAGCTGGGGTAAAATGTGTTGGAATAAAGGACTGCACTGGAAGGCCGTGTGCTGATACAGTCCAGGGGCCGTGTGACGCTGTAGGGCGATGCGAAGACTCCTGATAGTATGAGCGGGTAATTTATGGTGTAAATAAGGCAAAGGCTGACACTTGAATGATTAGGCCAGTCCCCTCTGCCCTTCGTGATCAGACCACATTCTTGTGTAGGACCGGCCTTTGCTAAAATAGCTCCTTTCCTACCCCCCCCCCCCTCTCTGCTTTCCTCTAGTTCCTCGGGGTTTTACACTTTAACCTTTTCTAAGCGCTATATATAACAAGAGTCACTATTAAGCATCTTAACAGTGCTAGTTCAGGGTCGGATTGGGACCAAAAATATGCCCGGGCAGCCCCAAAAAAGTGGCCCACATTTGAGGAGCGCGAGCTTTCACAAAACATTGCTTGGTTACCATCAGGAGGCTCATTGTTGGAGAAATTTGTGGTACATTAACCATTTTTAAGCTTGAAGGGTCAGTAGCATTGGTGAAGACTGGAAATACTGCAGCTGTAAAAACTGAATACTTATTTCAGTCTCAATGCCTTGCACGAGGTTGCAAGAATCCTGCTCTCAACCAACTAGGTCCTCGACTCTGATTATAACATCAATCAGAAATCCAGTACAAATCCAAGGGGAAAAAGGGTTTAGGCCAGGATCCCTGGGAGAAGAACCTATATGACAAGTGGAAGAGAAAAACCAGCTCTGAAATTCCTCCTCTTGCTTCACTACATACAGGTTTCATAGAATAAAACCTGTTATTTTCAGTAGCGCTCTCCCTTGTTTCGGCCCCCTTTTTTATAATACCAGTAATTAATAATAACCTATTATTCACTAGTATAATAAAAAATATGCCAACCCTTGCTGCGGCCTGAGGGAGAAATCATGGCTGGCAAAGGCACATAGAGGCATCTGCAACAGTCATCAGCGAGATTGACCAGGACTAGCAAAGTCCTAGCCTCGGGCTCTGGATCCTGCCAGGCCTCAAGACCTCCCCATTAGTGGCATGCTGTGGTGTCACTGGTACAGGTAGCCCTGGGCGCTTTTGTGGTAATCCCTACCGTGCCCAGGGCTACCCATCAGTCATGCTGTCAGCTCATCCTCTCCCATCTCATCACGGGGGAGAGGGGTTGGCAAGAGCCTCATTCACCGCACCCTACCTTATGACAAGATGAGGTGAAAAGGCAAGAAACTGACAGCTGGAGCCCATGCATCACTGTGCAGCATCCAACTTTGTGCTTCAGTTCCCGAGGCTGGAAGAAGCTGTGTACCTGCCCTGAGAGTCTATCCAATACCATTATCTGAAGCACAACAGGTCAGGTAGCTGAAGGTAAGTAAGTAAAATAAAACCCTGTGAAATGTTGTGTGAGAGTTTATGTGTACTGTGTATATGAGCGATGGTGTAACTAAGTGAGATTGAGTGAGTCAGAGGGAGTGGGAATAATTGAGACTAAGGGGCCGATTCCGATCTCGGCTGGTAGGGCACCGAATCGGATTCGGCTTAACCGGATCCGATTCGGAGCCCTCTTTCCCGACCGATTCGTACGTGCGTCTGGGTGAGCGAGTACGATGCGAGCGCCTGCGAATTCGCTGACCGACTCGTACGCCCGTCCCAACCGCACCGACCGACTCGCACGGATGCGCCTCGCACCGCGCAATGGAGACGTACCCCGGCCGGGCAAGTACGATGCGCGCCGCGAGCAGTCCAACCGACTCGCGCCGTCCGGCTCGAAGAAGCAGTCGGAGCCGTACTTCGGGGGTCCGTGTCGGACCCCTGTCGCGCGTAGCCGCGCGAGTCGCACACAGGGGGACCCATGGGTCCCCCTACCTGTGCGTGTACGGCGCGAGTCGCTTCGCCACGTACACGCTGTAGAGGGCGCCCTTGTTCGCCTCGCACCCATTGAGTCAATGGGAGCCCGCGTACGCATTGTACGACCGGCTCCCATTGACTTCAATGGGAGTCCGACCGAATCGAGTCCGATAGCATGCGTACGCATCGTACTCGTTCGGTCGGGCTGCTAGGGTCCGATTCGGTCGGAAATCTCTCCGGGTCCGGCTCGGTCGGAGAGATTTCCGGCCCGAATCAGAATCGGCCCCTTAGTTAGAATTAGAGAGTGGGTTAAAGTGAGTGCAAGTGAGTGTGCGCTAGAATGACTGAGTGAATGAGAATGAAGAAGAGTGAAGGTGGTAATTCTTGCTATATGATGTATCTAGGTAAGATGCAGGCACACAAGCTGTAATTCCTGGCATATGGAACAGCCGTGGCAAAATGCTGGTGCTGACATACTGGGCATTATTCTTGGTACAAGGGAAACTATGGCAAAATGCAGGCACTGGCATATTGGAGGTAATTTTTGGCATATGGGATTGTAAGTAAGTCTGTTTTTATATAGCGCAGCTACTCACCCTTACGGGTCTCAAGGCGCTGGGGGCCGTAGTGGAAATTAAGTGAGCTATTGCCCAGAGTCACACGGTGCTGAGCTGAGCTGCCGCTGGAGCCGGGGATCGAACCGTGAACCCTGTGCTCCGAAGTCAGCTGCCCTGGCCGCTGCACCACACCTCTCCACATTCAGCACCCAATGCGAAATGCTGGTGCTGGCACACCAGAGGTAGTTTGTTGTCTATGGGACTCCAGTGGTAAAATGCTGGCACTGGCATAATGGAGCTCATTCCTGGCATGTGGGACACCTATAGGAAAATAATAGTGCTACCATACTCAAGATGATTCTGGACATTAGTCAGGACAACCATGGAATATTGGGTGGGGGACGCAGGCAACCACAACAAAATTCTGGCCTTGACATACTAGTGGTAATTTTGACCTTTGGGTCACCCATCACATATATTTGATTTGATTGTTGCATTTATAGAGCGCGAGCTGTCACTCCGAAAGGAGCGCGAGCTGTCACTCCGAAAGGAGCATATATAGAGCGCGAGCTGTCACTCCGAAAGGAGCATATATATGGATGCAGTCAATGGCAACATTGTGCCACTGGCCTACTGTATGTAATTCTTGGCATTAACAGAGTGCCCATGCATATGGGAACTATCTTTACCAAAATAATTCTAGCCCGGACACATGGAGATAATTATTAACATATAGGGGCACCGCTGCACATTTTGAATTAAATAGGAGTCGAATGTTTTCATTGACTTGGCACACCTTTAAAGTACTTCAGTATTTAATAAGTGCACTTTGAGAGACAAGTTTATATGAGAATTCTGCTTTAAAGTATACTATTTAACCTCATTTAAAAAAAGTTTTTTAGGGGAGACACTCCATGAACCTTCCTTGAAGTTATGCATGCTTGCGTTGCTCGCTCACAGGAATGCAGAGTACGTTTTACACCACTCCACTTTCAAAGCAGCTTTTTGACTTTGTTCAACCCCTGTATGTAAGGGACAGGCATCATTTATTTTCTTATTTAATTTCTTTTATAGCGCTATGTGTCCGAGTGTAGGGTGACATAGCATTTACATCATACTCACATATTGTACACCGAAAATGAATCATACAAGTGTGTAAATCAATTCATAGGAAATGTTAGATAAGACAATGATGGTTACAAGGTGTAAAAAGTAGCATATCTTCCATATTGGTTGGTATAATATGTTAAGAGAGCTTGGTCTAGTGAAAGAGACGAGAATTAAAACATAACACAGTGACTGAGGTTGTCAATCCTAATGAGAGTTTATTACTACCCAAAGAACCCTTTTTTAGCAATATCAAAATAAAGAAAGATTGATTAAAAATGAAATAAGTTTCTATGCTTTGCAGTCTTCATGCAGTTCCTTGATGCTGGTTCATAGCGCACTGTGCTGCAGTGGAAGGATTATAACTAGGGGCACCGGAATTATGTGATTCAGCAGCCACGGCATTTTCTGTGTAATTATGAATTTGCCACTTAATTCTTCATCTACTGATAATATGCAGATTTTAAAGAACAAAATTGTTTCTAGCTCGGTCAGTTTAAAAGTTACAAAAAACTTGGCGACACGTGTTCCTGCACATTGGAAGGCCTTTCTCAAATGTTGACTGATCATCTTTCAGTTGTTATTGCTGTATTTGATTGTTAAACTGATACTAATGGGGTGAAACGTTTCCCCTGACTGGGATGACAATGTTTTAAAGTGACAAAATAATGAAACAATGCCATCAAAAAGTTGCATAATTTGTCTTTTCGTGCCCCAAAATTTAGTCAACTGCTGCATAATTTGGTCCTCCCTACCGCATAATTCCAAGGGCAGTGATTATAATTTATAAGCTGCAAGTAACAAATGGATGTCTAAGCAGTAACCCATTGATCTTTCTACATAAAATACAAATCTTTGATCTGCAAGCTACACGTTGTGTTTGCAGCAGGCATATAAAACCTCTCTGCTAAATTATTGATGAGTTGAACCTGACTAGACAAAACACGGATCTCTCCAGCAAGTACATGCTACAAGTTCACAAAATGAACTGGATATGTGTTGGGTAGATTACCTAATGAAATTTGAACCAGCCAGGTCGAGGTGAAAATGGCCACAACACCTGACCTGGCCTGGCCATCCAATGAGGACTTTAAGCCTTTGTGCACTCCCCCAGCCCCTCCCACTTTGACCTAAATGTGAAGTCCTAGTGGAGGAGGGGCAGGTGAAAGGTGAATGACATTGCTTCCCTTCTGGGACAGGCTGACCTCATGAGGGCCGTGGTGAGAACTGACAACTAGATGAGAATGGCCCAAAGGCCACAACAACACCTTGCCTCTTCGCACACTGTGGGCAGTTGTCAGAGGCCCAAAAAAAAAGCAGCCCCCTGCCGGCACTTAAGCACCGGCCCATAGGTCCATGCCCGATTGCCCGCATTGGCAATCCGACCCTATGTTCTATACTTTTTCCGTGTGAATGAGTAAATCCCGCTGCCATCTGACCTAGGGTGACCAGATCGTACGACCCAAAAACCGGGATATTTTGCAAAAATAGAGGAATATACAATTTTACATCAATAAAGTGGCAAAGAATGACAGCGCTCATCCTCATAGAAACACAGAAGAGGCAGTAAGAAAAGAAAAAAAAATAATTTTCAAAACCAACATCATACCTGTTAATTAAATTGCTTACTCATAACAGCTGCTAACTAGCCCTGCTTTGAAACGCCTTAAAAAGTGCCTCTCGCTGTTTTCAGTTTACCCTCTCAAAAAACCGGGACATAAGCCAATTTTACCGAAATCTGCCGGGACAACTGTTGAAACGCCGGGACTGTCCCGGCAAATCCGGGACGCCTGGTCACCCTACTTCTGACCTCACTTTCCTCCCCCTTCTGCTTGCTATAGTAAGGGGGTGGGGAGGGGGGGGTTAGGGCTTTTGTGTTCAGGGGTCAGGCCCCGCCTCCCTTCACCTGAATCATCCAATCAGGTGCTATATTAGCAGTGTAAGGCCAAGGAAGGGGCGAGGGTGAGAAGCAGCAGGAAGTGAAGTAGTGATATAATGGAAAGGGTCGGGTTCATTCACAGCAGAGCCTGGAGAAAACGAACAGGAGCTAGCGGCCTAGAATAAAAAAAAATCACCAAAAGCTGTTTTCTGGGTAGACCCTGTGCGCCTCTCTGAATTTAGGTGCCATGGGCTTGTCCTAGCTGGTCTATGCCTAAGCCAGCTGATCTTATCCTGTTGTTCAGGGCACAAGTCGGGGGCACACGCGGGTAGACGGAATTCACCCACTATTTTCACAGGGTGGACGCTGATTGCCCTGCCAAGAAGTTGGGTCCCACTGAAATATGCTTAACCCGTCCAGTTGTAATTTTCAGACACCAGAACACATTCAGGCGCGCTTGCATTTTGTCTGGTTTCCTTCCGAGCAGCAATGTGCTGGCAGCGAGCGGTATTTGTTGTTTTAAATTCCATCTGGGCACAAAACAAAGGCCGAAGTTAAGAGGCCATCAGTCCTCCTATTGTTTGAGTATCCTGGTTTGGAGCTATCTGGAGGCTCACACCTAAATGTAAACGCTATGTTAGGGGAAACAAAGGCACTCAGCTTGGTGTTACTTCACAAGTACTTAAGAGAGGCTTGGTTTTGATTTGTTGAGTTTCTGTATATAAGAGCTATACTTGCACTATAAGAATATCACATGTGTTGGTCTATCCCAGTGTTTACACAAATAAGAATTGAAATACCACTATCTTGTTTTATTTCTTTTATAGTGCTATTCGTCCCAATGCACTGTGTCGGAGCACTTTTCATCACACGTACACATTATATATTGACAATAAATCATATAAGTGTATAAATTAATGTACAGGATGTGCTACATAAGACAGTAAGGGTTACAAGGTGTAGGAATCACGTCCTTCATACCTCACTATACTATATTAGGATTACAATTTATGAACCGCAAGTAACAAAAGGATCTCGGTGTCAAAAGCAGTAAACCACTTACCTAGCTACATAAAATAAAATTCTGTCGTCTGTGTGTCACATGACATGCTTTGTAGGAGACACTGTTAGTTTGATTCAAAACTGTGACTAGACAAAACACAGACCTCTCCAACAAATGAGTTAGCCTCCAGAGTTATCTTACCATTATTATTATTATTATTCCCTGAGATTCACTGGGCACACAAAGATCTCTGCTGCAGGTGCCTTAATTCCATAAAATATTTTAAACTGAAGACTTCGCAACCAATTAAGCAGAGCATACTTACTGCCACATTTCTACTTATTGCCAATTTCTTTGTGGCAGAGTTTTAAAAATAATAAATGTATAAGTTGAGGCCCAGATTTTGCATCAGGATTGCATCACTTTTGGCACAACGCTGACGCAAAATCTCATTTGTTAAATATTGTAATGCAATCAAATGTATTCATGATAGACCTGCTAAACGTATGTGTGAGGGGAAACCGCGTTTAGATCGCATGCGATAGATCGCATGCCTTTACAACGCGGTTGTTACAACGACCGCGTTGTAACATCGCGAACCATTACATCGCAAGTTGTTACAACGACTTGCGATAGGGGGCACAAGGTGTTGGATTTACAATCCAACACCTTCCATGCTGTTGCACAAACTGGAGTAGGAATAGTAAATAATACTATTCCTAAGTCCAGCGCGCCCCCTGCAGCAAGTCGTTGTAACGACTTGCGATGTAATGCTTCGTGATGTAACAACGCTGTCGTTGTAACGACCGCGTTGTAATGGCATGCGATCTATTGCAATGCGTAGTAAAGAGTCATATTCGTGTGTGAGGTATTAAGATCTGATGTCACTTCTTGTGATGTTTCTTCCTGGGAGGTCATGGGTTGTGATGCCACTTCCTGTGATGTCACACTCCGTGATGTCACACACCATGATGTCACTTGCGTATTGCCCAACTTGGTTAGTCTCCCCACTTATCTTTTAAGGACTTGTGCCCTGCTGGTATTTATCGCTCTCTTCTTGCTGTTCTCAGAACTCCCTCATTGTTGTTTTTCTGTGCTTTCTCATTCCTGTTACTCTGCGCCCTCTCATGGTAGTTACCTGCATTTTAGCTCAGTGACCTAAAAGTTTGCCACTGTATAAGAGTCAGATTAAATCCTGGCAAGTCCTACTCAGCCTTCCATCCTCCAAAAGGTCTGTAAAATTAGTACTATTACAGCGCTGCAAAACAGCAGAAGTTCGTCAAGAAGCGCCATATAAAAACAAGTTATTATTAATGTTCTACACCTTCTCATTTCTACTTTTCTACACTTATAGTCCTCACTTGATGTAATCAGCACG
The DNA here is from genome assembly GCA_963921515.1 of Calotriton arnoldi. Taxonomy (NCBI): domain Eukaryota; kingdom Metazoa; phylum Chordata; class Amphibia; order Caudata; family Salamandridae; genus Calotriton; species Calotriton arnoldi. Next base: position 133,599 of record CAWUFW010002340.1, on the reverse strand, counting down.
TTCCCATTGCCGTGGTTCTTCATTGTCTCCTTGCAATTGTTCTGCGTTATCTCCTTTCTATAATTCTGCACTCTCTTCTTGTTAAAAGCTCTATCTCATTGCTGCTATTATGGAGCCTCTAACACACTTCTATTGTTCAGCACTTTCTCTTCACTGCTGCCCAGCACTTTTTTCTTTACCCTCTAAATGTGGCGCTCACACATTAATCAGCCCACAGTTATCCTCTCTCCTCATCCCCCGACCATCCATCCCCATGTATCCTCTGTTGATCAAGTACCCGGGCTCTCCACACCCTCCACTGACCATACAAGGTGGCTTGAATGCTCACTTTCCACACTCACATGCGCTGACACACCCTTCTCCTAGGTCTTTGTGCCCCTTCACACCCCTACTCAGCCTCCAGATCCTCACCGTTGACACAGACCGTCACTCATTCACACTTCAAAAGCAGCCAGCCAGCCAGGCAAGGCTAGAGCCTGGTTGAGCTGAACTCCTGGTAGTGACATTAATATTAAAATAGTCTCCAACCTTCTTTCACACTTAACTTTGCTATTTTTTCAATAAAGACAATGCAAAGTTTTATACATATATTGTGTCAGCTTTAATTTGCATGTGCTATGCGTATCTACCCAGCTGTGGCCCATATGTACTAAAGCATTTTCCAATAGGCACAGATTGGGCAAAACCTTTTGGCACATACTGCCCACAGTGTGCTAATTTTGGTCATTGTGCAAGGTGGGTAAATAAGTAAATGGTCGTGATTTGTTCAGGTAGTCTAATTATTGCTTTATTTTATATTGCCAGGTTGCACAGTCTCTGTAGTTCTTCATTCATATGTAAAATAGTTATCCCATTAATTGCCTCTTGTTTCTTTTCTTGCAGGTAGTGGGAAGTTACCTCCCCCCCCCTGAGTATTTTGAAGAACAGAAATAAATAAGTCATCTTCTTTTTTCCTAGCTTTGTCTGGTTTTATTCCCTATCTTCTCTTATCCTTTAGTTACCGATTATGCTATAGAACTCTCATCTCAAACAAAGTCAAAATTAGAAAAGAAAAATGGAAAACTGAATATCTAACTACTCTGTTAGTGATCACAGACTCAGTTAAACTTCACTTTCCTCAGTAATCATACTTTAGTTTCTTCTATCTAAACTTTGCCTTTTTTTTAATCCCTGTTTAACTTCATAAGACTTTGTTCGACAATTCAGAACAACAACAGAAAATGTATCTATGATTGATTCTGAGGAATTCTGTTATCTAATAAGTCAGAATGGTCACTGTCTCATTCAGAGTTCCTTTTATTTATTTCTTCTCCATTACCACCCTTTTGCCATGTAAACTGTCCAATTCTCAAAAGCTGAAAGAAAATATATGGTTAAATCCCCAAAAAGTATTTGGTTCTCTCACCGTCACCCGAAGGTTCATGGGTTCCATTCGGTCAGGAGGTGTCCACCACTCGTCTCTCCAGTTGTCTACTTCTTCCGTATCCTCCTCTCAGTCGCCACCAAGATTTTTCTCTTCTTGATTCTCCACTTCTAATCCTGACATCCCACTCTCTTTCTGCATCTCTCCCATTCTCTACCTCCACCATTCCTCTCCCGGACACCACAGTCTGTTCATCCTTGGCGTCTTCCCAGCCTGCCGAGGCTTTTAGTCTGTCCTTGGTGTTTATTGACCTCACCCCCCTGTGGCGTTCTCTGTCTTTCTTCTGTGTCTATTCGATTCTCACACTGTTTTTAGGTTGAGCTTCTAGACCTGTTGTATATACTTTGTTTATGTCGAGCTTCAAGACCTGTTGTATATACTTTGTATATACTTTGTGGGCTTACAGCCTGCCCGCTGGATTTCATTTGTTTGTTTCATTGTCCTTTAAAAATCCTTGCTTGCTAGTGGCCAATCTTTCCTCTTTGTCCCTACTTTTTATCTTTCATATCCCTTCACCGAGCAGGGACCAAGTACTGTATCTTTACGCTTTGGTTGTTTATCTGTTTGTTTAGGGGACTATTTGTTTATTTATTTCCTGCTCGTGTTACACTGTGGGTGCATGTTCAGCTTCGGCACCCTCATTTTATTGCATCTTTGCTCCCGCCACCACCTTCCCCTGTTGTTGATGCCATACTTCCCGCACCTCCCGTTCTGCTACTTGCCTAAAAACTAAACTGCCATTTCTTCAGACTCATGCATGTGCGTATGGATGCAGGCACACTCTGACATGACATGCAGCTGTCTCAGGTACAGGGCTTTCCTGCATAGGAAACTTACGTGATGCAAGAAATTGTGTTGCTTTGTAACTATTGGCATATGTATATTGCGCTTTGCAGTGGGTTTTCTTTATAGGTTAAAACTCCAAGTGTTTTAACTGGTCAACATCTGGCCCAAAGTAAAATTGTCAGTAGGGGTCTCCCAAGCACCTGTATAAATTTCCAAAATGAAACGTAACATTGCATATGTACTGTGGATAGTTATGTTCAGTCTTGTCCTGGCTATATTAAGCATATTTGTAAGAACTGCAGAAAAAAACACTCAGCAATTCTAACTCTGTAACTTTAATCAGTAAAACTAATGCTGAAGCGTCCCTTGTGGATGGGAGGGGAATGAATGTTCCTAGAGAAACTGAGAGGCAAGTACCAATATGGTCTGCCAGGGAATCCTGTCTCTGCACCCACCTCCAGTCTGCTGCCAACTGCCGCACTCCACCACACGTGAAGTCGTTTTCTCCCAATGGCTTATTCTCACAAGGCAAATCACACTCCTTTAGCCTAGCACAAACATGTAACTCTATACTCCCCTTTTCCTAGAAGCAGCCGTTAATTTCGTTCTGTACTCTCATATCGCGTGGTCTACCACCTCCTAGATTTGCTGGTACATCACACCCTACACAATACTTACATTCTCCTACTGCCGGCTAATTCAGTACAATAGCGAATAGTATTACTCTCTATAGACTCGCCTATACCACAGTTTTCTTTCTTTTGCTTCATTTTATGATTTGTTTGTTTATTCTTCATGGAAGTTAGAGTGCTGCTATTGCATATTATTTAGGGTACTGGAGAGATAAACATCCTGTTAGAACAGAGCAGCTTGTTGTAAAGCAGACATGCCTGGAGACTCAGACCAGTGGACAGGTTAGGCTCCTATCTCCTCAAGTCTGCTTTGGCTATGTGAGGGATAGATTCAGGAAATAGTAGTGTGTATGTCTTCATCCTCTCACTGGAACAAATCTCCTGCCATGGGCAGTGTCTGTCCTTGACAAATCAAACAAATGCCACTGCTGAGAATAAAGGACAATCCCCATTACAAAGCAGAGGCCTTAAAAATCGGTGCTTACAAGCTTGAAGTATGGTATACAATTCCTGTGAAAGTGAAGAATAGCTATTAACTATGGTAATTTCATCGGTCTACATGGTATTATATGTTCAGTTCAGCTTGCAGAATAATGCCCAAATTGAAAATACAAGCTCCATTCTATTTTAGTAGTAAAGACCAATTGGAAACTTTGTCACTTATGCTCTACATTGAATTTCAGGTTTGTCTGTAAAAAAAAAATCTAGATGGGATCATCTCAGCGGATTTTGCTCCTCCAGCCTCCACCACACCACTGTGGTGCCTGGTCTCAAAAGTGAGCATGATGGCATCACTGGACTACATACGAATTGGTCATCAGATCTGCGTTTCAAGCCTCGTTCTGGGAACCTAACCCTTTTCCTCAAAGCTATGTTTTCTCTCCTGTCAGTTTGTCTTCTGCAGGTCACAACGCATAAATATGAATCTCGGTCAAGCCTTCTCAATCTTCTATACTTCTAAAGTCTGTAACGTGGCCATCATTAATGGGCTCATTCCTGTGCATCTTCATCAGTTATTGGCAGAACAGCAGGTGCTGTGAGGCTGAATTCCAGTTGGTGGTGTTGTTGCCATATGTGTGGCCGCAGTCTTCATTACCGTACAGAAGTTGGGGTTTCTCCTCAAATATTTAATCCAGATCCTCGCCTGGGAGTTCCTGGGAGTTTAGACATTACAGAGGTAAACACTCACTTACCTTTTCCCTCAGGAATACAAGATCACCTGTATAGAGCATGCAAGCACTCTTTCTACTTTCTGGGGATTGAGGTGTGCACTAGTCAGGAGCATGGCCTCAGGGAGAACTGGAGGGCCCTCACATTTGCTAAAAAATATGGTCAGGACCCGAAGTTGTCCAGCAAGTGCTCATTGGTATTTCCTGCAATACACCATACCGCTTAAGGTAATATGTTATGTCATACTATTTTGAAGTTAATTTTTTCCATTAATAAGACCTCAGGCTCTTTCTGGGTGGACCCATGAGCTGCCACTCTCTTCTGTGTGGTAAAGTGTGTGTTTCGTATTGTGGCCGTTGTGGGAAGAAATTTGATATCGCCTGTGAAGTTAGGAGTTATGCTCTATTTAACTATTTTGTGGTGATGGAGCAGAGAAAAGAATTTTTTTTAACCCCTAACAAATTTTATAAATAATAAATAAAATGTTCGTTTAAATGTATTAATCAACACTGTACGTGTGGGAAGGGTAATACGCTAATAAATGTGCTGAATAATATATTAAAGGATGTCCATGTGTCTAATTTTAACATAAAAATAAATGCGTACTAATTAAAAAATAAATGCATGTTTTTGTGCTTCATAGAAATAAACGTGTCGTTGCAAAAACAATAGTGATGGTAAGTAAGGAACAGCTTAAATGTTGCTTTCTGCTAGGTAATAACTAATTGGGGTACGTAGATGACGGGAGGGAAACGAAAAGGCTATTTTTCTCTATTTTAATTATGTTTTGTTTATTTCAAATTAGTGCTTCTAAAGTATAACCGAGTGGCGATATAAAATGGCTGCCAGTGGGTGATGTGCGCAAGCGCAAGGGGATCAGGTGACACGGGAGAGAAGTCGGAGAAAAGCTAACCTTGTGATGTTGCTGAGAGGCTAGGATGCGAGAAATGGTCAAGGCTGATGTGACCTAATTGAACTGATAGTGTGCCGTGGTGATCAGCAGAGACCCGTGGGAAACCAGTTTAAGAGAAAGGACAATGCCTGCAGAGTTTTCGAATGTATCGAAAGAAGTTACAAATGTACTGATCGAAGCGGATGGAAACATGTCTTAAACTGTGAGAAAGGAAATGATCCAAGGACCATTGGATCCAAGAGAACTTGATTAAAAGAATGAATAAGACGACATGTATGGACCAATGAAAGAAAAGCGTGTTATTAATGTTGCAACAATTAGTTAGCAAAGTTAGAATTAGGGTATAAGAGGGCCTACTCTTAGTGGGAGGGGGTCAGTCGCAGTCACAGTCAGGAGTGGAGTTGGAGAGTCGTATTGGTGTTGGTGGCTTCCAGTGCTGGGTGGTCCTGATCGATCCCTTACTGAGCGGGAGATGCTGAAAGACTGTTAGATGAGACGGGTTGCAGGTAGCTGATGCTGACGAGCTGAAGTTTCTGTTGCTGTCTTAATTTTCCAGTTGAGTATGAGAATCAGGTTATTTCTAATTCTTAAACTTAGGTTAGAAATCATTAGGCTAAATTAGGAAGGTAGGCAGGTAATTAGGGTTTTGCTTCATGACAAAAGATTTCCTTTCTGCAATAAATTGATTATGTTTAATAAATATTTGAATTAATAATGAATGAATAATTGAACAAAAGTTTAAATTCTTTCTCATGCTTTTAAAATTATATAAAAATTAAGATTCTTTAAATCAAATGACTCAGTGATTATTTTCCTAAGTAATTGTGACATCAGTAATTGGTTATTGTGATTCAGCTGGTCTTAATCACTATGAACTAATTTCTTACATGAATGATTCATCGACAAAACAATGAGCAGGAATATCTTAAGAAAATAACTAAAAGAAAGCGATAGGTTAAGGTAACAAGATATCCCGGCTCCTTCCAGCGGTACATAAATGGTGTTTTCCATTTAGTTCTCATGCTTCTCCTAGGAATACAGATTTTCGTAAAGGTGTAAAGGAAATCCAGGTGTGTGCGTGTGTGTTAGGCGATGTTTATGGGCCCCATCGTCATGTGGAGGTGAGAAAATATAGTTTGCCCCTGGATGACCTATAAGTGACCTAGGAGGAGAATAGTTTTTATTGTACGCGCTGCATCAGATTTCTTGGTAGCAGAGTTATGGTTTTCTATAGATTAGTTTAGTGATTATTGTTTATTGATTATTGATTATTTTTTGATGACTAACACTATATGTTGAGTCGCGTTATGTTATATGTGAGTTTTCACGCTTCTGGGATGTAGGAAGTGGAACACGTGTGGCAAGAGAAGTCACATGGAATTTGGTACATGGTCTGAATTCAATTTTGGTAATAACACAGGTTGTGTTATATTAGGGATTTTCTGTACGAAAAGTGTGTAATTGAAATAGAAAATCACGTTTTGTGAAACTTTGGCCTTAATTCTCAGGAGCCTAGTCTCCACATGTGTCTTATCCCCAGAGAAACGAGTAAATTGTTTGCTTGAAAGAAGGGTAAGGTAGAGGGAAGTGCTACTTTATCGGCGAGAGTTAATAATTCTGTGGTAGGGTAGAGGTAAGCGCTGCCTACTGGAAATACGGGATTCTTGTGTAAAAGGACAAAGCTGTCACTTTTGTTTAGCGAATCAGACTATGGAATTGTTTTAATTGTTGTAACTAACGGAGAAAACAGTGAAAAGAAAAATTGCCGATAAATTTTGTAAAGGAGGGGTAAAAGAGCAGAAGTGACATAGAACAGTGCCGCGCTAGGATTGGTTAGTGCGCCAGTCACGTGAACCCAGAGTAGGAGTGACGTAGAAAAGTGCCGCGCTAGGATTGGTTGGTTCGCGGACGAAGGGAATTGTTCTGATTGGTGCGTTAGTGTGAGTCGCGCTGTAATTGGTTGAAGTTCCGTACACAGAAACAGCGTTAGTGTAAAGAGAAAAACAAATTGAAAACATGCCGTATTACGAGTATGAAAGGGAAAGAACGTCATGGACGACAAAACTAAAGAATTTCTTTAAGAAAGACAAAAAGGTCGTGACTAGAGAGGGACAAGTAATTCCTCCGCCGAAATCAGCAGCTTCACATATGATGCTGAAATATGGATATCATACGTGCATATGGTTGGAAAACTGGGCAAAGTATACAAAGAATGATGGTGCTTTAGCTTTTCCTGAGAATGGTTCGTTTAGTGTAGCGGTTTTGCGAAATTTGCGAGAAAAGATGACAAATCTAGAACCTAGACCTAGACCGACACAGTTTGAAGCATTGACGGAATGGGAGGATGAGATGTATGAGCGAGAGAGATTCAGAGGTTTAAGAGATCATGAGTTTATGCCAGGAAGAATGTGGGGAATAAATCATGAGGATAGAATAAAACGCTGGAGATGTGCTAACATGACAGGAGGTTTGTTTCCAGCTTTTACAGTTGAGGAAGGGACTAAGAAAAAACGTACTGAGAAAAAGAAACATATGGAGGAGGAGAAATATATGCATGAGAGCGAAACGGATGATGAATTGCTGGAAGATATTTTAAATAGAAATCCACCTCCGTATCAGCAGAGTTCTACAGTGGTGACACCAAATGCGCCACTAATAGAGACTATGCGAAATAAAAGTCCGGAGAAAAGAATTGAAATAAATAGGTCACAAGATCAAATGAGAACTTCACAAAATGAAGGAATAGAAAGTGACAATGCAAGCGAATTAGCAAGGACAACCGAAAGAACTAACTGAGAAGATTAGAGAATTAACGAAAAATATGGAAGCAGTTACTGTGCCTGTAACAATAGGTCCAGTAATACCAGTTTTTGAGAATCAGAAAATTGATGAAAGATCTTTGGTGATTCCCATGAGTTCACAATTTCAGAGAGAAAAGAAAGAATGGAACAAAGTCCAAGTACAAGTAATTTGGCTAGTACTTACAGACCAAGTCCACCTACAAATTTGACTGTGAATGAGTGCAATGGTAGGAAAATGCATATGGTAACAGAATCTGCAACAGAAACCCCTGAAAAGAGTGGTAATTGGGTAGAACTAAATAATACACCCATAGGTCCGACTCCTGATGAGTTAAATGAGTGGATGAAGGCATTTAAAATAAAAGAACCAGAAGAAAAACCATTAGATGTAATCAGATTAAAAATTGACATGGAAGAATTAATTCTAGGAACAATTGGTACAGAAAAGATAAAAAATTATCAGGATGATGAAATAATGTTTCTGTGCAAAAGTATTACATGGAGAGCAAAGAATTTACATGACAAACTAGAAGAAGTAGCCAGTGAAATTGGAATAGACTTTGCGAAAGTGAAAACGTTGCAGAAACCATATAGAGTAGACTTTTGTGAAAAGGATATTGAAAATTTGAACACGGCAGGAAGGCTGACACAGATAAAAGAGTTAATTGTGTTGTTGAGAAAATGGGGTGATGTGGACAGATGGAAGGTTAGATGGACGAAGAAGAATGAGAAAACTACAGACAAAGGTTCATTGGCTTTTATGATAACTGAAAAGGAACCTGTTGCTAGAGAATACCCTATGAGAGAAACTCCAGGTGGTAGTTATGTGCATGTTCCCTGGACTAGACAGGACATATTGTCATTTACCAATGACTTTCCAAAGCTAAGAGAGAAACCAGTTGAGTGGTACCGACAAGTAGAGAGATTTGTAAAGGTTTCAAAAGTGTTGTGGATAGATTTAGATGGATTATTTGACATAGTGGTACCAACTGATTTGTGGTCAGAGTGTAAAATCACAGTTGACTGGCCAACTACAGAATATCCGAGAGATCCTAAGACAGGAGCTCCAGGTCCTGAGGTGATGAGGAAGTACGATAAGGTGATTACCTTTTTGAAAAATAAGATTCCTCCTAAAGAAACAGATTGGGTGAAAATTGATAGAACTACACAGGAAAGTAAGGAGTCCGTACATGCCTATTATGAAAGGTTGTTGTTGGTTTTCAAGCAGTATAGTGGATATGAGGAATTGAGTGAAAAAGATATGAGTCATTTTGTATACAGATTTGTGTTTGGGTTGAAACCAGAGATTAGTGAAATGATTAAACAGCATATGATTAATTGGCAGACTGGCACAGTTGATAATGTGCTAAGGTATGCAAAGTATTGCAGCGATGAAATTGAGAGTAGACAGCGTAAATTGAAAGAGAAGGCAATGTGGGCACAGGTGAAAGTGGCAGAAAAACAAGAAGCTCAATTGGACAATAATAATGGGAGTGAAACAGGACAGAATAAAACGCGACCTAACATTGGTAAAGGGAAAGGTCAAGTGAGTCTAGAAGAAGCAAAGAAGAAATGGCCGTGTCATAATTGCGGAAAATTAGGGCATTGGAGAAACGAGTGTAAGTTCCCACCTAAACCTAATCCGGAAAATCAATCATTAAATCCACAGGTGCAGAATGAGGTAGTTGTTCAACAAAGTCAGGTGCCGCAACCACCACTTCCCAACACTGTTAACCAACAAAGATACAGTACAGAAACAGGATTCTACGGAGGAGAGCAGGTAACACAGTTGCCGCGAGCAGCTAACATTTCTCAGTATTGGTTGCGTCAGAGTGAGGATGACCCGGATGAAAGATTCTGACGGTGCCCAGGAGAGGGGAAAGAGTGCGTACTTGGCGCAACTCTAGAGGTAGATCAGTCTGGTCCCTTTGTGGATGGAGAAGTGAATGGTGCAAATGTAACATTCCTTGTCGATACTGGAGCTACCCGTTCTACTGTTAGATCAGTGGAAATTCCAAACCTTCCTCTCTCAGGTGAATACATCCAAGTAGTAGGAGTAGCAAATCAGCAAATTAAAACACCACTTACTGAATTGGTGGAAGTAAAAATTGGCTCCTTTAGCAAAATGCATAAATTTGTAGTGTGCGATTGTAGTCCTGTAAATCTTTTAGGTCGTGACCTCTTGTGCAAGATGAATTGCACAATTTATTGTACGCCAGATGGAATTGGATTTCAGACCTCAGATGAAGATGTCTTGTATAAAGTAACTTTGATGAATCAGGAACCTGAAATGAATGGTTTGTTTCCTGCATTTGATGCAGAAAAACTTCCAGAAGAACTAAAAAGTGCAGTGAAAGAAAGTGTGTGGGATTTTACAGGAGAAGACATTGGATTAATGAAAGAAGTTGATCCCGTAAAAGTAACAGTAAAGGAAGGAACAACTTACCCGAATACGCCACAGTACAAGTTAACTCCAGAAATAATTGAAGGAATAACTCCTGTAATAAATAAAATGATTGAACAGGGAATTCTAAAAGAAATAATGAGCAGTCCATGTAATTCACCTATTATGGGACTGAAAAAGCCAAATGGAACATATAGAATAGTACAGGATTTGAGAAAGATCAACAAAATAGTTGTGCCCTGTTGTCCAATAGTGCCAAACCCTGCAGTAATTCTATATCAAATTCCACACGAAGCTGAGTGGTACACTGTGATAGATTTGTGTCACGCGTTTTTCTCTATTCCTTTGCATCCAGATAGCCAGCCATTATTTGCGTTCCGGTTCGGAGAGCGTATTTTGGCATGGTGCCGAATTCCTCAGGGGTATACGGAAAGCCCCTCAATCTTTAATCAGATTTTAAAGAAATCTCTGGAAGATTTAAAAATGCCAGAAAAGTCAGTGATGGTACAGTATATCGATGACCTGTTGGTGGCATCGAAAACAAAAGAAGCATGTGTAAGTGATACAATTGCTTTACTGAACCATCTAGAGAAAAGAGGACATAAAGTGTCTCCTTCGAAATTGCAGTTTTGTCAGAAAGAAGTCCAGTATTTAGGCCATAAAATTGAGAAAGGAGTGCGAAAGATAGCGACAGAAAGAGTAAGAATGATTCAAGGAATGAGAGCACCAATGACGCAAAGAGAGGTAAGAATGTTTCTGGGAATGGTTGGATATTGCCGACAATGGATAAGTGGGTTCTCTTTGATTGCAAAACCATTACAAAAATTGACCAAGAAAGATGTAAAAGACCCTTTTGAGTTAAACAATGAAGAAATGAAATCTTTCAAAGAATTGAAAAAGAAATTGTGTGAGGCACCTGCATTAGGCATGCCTGATTATGAGAAGGATTTTGAGTTGTACTGCAGTGAAAGAGATGGATGTGCGTTTTCAGTGCTGGTACAAAAACATGGAACAATGAAAAGACCAATTGCTTATTTTTCAGCTGTTTTAGATCCTATAGCAAAAGCATTGCCCGGATGTCTGAAAGCAGTTGCTGCTACGTGTGTAAGTCTGGAACAAAGTGAAGGTATAGTGATGGGGTATCCACTGAGAGTATATGTTCCCCATTCAGTAGAAATTCTTTTGACAAGAACAAAAACACAGTACATGACACATAGTCGGCTGACTAAGTACGAAAAAGTCATCTTGAGTGCTGAAAATGTGACCATAGATAGATGCATGAATGTGAATCCTTCAACATCATTGCCAGATGAGGAGAGTATAATTGAACAAGACGAAGTAGATCATGATTGTCTGAACGTGCTGGAATATTGCACGAAACCAAGAGCTGACATAAAAGATGAACCGTTAAAGGAATCTGATTATGTCATGTTTGTAGATGGCTCATGTTTAAGAACAAAAGAAGGAGTTTTAAGCGCAGCTTACGCAGTGTGCACAGTGGCAACTGTGATGGAAGCGTCTTGTCTGAAAGGAATAAGGTCTGCACAAGTTGCGGAACTAATTGCTTTGATTCAAGCATGTAAATTAGGAAGAAATGTACGAGTCACGATTGTGACCGATAGCCAATATGGTTTCGGCATCGTACATGACTTCGGTCAGATTTGGTCACAAAGAGGTTTCTTGACGTCTGCAGGAACACCTATCAGAAATGGAGATTTTGTTAAAAAGCTGCTTGAGGCGATACAGTTGCCTAAACAAATAGCTGTAGTGAAGTGCAAGGCACATAAGAAAAACGAAGATTACATAGCCGTTGGCAATAACTATGCTGACGAGATAGCCAAATATTGTGCAGAGAACATGGTGTCCCTGAATAAGAATAGAGAAAGGGAGCATATCTCTTCTCCTTTGCTTTTTACTAATACTGTTGAGACATGGGATGAAGTAAGACAGTTACAAGAAACCGCAAGTGATGAAGAAAAAGATTACTGGATAAAAGCAGGATGTAGAAGACAGGAAAATAATGGTGTGTGGGTTTACAGAGACGAAAGACCAGTTATGCCTGATAGCATGATTGCAGACATGGCACGGATGTACCATGGACAAGCTCATATTGGGAGAGATGCAATGATCAGACTTTTTAGACAAACATGGTATAACCCAAAATTCAGAGCCATAGCTGAAAGTCTTTGTCAAAGATGTCTTATTTGTCAGCAGTTTAACCCAGGAAGAAAGACGGTAGTGAGTCTAGGAACAATAGGACGAGAAGGAGGTCCGTTCACTAGAATGCAGTTAGACTTTATAGAGATGCCCCCTAGTAACAGACTAAAATATGTTCTAGTGGTCGTCTGTTTGTTTTCTCGTTGGGTGGAGGCATACCCCACTAGAAGGAATGATGGAACAACGGTAGCAAAACTTATGCTGCGAGAATTCATTCCAAGGTATGGTTTTCCAGTCACGGTTGAGACAGATAGAGGAACACATTTTCAAAATGAGTTGATCCAATTGATTTGCGAAGCATTGAGTATTAAACAAAAACTACATTGTGCCTACAGACCAGAGGCTTCTGGGGTAGTGGAGCAAATAAATGGAACAATTAAGAACAGGTTAGGAAAAATGTGTCAAGCTACAGGACTCAAATGGCCGGATGCACTGCCTCTTGTTCTGATGACCATCAGAAGCATCCCTGAAAAGAAAACTGGACTTAGTCCTCATGAGATGATCATGGGACGAGCAATGAGACAAGCACAAGTACCTGTCAACAAGTTATTGACTATAACTGATGATCTAGTACTGGATTATTGCAAAGGACTGGCTGATGTGGTGCGTTCTGTGTTTCATCAGGTTGGACCGGATGCGACCACTCTTGAAAGAAAACCAGCCCACGACTTGAATCCAGGAGACTGGGTCCGTATAAAAATCCACAGGAGAAGAAACTGTCTAGTTCCTCGCTGGGACGAACCACGACAGGTAATCCTAGTGACAACAACTGCAGTCAAGTGTGCAGGAGTGAAGAACTGGGTCCATGCCAGCCACACAATCAGAGTTCAAGAACCTACTGATCGACATGTGAGTCGACGTCTGGAAGTGTGGGATAAAAGCTTAACGGCTGGGACAACAAGGATAAGAGAAAGGGTGCCAGAACTTGAAGATCGACCTGAAAGTCGACATCTGGAAACCCCAACTGCAAGCACCTCTAAAGAAGAAGAAGAAGAAGAAGAAAGAAATTCAGAAATTCCAGAATCTGAAGATCGACCTGTAAGTCGACATCTGGAAATATCTGACACAAGTTCAGGATCTGATGATTCAGTTGCAAACTGTGAAGAATTCCGAAAGAGAACTTGGGGTTATAAACCAATTAGAGAAGAAATTGAGCAAGAAAACGATCTAGATGAACAACCAAGTACAAGTTATGGTGGAAATCCTTCAGAAATAATATTGATAGATGAAGTAGGGAAAGAAAAACACAAAAAGTTAGAGAATCGAGAAGAACCCCGAGGAGCAATAGGGATAGATAGAGAAACTGGAGAACAGGGAAATTTAGAAGTAGAAAGGGAGGAAAACACCAAATCGGAAGAACACCGAGGAGGGACAGTAATAAGGGAAAACAAGAAGGAGAAGACAGATCCACCAGTAGGAGATGACGAGATCATAAGTTTCAAAATAAGAGACAATAGTGAAACAGTTGAAACAGAAACTGAAGAGAGTGGAGAAGAGGAGAAGGCAAAAACTGAATCAAGAAAAAGAAATTGGAAATCAGAAAGAGAAGAAAAAGAAGGTGAAGCCAAAAGGCCAAGAAAAGGAGATAATTGGCCCAACAGCTATATAAGAAAATTGAGATATAGAATAATAAGAACTGGAGACGAAAGTGCTGAACAAGTGAATGAAGTAACAAGTCAAAAAGGACAAGAAAAACCAAGTGGAAAACGATTGCAAAAGTCCAAAAGAACGAAGAAAGTGAATGCAAAGTATAAGTCACCTGAGTGGCTGTATATCGCACTGACGGATTACAAAGAAGAAGAAAACACTCACGAGAACCAGAGACTAAGAAGTCGAATGGGAAAAGGTGAGATGCAACAAACCTGAAGTGAAGACTTATAGTGCTTCTGCCGGACATGACAATTTTACTGGATGTGACAAATCACCGGATGTGACAACGAAAGAATTCTGGAAAGAATTAAAAGAAAGTACCAAGCAAAGACTTTTTAAGAGCAGAGTGGCATCTAAGTCATTTCTGAGGTGTAGTGACACAATTTTCTGAGACATAACAAATAGATAAAAGCAAAATGGAAAATATTAGAGATAGAAGAGATAAATGTGAGTTTATAAAAAGATGGTGTAAAATGTGCTGTTTTTGTACAGGGTTATTAATGACCATATGGATAGTTTTAGCAATCACAATTCCCATTAGTTTAGCTGTAATAGAAGCAAAGAATGATACTAAACCAGAAAAAGAAACTAATAATAAAGAACCAGTTATTTTAAGAAGTAGTGCAGAGTTACATAAGGATAAGTCAGTAACAGATTTTTCCAAAAATGTTTTTACAAAATTGTTGTACGAATATGTAGAAACAATGGATGTGAGAGATTGTTATGTTTGTATGCAGTTGCCTGCATCAGTGTCAGAAGGTGTGACTTATCATCACCTACCTCTAACTTATGGAATAACATGTAGTGTAATAGCAAGTTTATTTTATAAAACAGGTAGATTAGAATCTTATTATACTGATATAGATAAGATTTTTGCAAACATTCCAGTAGTACCAGAACTTAACAAAGTAAAACCAGCAAAAGTTTTAGGAGAATTCTTTTTAGAACATAGAAAATTAACATTAGAAGAAATAGCTAGTAACAACCTTACCTGTGAGTTAAAGAAAGAAGAAAAGGTATTTTTAGAAATGGTTGAAGAAAGAAGGATGAAATTTCAAAAAGAAGCAATAAAAGAGGAAGGAACACATCTATGGACGTTTGAGGAAGGAAATCATGAAGGGAAAAAGATAAATGCAGCAATGACATTAGATTGGCCGCAAACAGGAAAGTTGTGTATTAGGAGAAATAAGACAGTCTATGACAATTACTTTGTAGGTTCCAGTATCTGCCATGACAATTATCAAATTCTGGGAGGTTGGGGATTCAAAGGTGGAAAAGATCCAATATTTCCAGGTATCTATTATATTTGTGGGAATAGAGCTTATTACAGGTTACCTGACCATTGGTATGGAACTTGCTATGTAGGCCTGGTCTTTCCAAAAATATTTCATATGGACAGAGAAGAAAAAGGAACATACAAGATGATTAATAGCTTTACACGTAGAAAGAGGGAAAGTTTTTCAGAAATTGTAGGTGATATTTTTGGAGCATTAATACCAGCAGTGGGAATATCTTTGAATGCATTTAAAATTCAGAAGTTATCCACAGTAGTAGATCGTTTGTCTACAGATACTGCGGGAGGGTTCTTAATGGTAAATACCGAAATGGTTGCCATGAGAGCTATGGTGATGCAAAATCGGCTTGCCCTTGATATTCTTTTGGCAAAAGAGGGTGGAGTCTGCGGAATGTTGAAAGTCCAACATTGTTGTACTTACATTCCTGATAAAAGTGAAAATATACAGAAGTATATTACAAATATTACAAATTTGCACAAAGAACTAGTTCCACTGGAGGTTGAAAGTGTTTTGGGAAAACTTGGTAGAGGGTTTTCTTCAGTAGCAAATTGGTTGACCAGAATGAGTAGACTAATGATAGGGAAAGTTATAATAATAGCAACTGTAGTAATACTGTTAGCCATGGTGTTGAAAATAGTAATAACGTGTATAAAAAGAAAAGTAAGACAAAATAAGATAAAAAGGAATAACAGAATAATGAAAGAGAGAGAGAGAGAAATGGGTGAAATTGAGTTAGAGAAAATGAAAGAAAGCATGTATAAGGAGACAAGAAGACAAGATGAAAGGGAAACAGATGTATAACTAACAAAAAGCAAAGGATGAAAGACATATACTGCCTGAAAAAGAAGTATAACTTGGGTTTTATGTGGTGATTTAAAAATCACCAAAGGGGGAGTTGATGGAGCAGAGAAAATAAATTTTTTTAACCCCTAACAAATTTTATAAATAATTAATAAAATGTTCGTTTAAATGTATTAATCAACACTGTACGTGTGGGAAGGGTAATACGCTAATAAATGTGCTGAATAATATATTAAAGGATGTCCATGTGTCTAATTTTAACATAAAAATAAATGCGTACTAATTTAAAAATAAATGCATGTTTTTGTGCTTCATAGAAATAAACGTGTCGTTGCAAAAACAATAGTGATGGTAAGTAAGGAACAGCTTAAATGTTGCTTTCTGCTAGGTAATAACTAATTGGGGTACGTAGATGACGGGAGGGAAACGAAAAGGCTATTTTTCTCTATTTTAATTATGTTTTGTTTATTTCAAATTAGTGCTTCTAAAGTATAACCGAGTGGCGATATAAAATGGCTGCCAGTGGGTGATGTGCGCAAGCGCAAGGGGATCAGGTGACACGGGAGAGAAGTCGGAGAAAAGCTAACCTCGTGATGTTGCTGAGAGGCTAGGATGCGAGAAATGGTCAAGGCTGATGTGACCTAATTGAACTGATAGTGTGCCGTGGTGATCAGCAGAGACCCGTGGGAAACCAGTTTAAGAGAAAGGACAATGCCTGCAGAGTTTTCGAATGTATCGAAAGAAGTTACAAATGTACTGATCGAAGCGGATGGAAACATGTCTTAAACTGTGAGAAAGGAAATGATCCAAGGACCATTGGATCCAAGAGAACTTGATTAAAAGAATGAATAAGACGACATGTATGGACCAATGAAAGAAAAGCGTGTTATTAATGTTGCAACAATTAGTTAGCAAAGTTAGAATTAGGGTATAAGAGGGCCTACTCTTAGTGGGAGGGGGTCAGTCGCAGTCGGAGTCGCAGTCACAGTCAGGAGTGGAGTTGGAGAGTCGTATTGGTGTTGGTGGCTTCCAGTGCTGGGTGGTCCTGATCGATCCCTTACTGAGCGGGAGATGCTGAAAGACTGTTAGATGAGACGGGTTGCAGGTAGCTGATGCTGACGAGCTGAAGTTTCTGTTGCTGTCTTAATTTTCCAGTTGAGTATGAGAATCAGGTTATTTCTAATTCTTAAACTTAGGTTAGAAATCATTAGGCTAAATTAGGAAGGTAGGCAGGTAATTAGGGTTTTGCTTTATGACAAAAGATTTCCTTTCTGCAATAAATTGATTATGTTTAATAAATATTTGAATTAATAATGAATGAATAATTGAACAAAAGTTTAAATTCTTTCTCATGCTTTTAAAATTATATAAAAATTAAGATTCTTTAAATCAAATGACTCAGTGATTATTTTCCTAAGTAATTGTGACATCAGTAATTGGTTATTGTGATTCAGCTGGTCTTAATCACTATGAACTAATTTCTTACATGAATGATTCATCGACAAAACAATGAGCAGGAATATCTTAAGAAATAACTAAAAGAAAGCGATAGGTTAAGGTAACAAGATATCCCGGCTCCTTCCAGCGGTACATAAATGGTGTTTTCCATTTAGTTCTCATGCTTCTCCTAGGAATACAGATTTTCGTAAAGGTGTAAAGGAAATCCAGGTGTGTGCGTGTGTGTTAGGCGATGTTTATGGGCCCCATCGTCATGTGGAGGTGAGAAAATATAGTTTGCCCCTGGATGACCTATAAGTGACCTAGGAGGAGAATAGTTTTATTGTACGCGCTGCATCAGTGGCAGACTTGTAGCTCTGCTTACACATGGCAGGAAGGTGTGGGAGAGAGTCGAATTCTCATGCACCATCATTATTTCTTTTCTTGACTATTGTATTGCAATGTTTATTCCCGTATGCGGAACGCTGATGCGCATCCCTGAAAATTACTAATTTTATTCAGCATGTTGGTTTGGTGTGGTAATTTTAGGCCGGTCCTCGTGAAGTAACAGTAGATGTTGTACCACCCAGGATAATGTGCTGCCTGGATAAACACTTATAAGGTCCCACAGGTGAGACCTATTGGCTATGCCAATGCTTGCTTGTTTCCAGGTCCCCCGCAGGATTGTCTGCGGAGCCCCTGTGTCATGGGACTCTCGACCCATGCTAAGGATGACCTCTTAAAATCATTTAATAATTTAACGTAAACTATTGTCCTTTGGTGGTAAAAGGGAGAAAGAAGCAGGTAGCCATCCATTAGTGTACCAAGGGTCCCAAAGGTAAAATGAAATGAGCCCCCTCTAGCCTTAGCTTTGGAGGATGTAATGGCACTGAAACCAATGCAGACACTGAGGGAAAGGGTTGGAATAGGGATCTACAGGGAACAGATTCTGCAATAGATGAAGTAAAAGTTTGCATTGAAGAAACCACCAAATCTCTTTCTAATTGCTTTCACAGGGAGATCGGCTCCTACAGTGTTGTAGGTTTGTCATCATCTCATTGTGACTCAGAAGCTGCCCCTAATGTGCAGTACTGTGTTCTTGGTTAACTAAGGATGATGAGTGAGTCATGCAATTGGCTAGGAAAGTCTTATCTTACCCTAGTGTGGAAGAAACTCCTTGCCCTGATCTTGTGTATCCATAAATCCATGTTGCATACAGTGGGTCAGCCACACATAGAGTGAACCTTCTTCATGTCTCAGTACATACAAATTAGAAATAAAACCTATGCCAAAAACATATGTTTCCTCATTTGAAACAAAAGATTGCTGAGCTGATCATTAAGAATTTTGAAATCTACAGGACTCATTTACTGGCTGGCAGGTGGGCTTCCACATTGCCAGTCTCCTCCAGCCCTGTAGCAATCCATCTGCCATATTGCCAGAGTAGCTTGGTGCAAATTGGGGAAGAGTAAAAATCTGTCCTTCACCCACAAAAAAGGAATGCCCATAGCCTTCCTAGGAAACTTTCCTCTAGTTGATATTAGTAAGGCAGCTACTTGGTCGACACCACACACCTTTGCCAAGCACTACAGTGTGAACATTTTAGCCCGTCAGCAGGCTTTGATAGTCCCGGCATTAAGGGCCTTACTCCAGACACCTGGATCAACCCCATGCTAGGCACCGCTTCTGGAAGGCACTGCTATGCTGTGTATCTACAGGCATTCATGCTATGAAAAGGAAATGCTATTTTTAGCCTGTAAGCATCTGTTCAATGTGTGTAGTGCTGTATATTCACATGTGCCCAGCCTCCTCCTCCTCCTCTGAATTCTGTATCTTTTGCGTATCTCTTGCTTTGTTTCACTGCACAGTCTGCTTACGTACACTTACACTCTCATGCACTGTGAAAAACAATGTGGCATGGAGTTGGTGCCCATGCACAATGTAAACAGGGAGGAGTCCCTCCCCATCTTGTGACTCCAGAGACTACTTCGAACAGCTTGCAAATGTCCGATTCCCTCACTGGATGGCATGAGTATGCTAAGCCTTTGAATCTACGGTAGTAAATGCACCATTATGAATTAGAAATCCAAATGGACTGCCACCCCTATACAGGCCGTTGGGCAACACTGCTCAGGGAGTGCTTCTGGTAATGATTAGACATACAAGATAAGTTTAGGACACCAAACCCTCTTTTGTCAACGAATAACACAATAGCACTAAGAAAACAGAGAGGTACTTTAAAATATTCATTTTAAAATCTAAGGAGTCGATTCCGATCTGGGTCGGAAAGCACTCCGACCGAGCCGGATCCGGAGTGTTTTCCGACCGAGCCGTACCAGAGGAGTCCGACCGAGCGAGTACGATGCTGCCGTATGCTGACGGACTCGGTTCGGTCGGACTCCCATTGAAGTCAATGGGAGCCGATCGTACAACGCGTGCATGGCCTCGCGTCGCTGAATAGGTACGTCTCGCAAAAGGGCGCCCCCTGCAGTGGATACGCGTTGGTGCCGTCTGCACCGTACATGCATGTATGGGGGGGCCCCTGGGCCCCCCCCTGTGTCTGACTTGTACGGCTACGGGTGAGGGGGGTCCGGCACGGACCCCCGTAGTCCGCTTTTTCGTGTCGGAGTCTCCGACTCGATCCGGCTGTCCGGATCGTGCATCGTACTGGCTCGGTCGTGAAACGTCTCCATTGCGCGGTGCGAATCGTGTCCGTACGAGTCGGTCGGAGCGGGTCGGATCCGGGAACGGTTCGGTCAGAATACACGCGTATATTCGCATCGTACTTGCTCACTCGTGCAGGTGTCCGAGTCGGTCGGAAAGCGTACGTTTCGGTCGGAAATGGGCTCTACGAATCGGACTCGGTCGGATTCGTGGGCCTACCGAGCGAGATCGGAATCAGCCCCTCAGTCTAGTGGATAAAATATCAACAGTAACCATACAGAGTGCAAAAAGGAATGCAGCAGGTCTTGGTCCGTGAACAGAAAAAACCTTTCTAATATGGTTAGTGAGATTCAGTTAGCAGTTAACAAGCAGGTTTTTTTGCACATCGCATGCTACACATTTTGGGCTTTGAGCAACAAGTACTAGCCATGTTAAATATTTAATCTACATGTCTGTCACTAGTTGACACCTATTTGGTACAGAAGTGGATCAGTAACTAAAAGAAATTAAGAAACATGAAATGGCTAAATCAATGGGGCATTGCATGCAATGAATGGGGCAGATTAAGTTCAGTGTAGGGGAGTTGAAGGGTGACAGCTGTATGCAAAACATTCATCGAACCCATGCTTTTCAATATCTACAGGAAGTCATTACCAACAATGATCAATGAATTTTAGCTCACATGCTATAACAATGCAGATGACACACAAATACTCCTTAAACTGAAAAGCCCCAAAGACATTGGAGACTCAAAAATCTTCAGTTGCCTCAGAGCCGATGATCAGTGGATGACATAGAGCCATCTCAAAAATAATGCTTCCAAAACAGAAATACTCACATGTGGCGATTAGAAAAATTATGACCCACTCTGTGACTGGCCTGACAGTCTGGAACCACCTCCTAAAGTATCTAAAGAAGTAAGAAACCTTGGAATTACCATGGACTCCAAGTTATCAATGAATGCCCAAGTGGACAAATTAGCAAGATCAAGCTACATTTCTGTGAAAACTCCTGGGATTTCCACACAAGGTCCAGGCTACTTTCTCTCTTGTACTGTCTAAACTTGATTACGCCAATGGCCTCTACTGCTGATCATCTTTATCAACTATGAAAAGAATACAATGAATTCAGAACTCTGCTGCCAGACTACTCCTACATGTAAAGTCACAAGCCCACATCTCCCCTGCTTTGAAGGCCCTACATTAGTTACCGGTTGCCAGAAGATCCACCTTCAAGCTGCTTTGTATCACCCACAAGCAATACATGGAACAGGACCTCTTTTCATCCGGAATAAAATAACCAAATACATTCAACAAGGAACCTCCACTCAAGATTGGCACCTCGCCTCAAAACCCCGCCGTACAAGAAAAAAACATAGGTGGTACATCTTTCTCTGATCAAGCAGCCAAACTATGAAATTCTTTACCCACAAACATAAGTTCTTTACCCACAAACATAAGATCCATGTATAACTATCTTATCTTCAGAAGACTACTCAAGAGTTGGCTCTTTCCTACATAACCACCATACTCAAACACTATTGTACAACATACCCCTTTGTATATAAACATTTATAATTTGATTATATGTATGTATCTAGATATGTGTATTTCTTTGCACAAATATGTATAATAACTATGTTTAAAAAAAAAATGTAGATATTCTTAAGGTCTGCTTAGCAAATGTATATATGACTTATGGGTGAATATATATATTATTCTATGCTTAACATGTTTATAGGTCACTGCATAGTTTTCATTTAAGGTATTTGATTAGATTCTTATGGGTCTCTGTTTTATTTATCTATCACAATATGTTAATATTATCATAACTATTTTATCTACAAGTGCTTCCCTGTTGAAATATTGAGGAGATGATAAAATAAAAATTTAAAAAATAATTATAAAAATACACAAATAAATTAGCTTCAAGTACAGCAACACATGAAAGTATGAGTTTATACACTTACAATATAACCTATGTTGCCAATATAGTGGGATATTTTCACCACAGTCCACCAATATTACATGAGCATTTTTGGTAAAACTGTTCAATGCAGGCTGACCGCTGAACAAATACCGAGTCGGTGATGGCCTTGGTTCGTAGGCATGAGAGAGAGGCTCACCATTTGCCATTGCAGGCAATAGAAATCAGCCAAGAACCTGGCATACACAGAGTTCTATCTTTGACACTACAAGGGGAATGAGGTAGGGATCTGGTTTGTGTTATTGCATCACCTGTGTTTGCAAGTTTTAAGTCCAGCAGAAAACCCAGAATTCCATGAGTCCCCATTTGTTTTCCATCAAAAGGCAGGATGAGAATCCAAACCCAAGTAGAACAGAATGACATTCCCATATGTGCCTTGACTATTGTCTTGTGTGGAGCCCAATGCTTACTTTTACTTCACCTATCCCAGAATCTGTGTCTCGTTAGACCTCCAGCCCAGCATTGGCCCTCTGTTTCGGCATTGGTTTCAATGCCATCTGTCCCTTGAAAGCAAAGTACGAGTTGGGCAGTATGTTATCACATGCTTCACCCATGTAAGTATTGAAGTTTTGGGCCCGATTCTCAGGAAGTCATCACGTAGAATCCAGGGACTTTGCCTCCCTGACCTTCCCAAAAAAACAAATTTCACCCTCTAAAATACACACAGCCTAGCCACTCCCAACACTCACGCAAAGACAAGCCTGACCCTGTCTCCATGTTGACTACCCTTCTGCTAATCCTCATTGCCCCCTTCACACACCCATCCACCTCAAACTACAATCGTATTTAGCATTGACCATTGGCACATACCATCTGACACGCACTCTCTCCATTCCACAACAGGCATAGTCATCCATGCAAGATGTCTCCATAGATGCACTGCACCCACAACCTCATTCACTATGGCCGCCTACTCCTTATATGTAATGTAACCCATGGAAACAAGATGTCCACACTTACATGGAACATGATACATGATCCTACTCTAAAACCAGGTTTAAGAAACAGTTCATTTTGGGGAACAGAGCAGTAGTAATACATCACAGAATTTACTCCTTCCCTGCCAATGAGTGTGAGGCCCTGCTGCAAACTCCTTCTGCCTTCCCAGGTGCTTCTGCCCCAGCTTAGCATTTAATAAAACCCACATGCTTACCTACAACACCCTGAACGCCATTTCCTTCCACTTCCATCGGAAACAATGCCTAGTCAATGTTTGAAATACTTAGAAAATACCATGTCTAATAGCTTGCACAAAAGGGGTCTGAAATTGTGGGTCATCAAGAGTCTATTTATTAGGGGTGGGCGGAACTTGCAGAGTTTCACTCTTCGGAGTTAAAGGAAACTCCGTGAGATTCTGTGGAGTTCCGCAAACGGACCGAAATCGGCACATAGCACTGCTCGCGCTGATTTGTAGCGCCAGGAGCTTGTTCTGCGCTGAAAGATCAGTTCGAGCATCATCATGCGGCACAGCAGAGGCCGCTGCTACTTGAGTTGGTTTTACTGCCGCTCATGTAGATTTTCTACTCGAGTAGCAGCTTTCTCACTACAAGCAGTCGCGATCGCCCTTGTTGGGAAAATCTTGCTAGGTGCCCACCAAGTGCCCAAAAATCACGCTATGGGATGTTAATTCTCGTTCACGCTTGCCAACTTACCATTGGTGAGCCGCGCACAAGAAAAACTCCACCACCTGGCAGCTGGCAGAGTTTGGCCACAACTCCGCATTACAAGCGTAACATGGAGTGGCCAAAATTCCTCCAGCGGAGCAGAATTTATTGTCCAGCCCTACTATATACCTAGCCTGGTACTTCGCAGGCTGTGTGATTTAGCCAGTGCTTAACTGATAAAACATATATAATAATAAATAATAAGCGTATAAGCCCAAACTTTTTTTATGCACCACTCCTGGTGTTAGCAAATGCAGAGGTTGAATATCAAAGCTCTCTATTTATTTCACTCTTGTGGGTTCTTTTTCATCCCTTTTTTGTCACTTTGGACTGAAAAGCACGTATTTTGTTTGTTATATTGTACAGGGGTTCCCCTTGGACCCTGCTTCTTTCTTGTGGTCCCCATGCCTTACTTGTATCAACCGACATTGTCTGCACCTGCTGTGATGTGTAGTGCCATGGAGCAGTGCCAATACTCTGCAGTATTTTCTGCCAGGTCACTAGATCCTTTGTTTTTCTTTTACAGGAGAAACTCCTTCCCTGTCAACCTTCTTCTTGCCAAACACTGTCTCCCCTCTCTTCTCTGCTCTCTTTTCTTTATTCCTTTTTGTATTGCTCTTCCTGTCCCTCCATCCTTTAATGTGCAGCATAGCTTCCATCCTTGGAGTGGAATGGAGATGACTTTGATTGACGTGCACTCGGCCACCTTTGATCCTGTGGATACTGGGCAGTGTCATACTGACAGAAAATACAACCCAACACCAATATAAAAGTGGACCCCTTAGTGAATTTGAATCCTAAAAAAGCGGTCCATGTTTGCAAATTGGTGCAGTTTTGAACTTGTAAAGACACGCTGTATAATTGTTTTCCAAGGTATTGGAGACTGCACGGATTTGAGCTTGCTGCAGACAATATTTGTTTTCATATCTGGTAAACAGTAAAAACCAGCCCAGCAGACCATAAAAGAGGCCCACAAAATGCCAACAAAAACCGGCCCACCCACTGCCCTGTCAGACCAGCCAATTAGGCCCTGCCTGATTGCCCTTTAGGCCAGCATGCCCTGACACTGGGGATCCAGTGATGCTGATTTTGCTTTCAGCTTTTTTTGTGGCAGGGTTAATGCCTGCTTTCGCTCCTGTTTAATGTATATCAGCAGCCACTTAATCCACTGCTCATGGAATTGGGACCTAACTTTCATCACTATATGGGTGACACTCAGATAGCTCTTCAGCGTAGGAATGATGGCCCAGATGTACTATGATTTTGCATCGGGTTGTGTCACTTTTGTTTTGCAGCCCCAGCACAAATTCTATATTGGCATTTACCAAGCCAAGCAAAGCCACTTGAATGGCTTTGCGTTGTTTAGTAAATACAAAGTAATGCAACGAAGTACAGACGATGCCTTGTGTTACTAGGCGTTGGGTAGGTGTTACATGGGTAGAGCATGAGCGGTCCCGTGTATCCTCCCATGTATTTTGATGCAAACCCAGCTTTTCAAAGACTTAGAAACCTGGGATTGCACCAAAAGGGTGCGCCTACCTGACTGAGGTGTAACAAGGAGAAATATATTTGTCTTCTTGATACTTCCTCTTTTCATGCGTGCTGCAGTGCACATACAAAGCGCAATATGCCTCTAATGATTGTTTTTTGTGCAGGAAAGTATCTCTTTGTGCACAAAAAACAACGCAGGCACCCTTGCACTACGGTGCAAAGCTGCCTGCATTGGTGCAAGGCAGCACACAGCGCGCCAGCCAGGGAAAGAGCAGAAATGCTCCCTATCTTTGTAAATATGGAGCATTTCTGCTTCTCCCTTTCATGCAACGCAGCGCAGCAAGTTCCCTTGCTGCGCCGCATTGCGTGGAATAATAGTAATGTGCCCCTATGTCACTGCGGCCAGTGCAAAGGTGGCGTAAGTGATAGCGGCAATTCAGGAATCAAGAGAACTTGTCTGAGACTGAAGGCTTCCAAAACTGACCACTGGCTGAAGAAACACAGCGCTGCTGACACCTCTTTTTGGGTGGGGAGATGAAGAAGTGGAGGATAAGAAAATAGTGAAAATATTAGGAGCTTATTGGCCAGTGCCTCCTTTGTTGGATAAACAAGGGACCTACGTCATCAGTCATCTAATTATCATCTCACTTTGCTCAATGTGACATTCCACCTCCTATCTCAGGATGACTGGGCGATTGGAGCAAGAGCCATGATTGGGTCACAGATTCATTATGATAATGCTCGACTGGTGGGGCTGACCAAGACGAATGTCAACAAACTGCAGACGCTGCAGAACTCAGCAGTTCAGGCTGACTTGTGCCTAGATCAGTGCATGCATCTCCTCCTCCTCGGTGAGAGCTGCCTTGGCTCCCTGTGGCTTCTAAATGCTTTCCCTCACACATACAGCTCTCTATGGTAACACCCCAGAATATTTGAAACTACATTTGATTGGGTGATGCCCTGAGAGAACCCCGAGATCTGCAGGCCAGCATTTGTCGATTCATCCCAGGTATGTGAGGAAAAAGAGAGGGCAGGTCTTTTCCGCTGGTTACCAGGAAGATGTGGAGCAACCTGCCATTGGGTAGAAGAGACCCACAAACATCTGCTCACCTCTAGGAAAGCACTGAAGACCCTGCTTTTCTGAGATCTTCCCTCTGGGCTTTTTTTATCGAATAAATACTACATGGTTGTATTCTTTTATTGCACAAACTGCAGTGGTTAAAAAAACCTATATTTCACAGTCAATTATGAAAAAGGCAGCTATTTCGGGGTTTCCTGTGACAAACGGGTTTCATTATCATAATGACAGCACACAAACCCCTCTCGAGAGCTTTGATATTGTCAGTGCCACTCAGAGTATGCAACATTGAAGGCGAAACTGTATGGCAAGGTTATTTAAATTATGCAGCATAAAATGCAAACTATGTGGCACATTCTCTGGCAGCATGATTTTCACCCATTTCAGTTAGAAACAACAGTCGTGGTGAATGAAATCTATAAATTTAGCAAATTATGTGGCAACATTAGTAAATCCATAATTATGTTGTAAACATTGCTGCAGCAGAATCTATTAAATACGTTGAACATCACTGTTGCCAATTGTTTTATCAGTAGTTTATTAAAATAAAGATTAAAAAAACTAAATATTGTAGACGAGTTCTCAAACCAGTGTACAATTACCTGTACTTTGAAGAAACAGCCTTTTCAAGCTAACTACCACAAAATAACCATTTAATGCAAAACATATGTGACGGGCACCTTGTGTAATATGGTCCAATATTGCCACCTGGTGGTCCTGGTGACATTTACAAACCATGCAGCCTTCAATCTCGTGGTTTATGTTGTCAACAGAACTCTTCGATGGCTATACTGGATTATTGGACCATAATACAAAGTGACCCATTGTGGATCTCTCTCTCTCTCTCTCTCTCTCTCTCTGTCTCTCTCTGTCTCTATTGTATTGTAATTGCATATATGTAGCACTTATTACCGTTGTTAAAGCGATTTTATGGAGACCGGGTTGCTCTGATATCCACCTCTCTCAGATGACCTCCCCAACCCACCAGGAGCATCTGTCTCCACCGTCAGCTTTGGGTGGAGTAGCGAGAGGGGTCTGCTGCTGGTGCAATTGTGGTCAACCAGCCACCACTGAAGATCTTTTGCAGTCTCCTGAAACCTGGATGGAATCTGGCAGGTTTCCTTGGGGTTGGATCCACTGAGACTTCACATCCACCTTCAGAGTCCACGTGTGTAATCCGGCGTGGTAGACAAGCAGGATGCAGGAGGCAATAGGCCAAGAAGATTGAGTGCCATACTCACTGGGACCTACAACCGAGGCTGAAACATCAGGATCATATCCTGAACGTCCTGGACTTGTTCATCTGGGGAAAGGCCAAATGTGCACTGTATCTAGGAAGGCTCCGATTAAAATGAGCCTCTGCAAATGAGTCAGGTGTGACTTCAGCACATTGATCATGAACCACAACAATTTAAGGAAGTTCACCATTATCTGGAGGTCGTCCATGCCTAACTGTGGAGTACACGCCTTCAATTGTCAGTCGTCGAGGTAGGAGAATACTGGTACTCCCAACTTCTGATGGCAGTCTGCGATCAATGCCATCACCTTCTTAACATCCGGGGAGCACTGTTAAGGCCCAAAGGGACCATGGAAAACTGAAAATGCTTGTGGCGCACCTTGAACAATAGGTGCCTGTATCCCTGTAGAACAGAGATATGGAAATAGGCCTCCTGGAGGTCAAATACCACCATCCAGTCTCCTGGATCCAGGGCAGGTACAACCTAGACCAGCATGAACATCTCAGTTAGTAATTTCGAGGAAAAAATTGAGAAGTTGAAGATCTAAAATAGGACTAAGGCTGCTGCCCTTTTTGTGGCACAATGAAATAACAGGAGTAACAGTTCTGATCTCCAAGGCTGGGACTGTCTCTATCACTCCTTTCTCCAAAAGACCTTAACTTCATGCAGCAAAATGGACAATGGTGAAAGATGTGGTGGGATGGAAATGAATGGCAGGGTGTATCACTGTTGTGCTTTTTTTTTTTGTCATTCACCTCAGATATAATGTCCATTTTTTTTTCTGCCCTTATTATCGAGGGAGATACTGACTGCAGACGGGCTTACTACAATGGGCACCAACCTTTCTGCGGCTGTCTCTCACACGGTGTGAACACCGGTACTGCTTTAATATTCGAAATGTGGAAGGGCCCAATAGCAGTCCAAGAGTGTTAGCCGGTGTAATCATTGGACATAGTTATGATCTTATATCGACATTATCCTTCAAACTTTACAACAACCCTTCCGGGCTCTCCATCCATTCTAATAGCAGGTTCCAGAAAGCTTTCCTCTTAGACTTTTTCCCCGATAGATCCATCCTAGACATATATATGAGGGATTCCCACCATTCTGAATGCTGTGGTGGTGTACTACTCACCCATTTACGACAGATTTCTCTTCTGGCTAATAGTATTGCATAAAACAGCAAATCTCTAACGCTGCTCACAAGGTCGTCAACCACCCCAAAGATAACCAATGAAAGGCTTACCTTTATTTGCTGACCCGAAATACCTGACATTGTTGTTTCCACTTTGTTCCAGAACTCGCTGATTGTGGGACATTGATAAAACATATGCACGTCTGTTGCTTTTTCCAACCCACATTTAGCACAGCTGGTTCGGCTTCCTTTCCCCATCTTAGATAATTTTTCGGGTGATATATATGCCCTATGAAGTGAGAAAAGGTGGTTTCGTCTTAAAAAAGCAGGTTTAACAATGAGGTAAAGTGTGCACATAGATACTTGCCAAATATTCTGCAGCTGCTCCCTCGGCAAGTAGTTTCCCCACAGTTCCTCAGCCAGCGTGAACTCTCCATCCATGGTATCTTGAAGATCCCAGTACCAAAGTGCTACTTCCTTATTTCCTGGTGATTTTGTTACCAGTTGATCTTCTAAGATGTTACCTACGCCCAATGTCAATATACTACTTTGCACCCAACTTTTTAGTTGTAGATATTTAAACTTTGAGAGGGTACCCTTCATCAGCCCATTTAGATGGTACCAGGGTAACAGATTTCCTTCTCTGGTCAAATCTCCCCAGATCTTTAGGCCCGCATCTTTGATGGGTATCGCCAGCTTGTCATTGAGGCATTCTGGGGTCCCTGGTGAATCCCAAATCGGGGCAAAGTGAGAGTAATAGTCCATTTTCGAAAGGCGTCTAATGTGATACCACATTATTGCCATCGACTGTAGCACCTTCAATTTTACTTTCTTAAAAAATTTAGGATCTCCAAATTTGAAGAGAAAACCATCTGTATCTATTTTACACTCTTTTAGCATTGCTGAGAACATTAAACCTATTATGGATCCATCAGGTATCTTTGCGAGCATTCTAGAATTTTTTAATTGGAAAGCCCACGCATAATATTGTATGTCTGGCAAGGACAGGCCTCCCTTCTCCCTCCTCCTCCGTAGCTTCTTCCATGAGATCCTAACCCCTTTGTTAGCCCAGATAAATGAATTTATTGCCTGCTGTATTTTGTATATGGTGACTTTATCGAAGTGTAGTGGTAAGGAATTGAATATGAAAGTAATCTTTGGCAGAATGGTCATCTTAACCAAACTAACTCTCCCTAAGATCGTTAATGGGAGGTGTACCCAGCTCTTCATTAATTGGACAATCTCTTTAAACACCCTCCTTAAGTTAATTTCTGCGATTGCATTGATATCTTGAACTATTCTTAAACCAAGATATCGCATCTCCCTTTTAATTAGTGGATTACTGCTTACTTGATTCCATATCATCACTTCTGTCTTGTGCTCATTCACTGAGTACACCGACACTTCTCCAAATTCTGTTGCTATGCGTAGAATTATTGGTAGAGCAGCATCCAGGTCAGATGAGTATACCATAAGGTCGTCTGCATATAGCGCGACTTTCCTGACCCAATCTTCCTGATAAAAGGGGGGAATGTCAGTTGTATGTCTAATTCTAAAGGCCAAGGGCTCCATGTAAAAATTAAACAGGAGAGGGAGAGAGGGCAGCCCTGTCTCGTACCCCTAAGTATTTTGAAGGGTGAGGATAGCTTTCCGTTCACCAGGACTCTTGCTACAGGTTCTTGGTATATTAACTTTATAGCTCTACAAAAATTGTCTCCCAGATTATATCTCTTCAATACTGAAAATAGATAAGACCATCTCACCTTATCAAATGCTTTAGAGGCATCCAATGTTGTTATAGCTAAAGGGGTGTCAAAGGTTGTAGCAAAGTCGATAGCCCCGATAAGCTCATAAGTAAGCTCGTGTAGATATCTCCCTTTCACAAAGCCTCTCTGATCTTCATGGATTGTATAGCCCGCAATTTTGGCTAGTCTACTGGCTAAAATTTTTTTGTGAAGGTTTTATAATCTGAATTTAAAAGAGATATTGGTCTATACGACTCACATAATGCTGGATCTTTACCCGGTTTCAAGATGAGGGTGACCGTGGCCTCATTCCATTATTTTGGTAACTGTGTTCCATGACCTAGTACCTCACCCATCACTAATGTCAAAAGAGGGGCTACCACCTCTGCCAAGATTTTATAGAGCTCCATAGGTATGCCGTCAGGCCCCACCGCATTACCCCCTTTACTAGTTTGAATGGCCCTAACTACTTCCTCCTTGGTAATCTCTTGATTTAGGATCTCTTGTTTGTTAGCGTCTATGGGTTGAATGGATTCAGCAAGCCAGCCCTCTATCTCAGTATCTACCATTTCTTCCTTCTCTTCCATGTATAACATACTAAAGAACTCCTTAAAGGCCTCTTTTATCTCGGTCTCACCACTCAAGATATTTCCAGACCGGTCTTCCTTGATCTCCTTAATCCTGCTCTTATTCCGTTCTGTCTAAACCTTCCAGGCTAGGAGTTTACCTGCTCCCTCTCCATACTCGAAATGCGCTAGCTTGCTAGCATCCCACCTTTTTCTAATCCTTATTTGGAGGATCTCTGATAGTTGATTCTTCATTAGGAGCTGTTTCTTTTCTAATTCCACTTTAATCTCCTCCAGATCTGATCTTTTTATTTCCATATCTATTCGCTCCATCTCATCCTCTAATCGTGAGATTTCTCCTCTGTACAACTTATTCCTATGGCAGGTTACACTGGTGATCTTACCTCTAACAAAAGCCTTTAGAGTGTCCCACACTATTCCATTTGAGGCTGAGCCGCTGTTGACCTCAATAAACTCTCTAACTTCTTCCTTGAGGCTATCCATTGCTTCACTATCTGCCAGTATGATGCGGTCCAAAGTCCACCTTCTCTCTTCACACCTGATGCTGTTTTTGAGTGTTAAGAGGACTGCTGAGTGATCTGATAGGTGAGCCGCCTTATATTCAATGTCCGAGATATCTTCTCTGGACAATGGTGAAAGATGTGGTGGGATGGAAATGAATGGCAGGGTGTATCCCTGTTGTGCTTTCTTAAGGATCCCCCACTTGGATGTTATGGCTTGTCACCAATGGAGTAAATGACTTGACCCTGCCTTCCACTGGGTGGTCATGTGCAGCTAAGGGCAACAGAAACTGGCATGGATGCTGTTGCTCAATAGGCTGTGGACTGAGAGGCTTACTACTGTCCATGTGGGCTTGAACGTTGCCTGCTGGATCCCCTACCATGACCCTGAAAGGAGTGGGGTCCCTGAAGTTGAGGTGGTGGGCCCTGTCTGTAGGTGAAACCCCTAGTGATGCCTCAAAACTCTTGGGGACACTGCCTTGTGGGTGTGGAGAGACCGAGGGAGTATGCAGTGGCTCTACTCTCTTTGAAGTGCTATAGGGTGGAGTCAGCCTTCTCGCCAAAGGGTGAGACCCGTCACAAGGATATCCATGAGAGATGCCTGACCTCCACCCGAGGGCCTTTCGATCTCATCCACGCATGGCACCGGAGCACCATGCTAGTACCGACTGCTCGGCTTAAGCATTCGGTCAGGACGTATGACTTGCTTGGCTGCGTCCATTACATCCTAAATAATTTATGCCAAATTGGTGCAAAACTTTTCTTCCGAGACTCCTGGTAAGATTTCAGTGACTGAGTCTAAGTAATGCCTGGGAGTACCTTCCCAGCAAACAGCTGGTGTTAAGGAACCTGAGGGCAAAGCTAATGAAATAAAACATCCTCTTCCCACATGTCTAAATTATTTTTTACTCTTTTTCATGAGGTAGTAGTAAAAGATGTAGGGTTAACCCTGCTAGTGGAGGCCTGTACTGCCAGACTCTCAGCAGTAGGGTGCTGCATCAGGAAGGCGGGGTTACCCAGAGTGGGTCTGTGAAGACGTGCCTCCTGTCTCTCTGCAGATGGGCAGGAGCAGGGTTTAGCCAAAATACCCATGAGGGTGTCAGTCAGGGTGTCGTTGAAAGGCAGTAGTTGTAACACTTTCATGAAGACGTTGATTTTGACCTCAATTGAAGACAACTGCAAATCTAAAATTTCAGCTCCCATATAATGACTATGTCAAATGAAGCAGAGTCTTCTGTGGAAGGACTAGTGGGGGATACAAGCAGGTACGCTGGTACAGAGAACCTCCACTTCTATTTTTCCATTTCAAGCACTGCCCTAGGGGGATATACATGTGTGGCTAATACGTTTTGAAAGAAGGAAATATTCCAGGCGGCTATCCGGCAAGAACCTTTTCTTGCACAGCCGCTTCAGTGCACTTCACCCTGTACCTTGATTTGTATTTTTTTTTCTTCTGTTTTTTTTTATAGCGCTAACTTGACTCAAAGGTATTGGAGCGCTTTACATGAGCACCAGTTACATTACAAACGGGCGCATTCATTTTTGGTAGGCACGGCAAGATTACGTGATTTGCCCAGAATCTCAGGATGTTGAGCCGCCGCCGAGACTCGAACCTGGTTCCCCAATTCTAAAGTCGGAAAGCACAGACAGCCCAATACTAGTCCAGTGTCTGCAAACGTGTTTAATTGAAACACATTGAGCAAATGAAAGTTTGCATTTTAACTCATGTTTAATATGCATTTCCAGACTTTTAAGCCTTGTAGGGACTGTCACTAACATATGTCTGCGACAGATCTCCACAAGGTGTGTCTCTGGTGTTGTTGAGCCCAGGTTACGACTCCAGTCTCCAGGCCATGCAATGACTGTGTCACGATTGATTGCAATAAACAAAACATGAAACCTGGAAGCCAGTAATCAAGGGGACATTTCCCCACTTTTACTGAGTTTCATTCTCTTTTGTAGATGCAGTGGCGGCTCCTCCATAGGGGCGTTTGGGCGCCGCCCCGCTGCTTCCTCGCAGTGCGAGAAGGCAGAAACATAAATGGTAATAACTACCTTTTTGTGTCTCTGCTTCTCGCACTGCGAGAAAGCAGAAGTGCCTGGTTGGGGGTGGGCGGTCCTGCTCGAGGGCAGGGGGGGAGTGGCTTGCCCACTGTTGTGCGTACTGACTGTTTGGTCGGCCCTGGGGCCGACCAAAAGTCAGTATGCACAACAGTGGGCAAGCCACTCCCCCCCTGCCCTCGAGCAGGACCGCCCACTATCCCTTTTTCTCTATGTAGGCTCCTGCATAGCAGCCTACATAGAGAAAATGGGCCGGGTGGGGCGCGCTCTGATGTGCCTCACCAATCACAACGCTGCCATTGCAGCGTTGTGATTGGCGGAGGGGAGGGAGGGAGGCTGCCTTTCCTGATGACGAGGAGAGCTGCAGCCGGCCGGAATTGGATAACGGAGGAGTCAGGACCGGACGGCGGGAGTCGGGACCCATCCAGAAGCTGGCGCGGGATGGTAAGTTTTATTTTATTTTTTCATCAAACCCTCCCCCATTCCCCCCCCGCGACGACCCCATTTCCACCCACCCCACCCACCCGTCATGCCGGCCGCAACTGCGCACAAAGACAAAAATAATTGGAGGAACATTGGTCTGAGTGTGTACTTTTTTGAAAAATAAGTATTGTTCAAATATACCGTATGATGATACAGGAGCCAAGCTTGGGCTGATCCCTCATCGCTCCATTAAACACCATCGGAAAGATAAACATGGTGCTGATGCAGAGGCAGGGTTAAACCAGTCGCCTGATGGAACGGCACCCGTGGAATTCCGACTTCAGGCCTGAAGGTACCATAAGGGTTGCGAGCCATTGCATGACTTAGCATATTCATTCGCATGCAGTACAACCATGTTGTTAGATCGCTGGTTACAACTTAGTAGAAGTAGCAGGATTGGAAAATGTAATAAAATATGATTGAAACATATTTAAATTTTGCCCTACTTTGCAGTTGAGCTATTTATAATACTTATTCAAATGGTATATTAGAAATAATTATTCAGTGCTATGCAGTGCATTGTTGTGTTGGTGCACTGATTTCATGGGTGCAGCCAGGTTTCTATGTATACCACCCGGATATCCTCTGACAAATTTGTAATACAAGTTCAATTTGAGGAAGAAAGGGTACACGGCTCTAAGCATGAAAATTAAAAGTGTGAGCGTGTGTGCACGGAAAGCGTCTCCCCAGTCACAGCTGACAGAGAATGTATGATCATTCAAGGAATGGACGGCTGCACTCATCTGATCTGTGTGTGAGTTCAAAGTCACTCATAGGAATCCTGGCAGTGCTGAATCACGCTTTTATTTTATTGAGGTTGGTTGACTTGACATAACGAGTTCTACTGAGTTCGGCAATAAAAACGAGTAACGTTATTTGTTTAATGAGTTTTTATTGCGCTGTCCCTCCTTTGCTTTATGACTGCCTCGCAGCACTAGCACACCTAGAAGAGCGCTGAGTGAAATGTTAGAAAAGTTCGAACGTATTTACAATTTACAGTCACATATTGCTCCTACTCCTCAAACTAGTGGGTGCCGGGGAGCTTACAGCACCACTAGGGGACATGTTTTCACTAGGCCTCATGATTCGTGCACGTGTGCGCCCAGCATGCACTGGGACTAGGTTTGTGCCACTCAAGTGTGCGGTGGTGCATAGCCCTGCTTCAGCCCGCCTGAGCTCTGTTGTAATAGAAGATCTGGGCTTGGCGTACTATACAGTGTGGTGTGCCAGCTGTAATCCCTGGTTTAAAGCGCTCCAGTGTAATGATTAGTCGGAGAAGGTATTGTGTTCATATGCTAACTGGCTCATTGTACATACTGTAATACCACAATGATACCACAAGTGTAATAGTATATGGCAGTGTTTTGTTCCACTCGTTCCTATTCTCTGGTTTGTGTGTGCTGCGTTCACGTAGCTCTCTTGGACTGTGTTTATTTCCTGGGTTTCCAAATTTAGTGCAGTTTTCCTGTGCTTGCCAAACTTTGTTTTGTACCTGTTACCCGTACTGTGTTCAGGATATTATTCTCAGGATTGCACACATTAAGGTGTTGTGTCACATATTATGGCAGTGTTTATTCTGTGTTGTGGTCCTCTGTTAATCATTGGAGTCTGTCAGCACCCTTCAATGAGTGATAATATGAAGAGGTTAGATCTTGCATACTTGTTATAGTTTGGTGTGGCAGTTTACGCCCCACTACTTTACAAGTCCACCAACCGCCACTGTGTAGATGAGAGGTTTCAATGTGACTGACAGTTTTGTGCACCCCATGCGGAGTGATACGAACAGCTGGTCCGCAGTGCATCGACAAAAGGAGTTCTGTCTCCTGGCGCGAGGCTGTCCTCGGCGCTTTGAAGCTCCGCTCCGGTCAGCACCGCGTCTCTTCCTGGCGCAAACTTCCGTTTCTTCTGTGTTTTTTAGAGCTGAGATTGATTTTCGGGTCAAGTGGAGAGCAAGAAACAAAATATATATGGAATAAAGGGTTGAACATTTACTTCGACTTAGACTAGGGTGACCAGAATTTTAAAGCCAAAAACTGGGACATTTCACAAAAATAGAAGAAGGACTACAATTTAACTACAAGCGAGCGCACAGAATGACAGCGCTCCTCAGCAGAGAATTACAGAAGAGGCAGTAAGAACATACATAAAATGCAATTTTTAAACCCAGTAGCTTGCCTGTTAATTAAATTGCTTTCTTGAAACAATTGCTAACTATCCCTGCTTTGTAAAACATAAAAAACACCTCCCGCCGTTTTCAGACGACCCTCTCTAAAAACCAGGACATGAGCTACATTTCCTGAAATCTGCCGGGACAGCTGGCGAAAACCCGGGACCGTCCTGGCAAATCCGGGACGCCTGGTCACCCTAACTTAGACTAATGGAAAATACAGCCGGGCACATCTTGGCGGCTGTGAAGGCCGCACTAGAAAATGTGTTGTGTATCTGTCTGCACGAGGATCCATTTTGGAAGCTCTTGCCTTACTTAGCAGAGTGACAGTGGCCCATGTAAGAATTTCAGGTTGACAAAGGAGGCCATTTTCCACTGGTGTGAATGCCACAAGTCACGTGGCCTAAACCTGTACTATTCGGTCTCCCTGAGGTTTGAAAAGCAAATGAACCACAGTTCACAACAGTAAAAGTGTTCCAGTTTTTGCAAATGATTTGCATGACTTATATAAAAAGTGGTACTTAACGGAATCACGGCAGCGCTATGCCATTGCTGACTGCACTTGTCCCCTTGGGTCAGCCGTCCACCAGTGTTTCCCAAAGAACGGGGGACCCCATGTGCAAAGTCTTTTTTGTGGTTGCAAGCCTGCGAGTGACAAAATCACAGCTGGATATGGACGATAATTTGTAGGCTACCCATAAAACCAGGCTTTAGCAATGTTTATATGAAATGAAATTCTCACTTTTTCTGGAGATTTTCTACAGACTTATTTACATTATTGTGAAAACCACTATGTGAAGAGTGAAATTCTTTTCAAACTTTGGCATGACTGTACCTAGGATCTGGCTATATTTGCCAGCTCTTCCTGTATCTAATGCTCTTAGTGTAGTCATTTCTAAAGGTAAATTTTTTATATAAAAACACATTTTTTGATTTTCAACAGACAAAGTGTAAAAAAACAGTGCAGCAAAGTCACCATTCAAGTTACTCTATATTAGATAACACGAGTATCAAATTAGTATGACTGTCACTCAAAAATGTCTGGAAAAAAGAGCAGATACGCGTAGCGACATATAGTACCAGCAAGTATACATTATTTACAAATTTATCAACGTTTTGCGCAGCCATGGCACCACGCAAGGTGACGCAAAACCTAGACTCAGCTTTGCCAAGCCACGCAAGGCCATCCTGCGTGGCCTTGCGTGGTCTGGTAAATCTGATGTAATGGAAGGTAGCGCAAGCTGCTGCTTTGCGTTACAGTGCATTGTGGGGGCGTTACATGGGTGGAGTGTGGGTGTTCCCACGCATCCACCTATGTAGTCTGACGCATTCCTAGATTTACCAACACTGGTAGACCTGAGAATGCATCAGAATTGTTCACCTTCTTGTCAGAGGCACAACAAGGAGAAATATTTTTATTTCTCCTAGTTGTTTCCTCGTTCTTAATGTGCTGCATTGTGCAGCACACTTAGAAAGAGGAAAATGTGCAGAAGGCTGTGCTTAATTTGAGCCAGTGGTTTCCGGCGCTGGGCACCAGCACTTAATTGTCAAAACTGGTACTTATTACTGTCTGGCAGATTGTGGCGCTGTTTGTGTAATTTAGAGATGAGCAGAACAACAGTTGTTTATTAATTCAATATGCATTAAAAAGACTAATGTCTGCTGACTAAACCATTCATATAGCTTTGGGGGCCTGAAATAGTCTGAATTGTCACACTTCTAGGAGTGTGATGATTAGTAGTTGTGTAGGTACTGTTGTTGGCTGCGCTGGAAGGGGCAATCTCTGGTGCAAGCTGCAGTGGTCTCCTGACAAAGGTCCTGGCACTTATTTGTTTACAAATTAAGCACTGGCAGAAAGGTGCCCCTTCATGCACAAAAACAATCCTGCCCACAATGCAGGCACCCTTGCACCACGGCACAAGGGTGCCTGTGTTGGCGCTAGGCAGCACATTGTGTGGCAGTGCAAGAAGAGGACAGGAATGCACCATATAATGTTAAATATAGGACATTCCTGCCTTCTCCCTTTCGCGCATTGCAGCACAGCAAGGTGTCTGGCTGCGTTGCGTGAAACCTTGATAAATCGCCCCCTATGCATTAGGGTCTGCATGTTTGGAGCTCTTTGACAAAGTACGTAGGTATTGAATGCCAAGCATAACATCTCTCAGCCAATGACTGAAGTCAACCAACTGACAGAAGGCATCTTCTGTTTCATTCATTCATTCTAGTCACAATCAGTGCCACCCTCCTGTGAGCCAAAACACTGCCAATCTCACAAACATTTTGTGTGGCAGCATGGCACGGGCATGTAGCAGTGGTTGTGCCATGCGAAGTTCAACATCGGTGTTCTGTGATGTTATG
Source organism: Calotriton arnoldi (assembly GCA_963921515.1). Classification (NCBI taxonomy): domain Eukaryota; kingdom Metazoa; phylum Chordata; class Amphibia; order Caudata; family Salamandridae; genus Calotriton; species Calotriton arnoldi. Next base: position 94,913 of record CAWUFW010002340.1, on the reverse strand, counting down.
CTAAAATGAACTTTTAGGTGGATGCCCTAATGGCAGTTCCCGAGGGTTATCAGTTCCAATTTCAAAATTGGTCAGAAATTAGAATAAGAGCAGTGGCAATATTTATAATAGAAGGCATTTCTTCGATTGTTGGATCGTTGGACCAGTGTGCTCTTAAAGACACGCATGCAATGCCAATAGAATTAATGTGTTTTCAAAGGTTGTATGATGTTACAACGCATACCACTACAACGCATTCTTTTACAACACGGGCAATACAACGTAAACACCACTATAACGCATGATTTTACAACGAATACCATTACAACGCAGTTCCGTAGGGTAACATTATAACTACCTTTACAACGCATACTATTACAACGTATACCATTACAACGCATACCATTACAATGCAATTATAGTAAACATAAAAATACTGTTTATCAGCTTCTCACAATCTTTTTTTATAAACTATAACACTTCAATTTGACATAGCAATAACAAAACAAATGCGAGAATGAACATTAACTGTTCTCAACAATGTTAAAAAAACGAATCAATATAACGCTGATAGAAAAAGAAGCAAAAGCATTACAAAAATAATTTTACAGGTGTCCTTTCTCGATTTTTACTAAATGTCTGTATTCAGTGACCTTTCAAAAAGGCTGCCGAACTAACCATGAAAGAAAAAATCGTATTTGTAAACATTACGTATCAAATATAGCTTTTGTCAGAACTAGATTCACAATTAAAAAAGCAATCAAAATCATATTTTGTTTTTAATTACCATCCACCACACAAAAACGTATAAATTGAGCCGTCCACCATTTTGTGCTCAGTGGATCACTGACTTCCCTGGTGTCCACATCGGAGCACGGAGAATAAAAAGAGAGATTGCTTTTGAACACTGCCACCTAAAGATCAAGTAAGTAAAACAGTTAGAACGAACACGGCTACAGATAATGCACTGAAACCCCTAAACATTTGGTAATTATATATATATTTTTTTATCCACAGACTTTAACCTGACACTCGACAGGACACTCACAAAAGTAAGTGTATATTATAGAAATCAATTGGTATTTAAAAAAACCATTTTCAATTATTTAAAAAACAAAATACATAAATGACTGCAGTGGTTTTTAAAATTACCAATAGTACTATGTCAGGGAATGTCATTTAGAAATTAGTACTCAAAATTTACCTCAGGGCAGATGCTGGAAAGTGAAGGCAAGCAAAATTACCAATCCAACTCCTAGAACAGTTTACCTCATGGATGGTGCGGGATAGTGGTGGGGAGCTAAAATTGCTATTCCTACTCCGAAAGGTGTTTGCCCCATGGAAGGTGGAGGATGGTGGTGGGGGGCAAAATTACTATTCCTATGCCAACAAGTGTTTGCCTCAGGAAAGGTGCTGGATGGTGGTAAGGGGCAAAATTACTATTTCTACTCCAACAGGTGTTTGCCTCAGGGAAGATGCTGGATGGTGGTGGGGGAACAAAATTACTATTCCTACTCCAACAAGTGTTTAACACAGTAAAGTACAAGAAGCCCTAGGAGTGCTGCCCTGAAAGAAAGTATTCAACTGTACTTAATTATAAAAAAGAAAGCATGAACAGGAAATAATACTCACATTTTCTTTTCTTTATCAGAACTGCAAATTTTTTGTCTTTGAAATTAAAGGGGGTAAAAACACAGCATAACATAATGCAGATGATCCAAAGAGTTTATGAACATTGAAATAGCTCAACAGGTTAACAATTTACACAAGAAACTCTTTCATTCCATAAAGTTTTATAATCTGCCACAATATAAGAAGGGAAATATAAAATCACTCCTAACCCAATCTCACTAAACAAATTAAAAACATATATCTGAGTAAATGAAGCATGTAAAAACTAACCAGAGAAAAAGACTATGGGGCATATTTACAAGCCCCTTGCGCCACTTTTGCGCCGCCGTTGCGTCACGCATGTGACGCAGCGGCAACGCAAACCATGCGCCGCGTTGCGCTATATTTACAACGTGACGCATCTAGGGAGATGCGTCACGTAGTAAACCCCTGCGCCACATGAAACCTGCGTCAGGTTTCATGTGGGCGTGCCGGCGCAGGGGGGGGCGTTCCGGCGCAGGTACGCCTCGGAAAAGTGACGTAGTGAAATCTACAAGATTTCACGCAGTCACTTTTCCGGCAGCTGTGCGTCGAATCCTTACGCCTGCTTCAAGCAGGCGTAAGGATTGACGCACCATGTTAGGGATAGGGAAGGTTGGAACAGTGCTGGAGTTGCATCGCGCTTGCGACACAGCTTCAGCACTGCGCCAACCTTCCGCCGGCTAGATGCGTCACGCATCTGCTTATCCTTGCGCCACGATGCGCCGCATTGTAAATGCGGCGCATCGGACGTGGCGCAAGGGTAAACTTGCGTGACGCATTTTCCCTGGCGCATCCCTGCTGATATGCAGGGGTGCGCCAGGGAACGTAAATATGCCCCTCTGTCTCTTTTACAGGTCTAATACAAACTATCCATCCGCTGGAAAATAAAAATGAAAAAAATAATATACAGCCATATCTTCTTTACAGATCAACCCACATCACACCACCAGTGTGGAAGAACACATCCTCAAAAAAAAACAAAGCATCACTATCAGAAGTTGCTGATCACACAACAGGCCAACCCATTGAAGGTAAGACTGAATTACATCACAGTTATCACCAATATTAACTTTCTTTTCACAGCTATAAAGGAAAAAAACGTCTGCATGGAAACATAGCGTAGCCTAATGAATATGAACTTTATAATAAAACAAAAAAATTGAATCTCAAATAAATAATTTCTAAACATTTTCCCTTGCTGGATAATATTAAAAGAACATTTGTAAACCAAATCATGAACACATTTTGCTTTCTTTTCCTTTCTATACAGATCAACCCATACCACACCACCTACCTGGAAGAAAACAATCTCAACCAGTCCAAAAAAATCCACAATATCATCTTTGAAAGTTACTTTTCACAGAACAGAGAAACCCATTTAAGGTAACATACAGCAAAAACTTAATTATCACCCAAAATAACTTTCTTTCCACAGGGATCAACCCAAAAACAAATTAAAGCAAACATAGCAAAACCTAAGATAAATAACCATTGTTATAAAAAAGAATTGTAGATTGTAAAATAAGTAATTTGATTTTTTTTTCCCTTTCAGATAACATTTTACAAACACACATGCAGCAACCATATCACATAAACATTTTTTAAATCTTTTTTTCTTTCTACCTGCAGATAAAGAATGAAAGCAAGAAAACAAGCAAACTATATTAAATCAAGGAGGGGAAACAGACTACTGAGCTACGGTGGCTACCTTTATTGTAAGGAGAGATTAACTGAGCCCAGGAGTCATTGGAGGTGTGTGCAGTATTATGGGTCCCATTGCACAGGCAGAACGGTTACTCTTGGTGACACTGTTGAAAAAACAACTGAGCATAACCACTCTGCCTCTGCAATGGAGACTGAAGTTCGTCAAAATATTGAACAAATGAAAACCCTTTCATCTCCCTCCAATGAACCTTGTGACTCAGTTTTGAGGGAGCTTTCCCAAAACATACCTATGCATTTAGCTAGTTCTATGCCTACTATTCCAAATCTACATCGTATTATACAGAGACAAAAACAGGCAAGTAACCCTCAATGTGTAACACCCCAAACCTACTCAGATATCAACATACCTAAAGAATTGACAATAACCTTTACTAACAAAACTTTCCTTTTGCATGACAACAAAAACCCTCTAAAATGAATACTAATTTTTAGCACCCCCCGTAACCTTGCTAAACTGGAGAATAGTGATATTTGGAGGATGGATGGTACCTTTAAGTCCACCCCCATCCCTTCAGCCAAATATACACTATCCATGCCAACATTAATAACACCACTGTTACTTTAGTGTACAGTTTACTGCCTGATAAGCAAGCTTCAACCTACACAGAATTTTTGTCAGTAATAAAAACTAAGGGCCTCATTATGATGGCAGTCGGACTTACGTCCGACCACCATCATATCGGAGACTGGACCGCCCGACTTGCTATTGGCAGTCCCGCCAATTATATTGCAATGCGACCGCCTTCAAGGCAGTCGCAAAGTGTATCTTTTGTATTGCGGTGTGTGCTGTGGGCTGCAGCACACACTGCAGTACAAAAAATAGACTTTTAGCACATGTGGCAGGCACCATGCGGTGCTTGCCACATGGTGCAGGGATATGTACGGGGGCACCATAGGTGCCCCCCTAAAACCGATAACCTGAGGGCCAGGGGGAAAGGGGGGCCCACTACAGGCCCCCAATGTCCCTTTCCGACAGCCTTTTCATAGCGGGTAAACCGCCATGAAACGGCCGGCTAGGAGGGACATCCTAATCCCCACGGTGGTGCCCAGCAGGCACCACCACCATTGTAGGGATTGGATTTCCCTCCGAGGGTCCGATCCGTGGTGGTCGGTCTCTCCGACCACCACCCATCCGCCCGCCATCCTAATGTGGCGGGCAGAAAACATTATTACGATGACGGTGGGACCGCCACCGACGGGCTGTCGTGGCAGCCCCACCGTCATCGCAATCAGGCCCTCACACTCTAAATAAAAGTGATTATTGATTTTGAATTATCAATGGTTAATACCATTACTAAGTCATAGCCAGAAACTCACATTCAAGGATGTTTTTTCCACTTTTCACAAGCATATTGGCGAAAATTCCAAAAAACATCCTTGGTTGAAGACTACATATCAGACAGTGAACTACAATATCAACTGAAGAAACTAACAGCCTTATGATTCGTGCCACCTAACAGTGTAGATGAAGACTACATATCAATTACTGAATCTGACTACTTTACATGAAACAATGAGAAATTGGGCCCCTAACTAAATTATTTGGAAGACACATGGATTGACCATCTAAGCAGGTCGGGTCGCAGGAGGTAGCCAAGGTTCCCAGTTGACTGGTGGAACTGTTACACGACCTGCTTAGAGGGTGGCGCGAAGACTAATAATGCCATTGAGGGATGGCACAACTCCTTCAACAAATCTATCGGAAAAACTCACCCCAACTTGTATCATTTTTTGGAAACCTTGAAGAAGGAGCAAAGTTACCAAGAAATGAGAATAGCGCAATCTTTAACAGGTAGTCTGCATCCACATATCTCCCCAAAAAGTAAAGAAATGTCAGAACGACTATTGGCACAAATGCAACAGTTTACATTGTCAGTGGCTTCAGACTACCTGGAAAATATTGCAAGCAAACTACATTTCTAATACAAGCTAACCCCTTCTTCTAATTTACTTAACTTTATAAAAAAAAAAAATTGCCATTTTTGAAATTCTTTTTTTTAAATTAAGTCATAGGATGTGAGGACAAGAGGCGGATAAGCTGTCCTGGAGCAGCTTTCCTGGATCTTACTGGAAGGATAAGTGACAGCACCCGTGGCTCGCCCAGCCGCCCAGCTCCAGGGCACCGTTTTTTTTAAACATTTTCGGTGGAATTCACGGATCCAGTTTGACTCCAGCGAAAATTGCACAAAAAAAAGCTTTTTTGCCCCTGCGGGGTCCCTGTGGCCTAGAGGCCTAGGGGGGCAGGATGTTTCTACCCTGCCCCCTTTTCTTTTTTGTAATCTATTTTCCTGTGACTCGGTTCAACCGAGACACAAGATGGCTGCCAACACTTCCTGGTTTGAAGTGTTGGCAGCCAATCAGATCTCAGCATGAGATCTCAGAGGGGTCACAGATCCTCTGCGCCCCCAGTTGTATATCTGAAAAACCTTTACATAACTACTGGAGGGATTTATACCAAATCACAAAAAGGCACTTCCTTGGACCAACATCTACCTTCCTGCCAAATTTGGTGTAATTCTGTTCAACAATTCGGGCTGTAGCCGTGTCTAAAGGTCCTATGGGAATTAACATGGGGAAAACGTGCTTTTAAGCACCCCTTAGTTCTCGGCCCCCGCTTGACAGATCACTCCAAAACTTTCAAGACAGCAGCTGAAGTGAGCGTCATATCAGTTTTGAATTTCGTGAAGATTGGTCAAAGGGTGCCAAAGTTATTAGCAAATGAAAAAACACTCCTCCTATGGAAACTAGGTCCTAACTATACCTACCTACTGACGACCTCCAGTAGGTAATATATATAAATATATATATATAGGTTACTCAGCTGTTGAATATCCATACATATATATATTACCTACTGGCGGTCGCCAGTAGGTAGTTATAGTTAGGACCTAGTTTCCATAGGAAAAGCGTTTTTTCTTTTGCCAATATCTTTGGCGTCGTTTGACGAATCGTATCTGAGTGGGTCTCTGAATCTCTGAGTGGGTCTATGAGTGGGTGCCTGGGTGTGTGAGTGGATGTGTGAGTCTCTGAGTGGGTCTTTGAGTATGTGTGTGAGTCTCTCGAACGATCTGTGAGTGGGTGAATGAGTGCTTGAATGGATCTGTGAATGGGAGCATGAGTGTCTGAGTGTGTCCTTCAATGGGTGCGTGAGTCCTGAGTGGGTCTGTGAATGGGTGCATGAGTGTGAGAGTGGATCTGTCAGTGGGTGCATGAGTGTATGGGTGGGTCTGTCAGTCGGTGCATGGTAAAAAAGTAGGGGGACACACAGGAGCAAGTCCTCGTGCCAGCTCCCCCTGTGACGGTCCTCCTGTACAGCTTGCCTACTGTCCGCTACCCTCTCATGCCTTTGGTTTTATGCCTCCTCTGCTCATTTTCTGCCTCTTATATGCCTACTCCTGCCCTCTATTTTACCTCTTTCTGCTCGTTCTGCCAGTTATATTGCTTTTCTGCTCGCTCCTGACCTTTAGTCTGCCTCTTGCTGCTCGTTTCTGCCTCTTTCTGCTCATTTCTGACCTCTATTTTGCCTCTTTCTGCTCATTATGCCCTTTTATTTTGTCTCTTTCTGCTTGCACCTGACCTTTATTCTGCCTCTTGCTGCTGGTTTCTGACCTTTAGTCTGCCTCTTTCTGCTCGTTTCTGACCTTTATTCTGCCTCTTTCTGCTCCCTTCTGACCTTTATTCTGCCTCTTTGTTCTTGTTTCTGACTTTTATTTTTCCCCTTTCTGCTCACTTCTGACCTTTATTCTGCCTCTTTCTGCTCGTTGCTGACCTTTATTTAGCATCTTTCTGCTCGTTTCTCACCTGTATTTTGCATCTTTCTGCTCGTTTCTCACCTGTATTTTGCCTCTTTCTGCTCGTTTTTGACTTTTATCTGCCTCTTTCTGCTCGTTTCTGACCTTTATTCTGCCTCTTCTTGCTCCCTTCTGATCTTTAGTCTGTCTCTTTCTGCTTGTTTCTCACCTTTATAATGCCTTTTTCTGCTTGTTGCTGATCTTTTTTCCACCTCTGTCTGCTCGTTTCTCACCTTTATTTTGCCTCTTTCTTCTCATTCCTGAACTTTATTTTGCCTCTTTCTGTTCATTTCTCACCTGTATTTTGCCTCTTGCTGCTGGTTTCTGATCTATATTTTCCCTCGTTCTGCTCATTTCTGACCTTTTTTCTGCCTCTTTCTGTTCCTTTCTGCCCTTTATTTGGCCTCTTGCTGCTCTTTTCTGACCTCTTTTATGCCTCTTTCTGCTAATTTCTGACCTTTATCATGCCTCTTTCTGCTGGTTTCTAACCATTATTTTGCCTCTCCTTGCTCGTTGCTGACATTCATTTTGCCTCTTCTGCTCGTTTTTCACATTTATTTTTCCTCTTTCTGCTCCCTTCTGACCTTTATTCTGCCTCTTTCTGCTCATTTCTCACCATTATTTTGCCTCTTCCTGCTAATTGCTGACCTTTATTCTTTCTGCTCGTTGCTGACCTTTATTTTACCTCCTTCTGCTCATTGCTGACCTTTATTTTGCCTCTTTCTGCTCATTGCTGACCTTTATTTTGCCTCTTTCTGCTCGTTTCTCACCTTTATTTTGGCTCTTTCTGTCAGTTTCTCACCTTTAGTTTTGCCTCTTTCTGCCAGTTTCTCACCTTTATTTTGCCTCCTTCTGCTGGTTTCTGACCTCTATTTTGCCTCTTTCTGTTCGCTCCTGACCTTTATTTTACCTCCTTCTGCTCGTTTCTCACCTTTATTTTGATTCTTTCTGCTCGTTGCTGACCTTTATTTTGCCTCTTTCTGCTTGTTTCTCACATTTATTTTGCCTATTGCTGCTGGTTTCTGACCTTTATTCTGCCTCTTGCTGCTGATTTCAGATCTCTATTTTCTGCTCATTACTCACCTTTATTTTGCCTCTTTCTGTTAGCTTCTCACCTTTGTCTGCCTTTTTCTGCTCGTTTCTGACCTTTTATTTGCCTCCTTCTCCTCATTCCCCTGGGACCGCGGAGGGAGCCAGCCGGCGGTCCCAGCCAGCTCCTCACCTACTACGGGAGCCTGCATTTGCTGCTGCACAGAGGGAGACGCTGGAAAGGCAGCTTCCTCCATGCAGGAGCAATCGTTTCATCTCTTTCCCTGCCCGCATGTCTGCGAGTAGGGAAACAGATGAAACCTCCACTTCCAGTGGATGGGAGCACTTTGACAACTCCCGCCCAGTAGATCTGGAGTGTTTGACTTTGCTTGGTGGGAGCTGTTACAGCTCCCGCCAAGCAAAAGAAAACAGTTATGTCCCAGGGATGGGCACCCCGGGACATAGCAGGAGCCTGCCCTGGGGGGTGGCGGTCCCCAGAGTCATTAATGGCTCCAGGAGGGGAGCCGCATGGCCCCCTCCTTCTATTTGCATGGGCCACTCCTGGGAGGTGGTGGTCCCTGGGGCACAGAACGACCTGGGAGGGGGGCTGCGCGGCCACCCTCCTTCTTAAAAAAAAAGAAAACCCTAAGAGGTGGTGGTCCCGGGGGGGTCTGTACGACCCCCCATACTAATTTTTTAATATAGCCCCGGGGAGGTGGCTAAAGTTGAGCGCCAAGATGGCTGCTAACACTTCCTGGTTGATGTGTTGGCCACCAATCAGAGCTCTGCAGATCTCTGCACGAGCTTGTTATTATTCAGGAAGCCATCACAATCCTAGATATACAAATTTGGATTTCCTTTAATTTGTCAAAAACTACTGAACAAATTTACATCAAATAACTGAAAGCGTGATCTGTATAACCAAATGTACTTTTCTGCCAAATTCAGTGTAATTCCTTCCAGTGGTTCAGGGTGTAGTCGTGTTCAAGACTCCTATGAGAATTAACATGGGAACACACTTTATTTTACCTCCCCTTTTTCTTGGCCCCCGCCTGACGGATCACCCTGAAACTTTCCATGCTCAACAAGAATCACCAGCACACTTTTTTTTGGAAATTTTTATGAAGATTTGTCAAACAGTGCCAAGCATATAGACAAGTCAAGAAAAGTTTTCCCTATGGATACATAGTCCCAATTATAACTACCTACTGGCGACTGTCAGTAGGTAATATACATATATATGTGTGTGTTTGTATATATATATATATATATATATATGTATATATATATATATATATATATATTGTGCTCCATTGTCCACCTTAGGGCGTACTGCACTCTTTATGACGGGTGCACGAAAAAATGGAGGTGGATCCATTTTAATAATAAAGGCTCCTGTCTCCAACGGAAACATACTGCACTCACGGGGTTCCATCAAAAAATGCTTTATTCTTGCGAGGACGCGTTTCGGCGTTTGCCTTCCTCTGCTCGCGATAAAACAAACAGCGGCATGTATATTGACAATGTCTTTTAAAATGGTAGAGTGCAGTACGCCCTAAGGTGGACAATGGAGCACAGTATTTCTACACGGCGTTGTGCACCGTCATGCAGGCATATTTGGGACTGACGCCGACGCTGTCGCCAGTCATTCAGACTGTTGGGGATACGGCGATCTACCGACTCCAGCGTCATGTTCCGGGGAGCTTCATGGTTGACGAGGGGTTCGTCAAAGGAATCATCTGTACAGCGTGACAAGGCATCGTAAATGTGTGGCAGCAGGCAATGGAGGACTTTTAAGAACATTGTGAATTGCGAGGGTGCCCATATGGTGGCACAATCTGGAAACATTTAATTGTCATTCAGACTGTAATTGTCTTAATTAAACTCCCGCAGCGCACAGAAGAAAAACTCCTGATCATCAACAGAGGGTAATGCTATTGGGATACAAGCAACCAATCCCCTTCCTCCATTCAGGCACTGCTGCCAATGAGAATTCCTCTACCATTTTAAAAGACATTGTCAATATACATGCCGCTGTTTCTTTTATCGCGAGCAGAGGAAGGCAAACGCCGAAACGCGTCCTCGCAAGAATAAAGCATTTTTTGATGGAACCCCGTGAGTGCAGTATGTTTCCGTTGGAGACAGGAGCCTTTATTATATATATATATATATATATATATATATATATATATATATGTATATATATATATATATATGTATAGATAGATAGATATGTTCATTGAAAAAAGCAAAGGTTAAAGGGCCGTTATGGATACGTGAAATTCATCAGTTACAGTTATCCCAAGAAACTATAACTCATGCCCTAAAGTAACTGTAATTTGCGCCCCTGCCATGCACAGTGTTGTCATCGATGATGTCATTTCAGATGTTGCAGTGATGGTATCAATGATGTCATAGAACATGTCATGAGTGTGGGAGGTAATTAGGAGTGCATAGCGAGGGTGCAAGTTACATTTACTTTAGGGCACAAGGTATAGTTACTTGAGATAATTATGAATGGTGAATTTCAGTGGTTTGTCAAAGGGTCAGAACACCACAATATAGAAACAGGCGGAACATCCCAATATAAAAAGAGGCCACTTGGTTTTATCATGGGATTTGCTGTCCATTGCTATGCTCAGCTTGTCATGCAACAATATAAATGGTCTCATTTTAAGTAAGGCAGACCTTGCCAAAGGGTGAGAACATCATAATATAAAAAGAGGTGGGTCAATGGGTTTATGAAGGGATTAACATATGTAAAGTAGACAATTTGGCTTTATCAAAAAGTCATCAATACCTATAACCAAATATATATGTCAGGCTCTGTGCCTGACATGTGATGGTCTCAAGATGGCCTCCTTCTGGCAGCACAGACTCTGAGTTTTATATTTCACTAGAGTGTCAATGGGGCCAAATGGGGTGGGGGGGCGGATTAGGGTGGGTACTACAGGGGAGGAGACCAGGGGAAAAAAAGGTTAGTCAACATTTCTTAGTTCTCCTTTCATGAACAATTGTTTTCATGATTCACACAAGAAAATGCTTGTTGTTTCCACTACGAGAACAAATTCCAGAATTACAGTTCTTTATGTTAAATAACAAAAAGTTCTCGATATTCCAGAGTCAAAAGCTGTAACAGATCTTTTCAAGGATCATTGAGAGTTCCCAAAACAAGTCTGTAGTCCAAAAACAAATCTCTCCTGAGGCTCCTGGCTCTTGTGCTATGGTTGGTTGATCTCCCTTCACCAACACCTAGTGCAGGCCTAAACGTACCCCACAACTCGCCACCTTACGGGAGTGCATTTTTTTCCAAATTGGCCAGAAGAGTTGCTGCTCGAGTGCCAGGAGGCGGTACCTCGTCTGAGCGTCTGAAGAAGGTGAATGGGATCTGAAAGCATGCAGAGCCAGAGAGAGCGGTCAGGAAACACGTGCAGCCTTGATCTGTGTGAAAACTGGAACAGATCTCTAGAATCAAGAAAACCTCTTGTGTATTTGGCTCCTCGATGTGGCAGCTCCTTTCAAAACCAAACATGAATAGCAAGCACGGCTGAAAGGACACATCCTGCCATCCTATAAGGTGGTGCCCTCAAGCATGTTCCCAAATGTACACATGCTGGAAAAGGGAAACAACAAATGAATCATCAGAGTCAGCACAAACACATTATTCATCAGGGTCAGCACTGGTAATTAAGAATGTTCCAAAAATGACACCTGCTGCCAAAGAGAAACAACAAATCAGTCATCAGATTCAGCACAAACAAATGAGTTGCATAGTGAAGCCCATTACTGGCATGAGTGTTAAAGCAAACAAAATAATAAAGGCATTGCCGTAATACAAGATTTCTTATTGTTTAAGCATTGGAGCATTATTGGTACATATATGCTAATGAGATGGACTTTTAATACTTGTTTCAAGGAGTTTGTGGTTTATGTTTTATAAATTCACATACTGCAATATTTAATAATAGGATTGTCACAAATTATTTTCATTAAAGCATTGAAAAATCATTAAAGCATTAAACATGTCTTTGAGAGTTTTTTAAAAACATTTTCAGGTCACAAAGTGCAGGAATAGAACCAACCACAATGGGTCCCTGCACTCCAGCTGAAGAGCATACAGCTCCAGCTCAGAGTGCTTTAAAAAATATGGTTAGCTCTCCTGTGATCATGGATTCTATGACCCAGGAGACTCACTGTGTTTTTTGTTGTTAATGTTGCCGGGGGAGGCTGCTGCGCTCCCTGCATCCCTCACCAACATTAACAAAATGATTGTAGGTGTCCCTGTCCCTTCTAGGGGCACCACCATCATCCAAAAATATTACTAAAAAGCCCTAGCAGGGCCTTATGGTGCACGTTTCGTGCTTGTAGCAGTGAATAATGATGATTGGCTCCTGCCGTTCATTTATTATTCTTTTTTGTGTGTTTTGTGTGACCACCAGGACTGAGGCCTTCCAGGACCTTATGTCTAAAGTAAAATCTGGATCCCCCACGGACTGCTGTCCACCCTATGTCCTAAAAGAGGCCTTTACCACTCTTCCGGGGCCTGCCCTCTCCCTCCTGAATGAGTCTTTATCCCAGGGTCGTGTGTCCCCAAGGCTTTCAAAGAGGCAACTGTGGTTCCCCTCCTGAAGAAACCAGGGGCCGACCCCCAGACCCTGTCAAATTATCGCCCAATCTCCCTGCTCCCCTACCTGGCTAAGGTATTGGAGGCCCATGTGGCTAAATGCTTGTCTAACTTTCGAGAACAATCCAACTATCTCGATTCACATCAAGCTGGGTTCCGCCCTGCCCATTCAACCGAGACGGTAATACTGGCGGTTCTAGACTCCCTGCGAGAGAAGGCCGACAAAGGCTCCTCCCAGGCCCTGGTGCTGCTGGATCTATCTGCGGCCTTTGACAAGGTCGACCATGGCATTCTGGTGGACCGGATCAGAGAGGAGGGCATCCAGGACTCAGCCCTCAGTTGGATTAGTTCCTTCCTAGAGGATCGCTCTCAGTCAGTTCGCATAGCCCAGTTGATGGCAACAAAATTAAAAACCACTTGCGGGGTCCCGCAGGGTTCCTCACTTTCCCCCCATTTGTTTAACCTATACCTCCTCCCTCTGATTCGGTCCCTCAAAGAAAGGAAAGTTGTCACATTTAACTACGCCGATGATTTACAACTGATATTTACCATCGACAACTCACCTCAATCAGCCTCGGAATTTCAGTCTACCATGTTGCATATCCGTCACTGAATGGACTGTAATCACTTAAAACTGAACCCAGCAAGACCGAATTGGTCTTGACGGGGGGCAGCCACAACCTCTGGGGCCCACATTTTTGGCCAACAGAACTAGGACCCGCCCCTTCCCCCTCGCCGTCTGCAAAAAGCCTTGGCGTCACAATAAATGACGATCTGTCGCTAAAAACCCAAGTTGGCTCTGTGATCTCTATTTGCTTCCTCCAATTACGGAAGATTAGAAAGATCAGCAGACTACTTACACAAGAAGCACTGACACAGGTGGTGATATCTACCATTATGTCCAACTTAGACTATGCTAACTCAGTCTACCTTGGTATGCCTTTATTTTTAATCAAGCGGCTACAGTTGGTGCAGAATCAAGCGGCCAGACTGATCCACCAGCAACCCAGGTGGCAACATGCCACCCCACTTCTGAGGAAGCTGCATTGGCTTCCCATCCCCCGGCGCTGCGCTTTTAAAGTAGGCTGCCTGGTTTTTAAATCTCTTCATGGACGGGGCCCAAAATTAATCGATAGCCTTATTCTAAGGCACACCCCCTCACTGAACCTACGCTCGGCTCACCTTCATCTTTTGTCAACTCCTGCCTTCAAGCTGCAGCGACAAGGGGGCTGCAGGTTCACCACTCTGGCTCCCAGACTTTGGAATTCTTTTCCTCTGGAAATTAGATCGTGCACTGACCTGTTGAAATTCAGGAAATCCCTCAAGACATGGTTGTTTACCCAAGCATATGAATAAACTTCTCTCAGGGTTCGGCAAGTCCTAGAAACAGCGCCATGAAACCAATTGGTGTACGTGCGCTCTATAAGTTTTTTATAAAATAACATAACACCAGGACACCCACTACATGGCAAATGATGGTGGCCTGGGAGGGGGCCCTACCAGGTTCAGAGCTAGTACCCATGCTGGAGCCGGTGGGAGCTAGAAATATACAGTGGGTGCTACGGTGCCTACTTAGGGCACCTACAACATAGACAAATGTTGGGGATGGCGGGGTAGACTCAAGACCTCCACAGCTCTGCCGGCTCCCCCATTAGCACCCATACCAGGGGCCAGCAGGAGCCAGCAATTTTTTTTACATTCCCCGCTCCCTCCCAAAAACATTTGCACCTAACCCTGGGTCCTGGCCCATCCTGGGGGGGGCTTATTTATGAAAAGGATGGGAGCCCCGCCTTTATTTATTTATTTTTTAAATGGGACTGTGAATCTGCAGATCCTTTGCCGATCCGCAGTCCCAGTAAAAAACAAATACGTTTTTTGCCCCAGTGTGGCTCTCCCTGGGATGGATTTACACCTAATCACAAAAAGCACACTTTCTGGAAGAAGATCTAGCTTTCTGCAAATTTGGCATTATTCTATTCAGCCGTTTTTTTGCAGTATTGCTATTTAATTTTCCTATGGAAAATTGCATAGGGAAAACGTGGTATAGGGCCCTCCCTTTTTCTCAGTTCCTGCCGAAACTTTCCAGGAAGAAGCTGAGGTGTATTAACTTTCTTTTTTTTTAAAGTGGTGTGACAAATCGTCCAACAGCGCCAAAGTTAAAAGCAGAACAAAAAATGCTTTTCCTATGGAAACGCTGCCTTAGCTATAACTACCCAGTGGTGACCACCACTAAGTAATATATTTATATCTGCAGGTTTTAATAAAGTGCAATAACAATACACCTGTAAAGCCCTATTGGCCTTAACATATGAGCTTCATATTAAATAAATCAGGCCTAATGCATGTGTTGGATCTATTCATAACAAACAGATCAGACCTAAAATTAACTTTTAATTACCTTTTCCCACAAAATCATTCAGACCTATGGGCTTGTCGCCATATACAACTCAGGCCCATGCTACAGAGCATAAGCTTTCCCACAAGGCAACCATCAGGTATACCATAATTACAAAGAAGTATAAACTTACAATGGTAAAAAAAAGCATAAATTCACTTCTAAAATGGCTTAATATGAATTATCATAATGCTAAGAAAACAAAGCCCGGAATAACAGTTCCTAATGTTAAATAACACAAAATTCTTGATAATACAGAATCGAAAGCTGTAAGAGATCTTTTGAAGGTTCATTGCGAGTTCCCAAAACAAGTATGTATATCCAAAAACAAATCTCTCCTGAGGGGAACTAGGAGTTAGTTCCCAAAGTGCCTCTCGTGATATGGCTGGTTGATCTCCTGTCACCAAACCCTAGTGCAGGCCTAAACTTACCACCCAACTCGCCACCTTACTGGAGTAACAAAATACCTGTTTACGGCCTGTAACACAGAGTGTTAGCAATCCTCTGTTAAAAGCCTATTGTTTTTAACAAATTCTTTTCACAATAAATAATCCACGCCTGCTGCCTTTATCGTACCTTTTCATACCAGACAGATCAAACCTAAGGCATCGACATATCTTTTCCTAGCGAACCAATCAGGCCTATAGCTTTATTGATTGACTTGTGGCCATAACCAAATCAAGCCTACGATATTGAGTGTAAGCTATTCCACAAGGCACCTACCAGACGTACAGTTCTAAAAATTACAAATGTATATAAAATTAGAGTTGGCAAAGGTAAATACTACCTCTCCTTAAAGGGGTTAACAAGCATTAGCACAGTGCAAATCTTCTATGCCAAAGTTTGTTAAAGGTGGTAACAAACAACAAAACACTTGCCTACGGCACCAAACTGTAACAGTCCAAGAAATAAAATGCATCTCTGCAGGTTTTAATATAGCCTTATAGCCCGCCGTAGCGGGCTATACCGGCTACTAAAGGTCCGCTCCAGCGTTAAAAGCCCAAGCCGAAGGCGAGGGACTTTAACAAGGGAGCGGGACTTTAATAGCCGGTATAGCCCAGCTACGAAGGGCTATAAGGCTATTGAAACATTCTGCCACTAGAGGGCAGAATGTTCTAACAAATAAAACAAAGGCCTCTCGGAGTTCAAGGGGGTTTAAATCCCCTCGGGCTCCGAGAGGCCTTTGTGAAAACAACATTGGAATGTTGCTTTGCGGGCCTTTACCGGCCCGTAGAAGCTCGGAGCACTCCATTGTCTTCAATGGAGTGCCCCACATTCCAATGTTCTAATATAGAATCCATCCTTATATGCATATTGACTTTAACATATGCTTTTCACAATAATTGTGAGGCCTACTGTCTTTATCCTAACTTTTCATAATAAATTGATCAGGGCCGTTGTCTTGATCATAGGCTTGCAAACATAATCACCTGAGTCCTTCTGCACTGAGCATGAGCTTTCTCATAAGTCAAAAAGTGCAATACAAACCCTCTCTTTCAGTTTAAGCATCAGTGCTTAATTTGAGCCGGTGGTTTCCAGTGCTCAGCATCGACACTTAATCATCAACACCGGCGCTTTTCATGAGCACCAGTTAAGGACACATTCACATTAATTTATGGTGAGCACGGGGAGATTATGTGATTTGCCCAGAATCACAGGATGTTGAGCCGACACCGAGACTCTAACCTGGTTCCCTAGCTCCGAAGCCGGCACCTCTGGCCATTATGCCACATCCTCTCCACTCTTTCATGGTTGGTAGTTGGTTCTGTTTTAGGCGGCGCTAACAGAAGAAATGGGCTGGTGCAAGCTGCCTCCTGACGAGAGCACTTATTTTTTTTACAAATTAAACACTGATAAGGACACAACTTCTGCCCAATCAAATGCCGTATGAACATTAAGCCTGGGTGGAGTAGGCGGAGTGGTACTCCGCGGAGTTCCATGGAGTTAAAAAAAACTCTGTGGAACTCCGCTCCGCTCCGCCCCAGCCACACAAACAAATTTAAAAAAAGGGTAAAAAAACCACTTACCTTGTCTTCTCTGTCGTCTGCAGGCCGCCCTCCTCCTCGCCACGGTGTCTCCTCTCTCCTGGCTCTCCTCCTTGCCGTCCTCCTCCTCCCCCTACGCTTTACGTCTTGCGTGAACTGCAACGCAAGACGTAAAGCATAGGGGGAGGAGGAGGACGGCAAGGAGGAGAGCCAGGAGACACCGCGGCAAGGAGGAGGGCAGTCCGCAGATGACAAAGAAGACAAGGTAAGTGGTTTTTTTTACCTTTTTCCGGGCCGTGGCGCAGGGGGCTGAGGGGCGTACTCCACTCCGCCGCGAAGTCAGAGTTTTTGCCTCATCTTTGCGTGCCCAGCAGAGCACGGAGTTGGTAAAACTCTGCAAACTCCACTGGCGGAGCGGAGTACGCCGCCCGGGGTTAATCAACATGTGAGAGAAGCCTAAGTCACCTTCTTGGTATTACTTCTGAAAGCTTTTTGTCTGTTGATCACAAAAGGTCTGAAAACAGTTGTGCTTGCAAGCGCGACCTACAAGCCAAGAAGGTCTGTATTGTAGCCTGTTCTGTCTGAGTGAGCGATATGTTCCTGCTCTGTGTGTCTCCTATGTGTCCACATTTTCTTCAAAACTATAAGTCAATGACAGAGGAGGTTCTTCGTTGAATGGTTAGGGCTTCCTAAAGGATATGGGTTTGCATTTTGGTCATCCTTACTTTTCAGTGGCTGGGACTACAATCCAGATTTATTATGTCTTTGCACCAGCACAACACAAAGAGGTGCAAAGCAGCGCATGCTATTTAGAAACCAGTGCAAAAGGTGTTTTACAATGGACAGTTGACCTCTGCAGAGCAAAAAATGATTTGCACCACTTTAGGTTCAAGGTGTATACCTTCATTAGCCAGTCTCTACACTATGGGGCCTATTCACCAACTTCATTTTGTAGTAGGTTTAGTAGGACTACAGTAGTACTATTAAAGTACTTCAAAATGCTATTCACGAACCTACGAGTGTAAATCTCCACCTCCCACATCTTTTCTATGGTGTGATCCTCACACATGTAAGTTTACTACTAAGGGGCCGAGTACGATCTCGTTAGGAAGGGCTCCGAATCGGATTTGGAATTTGCAAATCCAATTCGGAGCCCTTGTTCCCGACCGAATCGTCCCCCGTACCGAACGACCAAGTACGATGCGAAGATATCGTCAGCGTCGACCATATCGTTTCCGAACCCGAAACTGTCAGTCCGACTCGTTCGCATCCGAATTGTGCCGCGCAATGAACCCGGCTTCCGAACGAGCCAGTACGATGCATGATTCGGACAGCTGTATCGACTCAGTCTCAGCGAGACAAAACAGCTGTGGGAATCGGACTTCGGGGGGGCCATAGCAGGCCCCCCTTCACCCATGGGTCCCCCCGATCCAAGCATGCACAGTGTGGCAGGCTCCATGGGGTGGCCGCCACAGGGTGCAGGCTTTTCCCCACATACCCCTTTTTGCTTTGGTAGCCTGTGTACACGATCGGTATACAGGCTCCCATAGAGTTCAATGGGAGTCCGAGCGAACCAAGTCTGTCAGCTTACGGATGCATCGTACTCGTTCGGTCGGACTCTCACAGCGCGATTCGCTAGGAAAGTCCTCCGGATCCGAGTCGTACGTTGGGCTTTCCTAACGAGATCGTACTTGGCCCCTTAGTAGTAAATATGGGAGAGAATAGGGGGAGTGGTTGAAAAATGGGGCATACTTAGTACAAAACAGACGGGGTTTAGGAGAGAGTTAAGGAGAGGTTTATGGAGGGGCAGGCACAAAATAGTAAGCCCATTGCAGTACACAAACTGCACTTCTTAATCTGCTACAAGTAAAAAGGTCCTAAAACAGTAGTAAATGTACTCCAGCTCAGAACTACAGTAAGTCCAGCACCACACATGGCCACCCACAGGTACTGCAACTCCATCCCATAGAAAATAATATTTAACTTGTTCTAGGTTTAGAATAAATGTATGCTTTTATTTAACAATAATATTTAACATGAAGTATTTTAATCATTCTTTCTTCAAGTTTAATATACTTTTAAACTTTTCCACATAGTTTACCAGAGGGAGCTCTCCACGGCGCTGGCAGAGATCTCTGTTTAGGGCCAAATTACGAGAATTTGACGGAGCGGTGGCGCGGCAGTGCAAACCGCCGTGCCACCGCTCCACCAAAGCTTGCGCTGCCTGCCAGATTTCGACGTATTTGTAGTCTGGCATTGGGCGGTTCCCATTGCGGTGCCCCTTAAAAGTCGGCGGTGCCATTTAAAAAGGCACCGCAATGGGAACGCCTCACAAGGTTCCTGCACGGCATGGAATCATAAGTCCATGCTGTGCAGGAACCTATGTGCATGTGCACAGGGGGGCACATGTTATGCCCCCCTGTGTGCATCCACATATGTCTGAGGCACAGGGGGGCCCTGTAGGGCCCCATTTGTTTCCTCTCCGCCAGGCTTTTAATTTCATTGGAACGGCCATGAAAAGCCTGGCAGAGAGGAAACTCGTAATATGCTTGGAGGGACCATAGCGGTCCCCCCAAGCATGTTGTGGCCTCTGACCGCCGCTCCTATGCCAGGGAACAACAGTTCTCTGGCGGAGCCGGCGGTCCTAGTACGGTCCGACTGCCCAAGTAGTAATCGGTCGGTCGGACCGCGGGTGCGGCGGTGGCTGGATCCGCCACCCCACCCCGAGTCTGGCAGTCCGAGGACCACCAGACTCGTAATCTGGCCCTAAGTGTGAGGAATCATAAAGTAAGGTCATAAAGTTACTACTAGTAAATTTATGTTCGTAAATTTGGATCTGGAGACCTGTAACTCTACACTTTTGATAAGATTCCCACTTGGAAATGGAGAATAGCCAAAAGTAGTAAATTTACCTAAAAGTGTTAGAATAAATTTACATGTGTAGATTTATCCATGTGTAAATTTACCTTTGTGAATAGCCCCATGAATGCTTTGTTCATTAATTAAGCAGTGGGTTTTGAGTGTGTTTTCACAGTTGAGCGCACATTCATAAGAATGCAGTTCAGGTCTTTGATTATAAATCAGCCACTTGCCACTGCTCCACGCCACTCAATGCAAATGCAGGGTTCAGTCACGTTTATGACACTTCTCGGACACCGTTCTAGTGCATTCAGTGCTACAGCCAGTTGCAGGGTTCCAAAATGTTCCAAAATCTGAGCGTCCATCTTGTGCTTCTTTAGCTGTTCCATTTATGATATCTTTAGGCATTCTGGTGGAACCCCACCACATCACTAAACCTTTAAGGGTTCCGGAGTAGAGTGCTACTCGCCGAAAAAGCACTTCAACACCTCATCAGGGGTAGCAAGCGCTATATATGTCAGGCCATGACTGGAAGCGCCTACATTGTGCGTGGCTTCGGAAATTGTGGCAGCAGAACTACATCTCCCAGAAGGCCATCCTTCTGGGAGGGGCCACGTACGTTTAAGTATTGACGAGCACACGGAGCGTTGTGCGTAAATCTTCCTTGGATTGGGGATTTGCACCGCAGGGCGGCTGCTCTGCTTGTTGTTACCGTCTTGTGCCTTTCGTGGAGCGCACGTTTGTTTTCAGTGCCCATCACTTCGTTCTGGGTCAGAGCCGCTGTACCCGGGAAATATTCCAGTGCCGGACTTTGCTCGTGGCTCTGCAGACGGCGGTCTGTGAAGCTGCTCGGAGGAGCGGGTTGAGCGCGAGTCACGTTTCCTGTCCAACGGCTGCTGGGGAAAGGCTGTCGGAGTTCTTCATCGGCTGACGAAGAAGTTTGCCGCTCTCAAGTAGGAGTGCGAGTTTGGAGACGTCTAGCTTCCCCGGGGAAGCAGGTTCGTGTTCGTTGTGTTGTTCTAGACATTGGGGCAACCTTTATCATGCACTAAGTACTATGACATTAGACCCTGTTTTTGTTGCCTCATCATTCTGTTATTTCTCACAAACAAACGGGAAGTATCTTCCGAAGGAGTAAGGATCGGAGTCACGAAGTACATTGGTTCTAATTGGTTTCAGCCTTCGGTGTAGGGTACGAGACTATTCTTTTGTTCTATGCACATTATTCATTTATCCAGGACCTACGTGTCTAAAAGAAACAAACCAAAGGGGGCACTATCCACTTCTTTTCTATTTTTCCTCTTTCATCTTTGTTTTGGAATGATGGAAGGGTATGTATGAGACTATTTTGTTTCCTTATGGTAGAAGGACAAAATGGGTGAGTGGATTGGTAACTGTTATGTCTTGTTTGTAGGCAACTATTCCTCCAGGTGAGAGAGGTATGTTATCTGGTTAGGAAAGACACCACCGCTGCTACTGGAATTGGATGACAGGTACTGGTTCATCTAGTGAGACTCTTTGAGAGTAGCCAGTGTTGAAGTATTAACCCTGTGTTTTTGTTTGCAGGTATCCCATTCCTCCGCTGCTCCTACCCTAATTCCTATCCCTCGCTTGATCGCCTCAATACTCTGTGCATACTAAAGTCAGAGTTGGGGATGTCAAGAGGTGGACCCCTTTGTGCATCGCCCAGATCCTGAGGAGGTCCTGTGGTCGCGACGATATAAATGCAAACCTTTTTCCCTCTTCTATCCCTCCACTATCCTTCTCAATCCAAATAGCTTACTATCCTATCCACCATTCAAATTTCTTTAATATTTCACTATACTAATTCACCACTAATCCTTTATGGGTTCCAGAGTAGCATGCTACTCGCTGAAAAAGCGCGTTGACGCCTCCTGAGGGGTAGTAAGCGCTATATAAATGCAATTACAATACAATTACAATCCAATCTTTGCCTTCCTCACTCTTACGTTTCCCAGTACACCAGCCACCTACCTGGTATCCCCAAGGATTCTAATAGTCCCCTCCTATTTTGGCGGGGGTATTAGCAACATTTACTTTTTCGGACCAGGACCATCATGTCCTAGATCAAGATTTTTGAGATTTGAGAGAGATTTCCAAACAAGTACGTAGTCCTCGGAATTTCCAATGTGGTAGTAACTACGGTTCGACTGAATCAGGAATCCGGAGGGACGCGACGCACAGTAATTATGAATGTGCAATTCACTGGTCAATCCTCAATAAATCTGTACTGTAACACTCATTTACTCACAAATTTCCAATTCCGTGGGGACTTCAGGTAATCTATGTGGAGGGCTGTTGGGGGCAGTATTTCCACATGTCAAAATTACCAGTTCACATAGAATTAGTATTATGGGTGCAAAATTACCCACCAATACTAGCCCTCAAGTTAGAACGAGGGCCTAAATCTCTGTTCCCCTTGAGGAGTGGTAAAGATGCAAAAAACACCTCTATGCTAATTGGTTAGTTTCCTGTATCTTGCAATGCCAAGGTCTCCTTCCACTCACAGGCTTCCACTTTCAAGTGGGAAGAACGACAGCCACTTCTGTTGCTTTTCAGAGAAATACCCCTTGATGGAAACGCTTGCCTTCTATAAGCTCTACCTCTTATGTGCACACTACACCTTGCGCCAACTCCAGAGACAATTCATGGTTCGTTAAAGCCATACTGAAGAAATTTTGGATACACTGAGGGCCTCATTTACAAGCCCCTTGCACCACGTCACTTTTTTTGACGCAGCGACGGTGAAATCAGTGTACCACACTCCGACATATCTACAAACTGATGCATTGAGTCCAATGCATCAGTTTGTAGAGCCCTGCTTCACATTATACCTGCGCCTGGCATAATGTATGCAGGGTGGGCATTCTCACGCGAAAATACCACGTAGAACTGGCACAGTAAAATTCACAACATTTCACTGCGTCACTCTATTACTTCACTGCGTCAAAATCCTTATGCCTGCTCAGACCAGGCATAAGGAATGATGCAAGGCTTTTACAATGGGACTCGCTTATGTCTTCTGACGAATTGCTGGAGTTGCATCAGATTTACAACCAACTCCAGCAATGCATCACTTTTGCGCCAACAGATGTGTCATAATTTTTACACATCTGTTTATCCTTGCGCCATGGAGCCCTGTATTGTAAATACAGATCATCCATTATGTCACAAGGATATTTGGCGCAGGCTCAGTTTCTTGTAAATGAGGCCCCGAATGTGCATGTCATTTTCCTGCTCTAAATGCATTTCATGCTTGGAATACATTTTCTGCAGTTTTATATAGTGTAAACTTAGCCAAAGGGCATTGAAGTTCTTGACTTAATCGCAAAATTACACTGCACTTTTTTTTAGGCAAGGGAGATGAAGCGATTTGTCCAGAATCACAAGATGTTGAGCCGTGGCCAGGAATACAACCTTGTTCCCCAGTTCCAAAGTTGGCAGCTCTGGTCATTAGACCATATCTCCTCCCTCATATATATCACAGACATATGATGTAAAGCATGGGTACGAGTAAACATTTGCCATGGGGCCACAATGCATGGTTTGTGGTGTGACCGGGGGCCGCACTATGGCGGAAAGGGGTCCTGGGTGGGTCAGGGATTGCGTAAGGAGGTCTAAAAAATGTTAAGTAAACTGGCAAGCATTTATTTGCAGGTTAACTAAAGTTAAGTGGTGCAGGACACCACAGTAGTTACTTCATTTCACATGCAAATAAATGCTTGCCCATTTATTTAATATTTTTTCTGAATATTAGTGCTCAGCAAGTAAACAGCAGCCCGTGCTACTATTCACCAGGGGGGCTGCATGTAAAGGTCAAGAGGGCTGCAAGCGGCCCCCGGGCCGTACTTTGAGTATCACTGGTCTAGAGGAATGCTTTCTAAAAATCAGTAACAGTTACTGTAACTGTAGTAACTTCTGTATTCTTGGTCCCTCGATGAAGCAACACGCCCACAGTCCCTCTGTTTCGGATACCTGACTGACTGGTGGTAAGCAACCCAGGGTCAATGGGGTTGAAGCACATGTTTTGTTAAACCTGTGGAACTGCAATGGGTAGCCATTTCTACAACTATGATGCCATATTTGTTGAAAATAACATCACAGGTGTGGGTAAGGGCACTGGCAGTCCTTTCCTGTCTTATTCTTAAGCAGTGGGGGCTAAACAAAAGGCCAGCACAATAATGGGATTCACTGGCCATGGCTTGTTCTGCTTAAATAAAGACTTTGCCCCTCTTGCCAAACATTCACTATCTGCTGCATTACTTGTTGACCTCAACAAAAAACAAAAACCAGCATAAACTGATCAAACGTTATTAAAACACTGCACAAGGTGTGCAAGGCTGTGCCAGACAGATAAGTTAACCGGTCACTTTTCAGCTGTTGATTGTTGTATTCAGTAGTAAACTGGCCACTATTTTTCCGAATCTGCCAGGGGAAACAAGATCTTATATACTTAAGTGTAATTTATTCCTTCTGGAAAGAATGATTCTTTCTTTCTCATGGATATGTTTTGTATCACTATTCATGCAAATTCATGTTTACATTTTAAACATTTTGGGCCACATGTATTAAGCATTTTTGCGGTCGGAAACGGCCGATCGGTCCGTTTCCGACCATAAAAATGCTTTTAGATATGTATGAAACACAAATTGCGATTCGGTAACACTTTACCGAATCGCAATTTATGTTTGCAATTCGGTATTTGGAAGGGGCGTGTTTAGGGCGTTCCTTCCAAATACCAAATCTGAATGGGATGTATGAATGTTTTGCGACCAAATTACGGTTGCAAAACATTCATATCTTAACGACTCCTTAAAGGAGGTGGTAACCCATTCGCAAATGGAAGGAGTCCCCAGGAGGGCCCCTCCCCTTTGAGAATGGAAAAAATATATTTTTTCAGAGCAGGCAGTGGTCCCAGGGACCACTGCCTACCCTTATAAAAGGAAACTGCAAAGTTTCTTTTTTTCTTTTTGAATGCATCCCGTTTTCCTTTAAGGAAAACAGGCTGCATTTAAAACAATAAAAAAGACTGCTTTATTTAA
Organism: Calotriton arnoldi; assembly: GCA_963921515.1. Taxonomy (NCBI): domain Eukaryota; kingdom Metazoa; phylum Chordata; class Amphibia; order Caudata; family Salamandridae; genus Calotriton; species Calotriton arnoldi. The sequence goes on along the minus strand of CAWUFW010002340.1, from coordinate 69,810 downwards.
AAGCAATCACAGACATGGTGGTCTGCTGACCTCAGCAGGCCACCATCTCTGTGATGGCGTAGATTCCTAATGGGTCGCAAATTGCGACCTATCTTATTAATATGCATGAGGTAGGTCTATTTGTGACCCATTAGGAATCGCTAATGAAACTCAAGAGTTTCATACATTAGGAATAGTGATTACCTAATTGCGATTCAGAAAAACTCACAATTAGGTAATCGCTACTTGAAACAATGATACATGTGGCCCTTTGTTACTTCAGGACACTCACTGTTTGGAAGAATCCCAAACATACTGTATCTCGTACCTTCTCAAGCAATCAGTCTGGATTTGTATGGCACGACTAATCACCTGTGAGGGTATCCTGTGGGAAGAATAAATAATATACATGGACTGTCACGCACTGTTCTTTTCAGTTGTTCCTTGATAAAAGGGTCGCTTCCAGGCACCCTAGACTGTGAAGGGCAACTGTGAAATGGAAAGCAAGTTTTAAAACATATTATAGGAAATAGAACGAAAGACTCGCCGCACATCTTTTGCGGTCCTGAAAAAATATCATCGCATCACACCCATCCCACTCAGTGCTTAATTTGAGCCGGTGGTTTCCGGTGCTCGGCACACAGCACTTAATTGGTTTCTGGTGCTGGGCATCGGCACTTAATTGTCATCACCACACTTATGACACTCTGCCACATGGTGGCGCTGCTCATCTAACTTAGAGATGAGCAGAACAATGGTTGTTTATGAATACAATAAACATTAGAAATAATTAATACCTGCCTCCCCAGCCATTCCTTTGGCTTTGGGGTCCTGGAATAATCTGATCTGTCGCACTTGCAGACGAGAGAGATGGTTAGTAGTTGTTTTGGCAGCGATGACGGGGCAATGGGTGGTGCAAGCGGCAGTGGCCTCCTGGTCAGTGCCCTGGCACTTATTATTTTACAAATTAAGCACTGAGCCCACTGGCTCTGACTGCAGGTCCACTCATTGTTCAGAACCAGCTGCATCATCTAGGACGCCATCACGACCGGCACCGCTGCCGCTGTGACTGACACGCTCACCATCTGTGGTGACTGTCGGTACACTTGGAGCCAGGACATCATCAGACTGAAAAAAGTGTAAAAAACAAGACAACAGCCTTTTCCATCTGTAGACCTGGGATCTGAGACAACATCCCTATATCCATCAGGACCCCCCAACGCTGCTCCAATTTAGGAAAGTGTTAAAGATCCACCTCTTTAAATGACACTACATCACGGTGCAGTATCAGACCTTTCAAGTCACTCATTGACTGCATTCTTGCCGTTGACACTTTACAGCTGTCTTGTGCCTTTGTCCTGGTTTGTGCTACTCAGATACCATGTACATACAAAAAAGGTGCACCTTCACTTAGAGAAGTGTGCTTATGGTACCCATTTTCTGATGTGTATACTTTACAGAAACTATTTAGTTAGTGCACAGAAGCTGAACGTGTAAAAGTAAGCGCTTTATTACCCAGATTCAGACCTAAAGGAAATGCCTCCTACGCCAGGAGCAGCTCTACTCCAGCTGCCACCAGTCTATTTCCAAAACCAGGCCTGCTTTCTGCCTTCCCAAGGAGAACCCCTGACGTCACACAGCTCCCAAGATGCACTGCCCAAACTAGAACATATCACTATTGTGCTCTGCGAGGTAGAAGGGGCCAGGCTAACGTTGCATGCGTTGACTTTCCTTTGCCGCATAATGTAGTCCGACCTGCCGCATAATTTGATCCCTCATTGCTGCATAATTCCAGATGTTCTGGCCATGCACAAACATAACAATCCTTCCTGCGCTCTCCTCCTCCACCGCCTGCTCTTTCTCCCACCGCTCAAACCCAAACAGGTTGCTCTGTTTTCTCTCAGACACAATCTTCCAAGCCGGGCGCACGTGTGTTTCTTCCATTCCGGTCCCAGGCGCGCGCCAGGCCTTGACATGACTTAAACATATTAGGCCAGGGAAGCACTACAAAAGAACAGCAGGCATATAGTGCCGGCGAAGCTTTGTTCTCTTCAGGGGATCGGGCACAGCTCGAGTCCCCGGATCTGCTAAAGTGATCCTCCGCAGCCGGTATTACCTCATTGGACCAGGGTAATGTTCTGCTAGGTGCAGCCAGGCAATAATTCACCACCTGACAGTCTAATATGCGCCGCGATGAGAGTCTTATTCTTCAGAGGAACAACTCAAAATAATCCATAGAGGGCATATTAGTCATTGGTGAATCCATCCATTCATTCGTCCGTCCATCCAACCATCCATCCATCTATCCATCCATTCGACCATCCATCCAACCATCCGTCCATCCATCCATCTATCCATCCATCTGTTCATCCATCCATCCATCCATCCATCCAACCATCCGTCCATCCATCCAACCATCCGTCCATCCATCCAGCCATGCATCCATCTATCCGTTCATTCATCCATCCATCCGTCTGTCCATCCGTCCTTCCATGATTCCACCTATCCATCCGTCTGTCCATCCATACGTCCGTCCATCCATCCACTCACCAATCCATCCATCCGTGCATTCAGCCGCCAACCACACCTATCCATCTTCCTACCTAAGCCCATCAGTTCAAAACATACCTAGCCACCCACTATCAATGCATTCGTCTGTCCAGCCAAAGCCATCCACCCATTTGTCCTGAGCTATCACCATTGATCACCTCTGACCTGTGATCCTAGCTCCCTGGTGGGGTAACATGAAATGGTTATTTATACTAATGAATTCCTCTTGTGAATGCTTTTTGCTGCTTCATGATTTTTTTTTGACTCGCTTGCGTACACAATCCATGAATTTAAGTTAATATTATTAGTGCTTGACATTGCTCTGTAAAGAAATATTGTTGAGAAGCCTGCAACTCTACTCTGCTACATACAGTCTGCACCCATTTTATCACTGCCTCATACAAGATAACTTCCAAGGATGTGGCCTGATGTCAGTGCGGATGGTGACAAGGACAATCCCCACATTTTTCATGGATCCCCCCTCCCTACGGCTATAGTGACCTACAGACAATCTTTCCAGCAACAGGGTACGCTCACCTAGAGACAATTTTTCCATCACCAGGGGACGTTCACCTAGAGACAATCTTTCCATCACCAGGGGACACTCACCTAGAGACAATCTTTCCATCACCAGGGATGCTCACCTAGAGACAATCTTTCCATCACCGGGGGACACTCACCTAGAGACAATCTTTCCATCACCAGGGACGCTCACCTAGATACAATCTTTCCCACACTAGGAGATGCTCATCTAGAGACAATTTTTCCTGCAGCAGGGGATGCTCACCGAGAGACAATCTTTACCGTACCACGGGATGCTCACCTATAGACAATTTTTCCATCACCAGGAGACGTTCACCTAGAGACAATCTTTCCCGCACCAGGGGAGGCTCACCTAGAGACAATCTTCCCCTCACCAGGGGACGCTCACCTAGAGACAATCTTTCCATCACCATGGGATGCTCACCTAGAGATAATCTTTCCCACACTACGAGATGCTCATCTAGAGACAATTTTTCCTGCACCAGCGGATGCTCACCGAGAGCCAATCTTTACGGCACCAGGGGATGCTCACCTAGAGACAATCTTTACTGCACTAGGGGACGCTCACCTAGCGACAATCTTTCCCGCACTAGGGGATGCTCAGCTAGAGACAAGCTTTCCCGCACCAGGCAATGCTCACCTAGAGACAATCTTTCCCACACTAGGGGAATGCTCACCTAGGGACAATCTTTCCCGCACCAGGGGACGCTCACCTAGAGACAATCTTTCCCGCACCAGGGGATGCTCATGTAGAGACAATCTTTCCCGCACTAGGAGACGCTTACCTAGAGACTTTCGTTCCCGCACCAGGGGACGCTCACCTAGAGACAATCTTTCACGCTTTAGGAGATGCTCATCTAGAGACAATCTTTCCCGCACCAGGGGATGCTCACCTAGAGACAATTTTTCCTGCACCAGGGGATGCTCACTGAGAGACAATCTTTACCGCACCAGGGGATGCTCACCTAGAGATAATCTTTCCCGCACCAGGGGACACTCACCTAGAGACAATCTTTACCGCGCTAGGAGACGCTAACCTAGAGACAATTGTTCCCACACCAGGGTACTCTCACCTAGAGACAATCTTTCAAGCACTAGGAGATGCTCATCTAGCGAAAGTTTTTCCAGCACCAGGGGATGCTCACCTAGAGACAATTTTTCCCACACCAGGGGATGCTCACTGAGAGACAATCTTTACAGCACCAAGGGGCGCTCACCTAGAGACAATCTTTACCGCACCAGGGGACGCTCACCTAGAGACCATCTTTCACACACCAGGGGATGCTCACCTAGAGACAATCTTTCCCGTACCACGGGATGCTCACCTAAAGACAATCTTTCCCGCACGTCGGGATGCTCACCTAGAGACAATCTTTCCTGCACCAGGGGTGCTCACCTAGAGACAATCTTTCCCGCACCAGGGGACGCTCACCTAGAGACAATCTTTCCCGCACCACAGGACACTCACCTAAAGACAATCTTTTCTCCACCAGGGGACGCTCACCTAGAGACAATTTTTCCATCACCAGGGGACGCTCACCTAGAGACAATCTTTCCATCACTAGGGGATGCTCACCTAGAGACAATCTTTCCCGCACCAGGGGACGCTAACCTAGAGACAATCTTTCCATCACCAGGGGACGCTCACCTAGAGACAATCTTTCCATCACCAGGGGACGCTCACCTACAGACAATCTTTCCCCCACCAGGAGACGCTCACCTAGAGACAATATTTCCAACACCAGGGGACGCTCACCTAGAGACCATCTTTCCATCACCAGGGGACGCTCACCTAGAGACAATCTTTCCATCACCAGGGACGCTCAACTAGAGATAATCTTTCCCACACTAGGAGATGCTCATCTAGAGACAATTTTTCCTGCACCAGGGGATGTTCACCGAGAGACAATCTTTACCGTACCACGGGATGCTCACCTATAGACAATTTTTCCATCACCAGGGGACGTTCACCTAGAGACAATCTTTCCCGCACAAGGGGAGGCTCACCTAGAGACAATCTTCCCCTCACCAGGGGACGCTCACCTAGAGACAATCTTTCCATCACCATGGGATGCTCAGCTAGAGATAATCTTTCCCACACTACGAGATGCTTATCTAGAGACAATTTTTCCTGCACCAGCGGATGCTCACCGAGAGACAATCTTTACGGCACCAGGGGATGCTCACCTAGAGACAATCTTTACTGCACCAGGGGACGCTCACCTAGCGACAATCTTTCCCGCTCTAGGGGATGCTCAGCTAGATACAAATTTCCCGCACCAGGCAATGCTCACCTAGAGACAATCTTTCCTGCACTAGGGGAATGCTCACCTAGGGACAATCCTTCCTGCACCAGGGGACGCTCACCTAGAGACAATCTTTCCCGCACCAGGGGATGCTCACGTAGAGACAATCTTTCCTGCACTAGGAGACGTTTACCTAGAGACTATCGTTCCCGCACCAGGGGACGCTCACCTAGAGACAATCTTTCACGCACTAGGAGATACTCATCTAGAGACAATCTTTCCTGCACCAGGGGATGCTCACCTAGAGACAATTTTTCCTGCACCAAGGGATGCTCACCGAGAGACAATCTTTACCGCCCCAGGGGATGCTCACCTAGAGATAATCTTTCCCGCACCAGGTAACGCTCTCCTAGAGACAATCTTTACCGCACTAGGACACGCTAACCTAGAGACAGTCGTTCCCACACAGGGGACGCTCACCTAGAGACAATCTTTCAAGCACTAGGAGATGCTCATCTAGCGAAAGATTTTCCCGCACCAGGGGATGCTCAGTGAGAGACAATCTTTACCGCACCAAGGGGCGCTCACCTAGAGACATCCTTTACCGCACCAGGGGACGCTCACCTAGAGACCATCTTTCACACACCAGGGGATGCTCACCTAGAGACAATCTTTCCCATACCACGGGATGCTCACCTAAAGACAATCTTACCCGCACGTCGGGATGCTCACCTAGAGACAATCTTTCCCGCACCAGGGGTGCTCACCTAGAGACAATCTTTCCCGCACCAGGGGACGCTCACCTAGAGACAATTTTTCCCGCACCACGGGACACTCACCTAAAGACAATCTTTCCTCCACCAGGGGATGCTCACCTAGTGACAATCTTTCCTGCACCACGGGATGCTCACCTAAAGACCATCTTTCCCACACCAGTGACGCTAACCTAGAGACAATCTATCCCGCACCAGGGGACGCTCACCTAGAGCAAATCTTGTCTGCACCAGGGGACGTTCACCTAAAGACAATATTTCCCGCAATAGGGGACGCTCACCTACAGACAATCTTTCCCACACTAGGAGATGCTCACCTAGAGACAATCTTTCCATCACTAGGGGATGGTCACCTATAGACAATTTTTCCATCACCCGGGGACGTTCACCTAGAGACAATCTTTCCATCAACAGGGGATGCTCACCTAGAGACAATCTTTCCCGCACAAGGGACGCTCACCTAGAGACCATCTTTCCATCACCAGGGGATGCTCACCTAGAGATAATCTTTCCTGCACCAGGGGACACTCACCTAGAGATAATCTTTCCCGCACCACGGAACGCTCACCTAAAGACAATCTTTACAGCACCAGGGGACGCTCACCTAGAGACAATCTTTCCAGCACCACGGGATGCTCACCTAAAGACTATCTTTCCCACACCAGTGATGCTCACCTAGAGACAATCTATCCCGCACCAGGGGACGCTCACCTAGAGAAAATCTTGCCGGCACCAGGGGACGTTCACCTAAAGACAATATTTCCCGCACTAGGGGACGCTCACCTAGAGACAATCTTTCCCGCACCAGGGGACATTAACCTAGAGACAATATTTCCATCACCAGGGGACGCTCACCGAGAGACAATCTTTCCATCTCCAGGGGACGCTCTCCGAGAGACAATCTTTCCATCACCAGGGGACTCTCACCTAGAGACAATCGTTCTATCTCCAGGGGACGCTCACCTAGAGACAATCTTTCCATCACTAGGGGACGCTCACCTAGAGACAATCTTTCCCGCACCAGGGGACGCTAACCTAGAGACAATCTTTCCATCACCAGGGGACGCTCACCTAGAGACAATCTTTCCATCACCAGGGGACGCTCACCTAGAGACAATCTTTCCCCCACCAGGGGACGCTCACCTAGAGACAATCTTTCCATCACCAGGGGACGCTCACCTAGAGACCATCTTTCCATCACCAGTGGACGCTCACCTAGAGACAATCTTTCCATCACCAGGGGATGCTCACCTAGAGATAATCTTTCCCGCATAAGGGTACGCTCACCTAGAGACAATATTTCCATCATCAGGGGACGTTTACCTAGAGACAATCTTTCACGCACCAGGGAATGCTCAGCTAGAGACAAACTTTCCCGCTCCAGGCAATGCTCACCTAGAGACAATCTTTCCAGCACTAGGGGAATGCTTACCTAGGGACAATCTTTCCCGCACCAGGGGACGTTCACCTAGAGACAATCTTTCCCGCACCAGGGGATGCTCATGTAGAGACAATCTTTCCCGCACTAGGAGACGCTTACCTAAAGATTATCGTTCACGCACCAGGGGACGCTCACCTAGAGACAATTTTTCACGCACTAGGACATGCTCATCTAGAGACAATCTTTCCCGAACCAGGGGATGCTTACTGAGAGAACATTTTTCCTCCACCAGAGAATGCTCACCGAGAGACAATCTTTACTGCACCAGGGGATGCTCACCTAGAGATAATCTTTCCCGCACCAGGAGACACTCACCTAGAGACAATCTTTCCCGCACTAAGAGACGCTACCCTAGAGACAATCGTTCCCACACCAGGGGACGCTCACCTAGAGACAATCTTTCAAGCACAAGGAGATGCTCATCTAGCGAAAAAATTTCCCGTACCAGGGGATGCTCACCTAGAGACAATTTTTCCCACACCAGGGGATGCTCACTGAGAGACAATCTTTACCGCACCAGGGGACGCTCACCTAGAGACCATCTTTCACACACCAGGGGATGCTCACCTAGAGACAATCTTTCCCGTACCGCGGGATGCTCACCTAAATACAATCTTTCCCGCACCAGGGGCGCCCACCTAGAGACAATCTTTCCCACACCAGGGGACACTCACCTAGAAACAATCTTTCCCGCACCACGGGACACTCACCTAAAGACAATCTTTCCTCCACTAGGGGATGCTCACCTAGTGACAATCTTTCTTGCACCACGGGATGCTAGAGCAAATCTTGCCGGCACCAGGGGACGTTCACCTAAAGACAATATTTCCCGCACTAGGAGACGCTCACCTAGAGACAATATTTCCCGCACTAGGGGACGCTCACCTAGAGACAATCTTTACCACACCAGGAGATGCTCACCTAGAGAAAATCTTTCCAATCACCAGGGGACGCTCACCTAGAGACAATCTTTCACGCACTAGGAGATGCTCATCTAGCGAAAAAATTTCCCGCACCAGGGGATTCTCACCTAGAGACAATTTTTCCCACACCAGGGAATGCTCACTGAGAGACAATCTTTACCGCACCAAGTGACGCTCACCTAGAGACAATCTTTACCACACCAGGGGACGCTCACCAAGAGACAATCTTTCACACACCAGGGTATGCTCACCTAGAGGCAATCTTTCCCGTACCACGGGATGCTCACCTAGAGACAATCTTTCCCGCACCAGGGGGCGCTCACCTAGAGACAATCTTTCCCGCACCAGGGGACGCTCACCTAGAGACAATCTTTCCTGCACCACAGGACACTCACCTAAAGACTATTTTTCCCACACCAGTGACGCTCACCTAGAGACAATCTATCCAGCACCAGGGGACGCTCACCTAGAGAAAATCTTGCCGGCACCAGGGGACGTTCACCTAAAGACAGCATTTCCCGCACTAGGGGACGCTCACCTAGTGTCACACACACGCTTAACCCGCCTACCGCCGTGCGCTGCATCCTCCCATCTCCCGCCGTAGGAACCCTCCCGGTGGGGATCTACAGAGTCTGGTCCTGGGTGAGGGGATGGTGGGTCAACGAAGGAGGGCTGGAGGTTCGTTCCGACGCCCAGCGCGAGTAGCGCGCTGTCGGAAAGGGACGAGAGCTACAATTCCCATGAGGCAAAGCGGAAGTATCCGCATTTGCCTCATGGGAAGGAAACTCGCGACCCGGAAGCGGAGGAGCATAAAGAAGCCTCCAGTGCCGGGATCAGAGCTGATTATTCTTCGTCGGAGCAGCCCCTGCTTGCATATCTGGTACCGGTAAGGGTGCACTTGCACCACTAAGGTCGAGACATTTGTGGGTAGCGGACATTGCTATTCAAGCCCTGTTTGTGAAACTGTTATCAAGACTATGTAATTACCGTTTTGCCGGCCGTGCGGATTGGAGTGTGATTCAACTTCAATAACGGTGTATGTTATATATCATTGAAGCACGCAGAACTACGAGCACCAGTTGGGTACCTTAGGTGTTTAGGAAAACTGCACAGCTTCAACATTGATGGATTGCGCTTTTGTTCTTATGGCATGATATACAATTACCTTGGCAGTAAAACCAAAAGGAGTATTTCGGTGATTGTTGTTTGTGTATTCCTAACAGGGGGTTCAAGAGGCGGCCTTCTGCTCTTCCCCTGTGAAGCGGGCTCTGTCATGTATGCTGGTGTGGAAGGTTCTATATTGAATGTTATCATATATATATGACCTATGTGAAAGGTGCAACCTAACGCTTTGTGGGAAACCAGGCAATTAAAGCTCCTTCTGTTTTTGACCCCTTTCCTAGCGCAACCCCCCCTTCCTTGCGGACCTAGTGATAAGGTCGTTTATTAATTCCTCTCTTGGAATAAGGAAAATTATTTACTTTACAGGTACGCAAGGCTCATTAGGTAGCGAGATAGACACATGGTGTAAATCTGTACTTACCAATATTGTTTTGCTTTACAGATCTCCCTCCCTGCAGTTCCCTTCCTTTCCTTCCCCCGCTTGATCATCCCACTCACCTGTGCTGTTATAGCATTCAGGGTTGGGACTGTCGAGAGGTGGACCCCTTTTTGGCATCGAACCGTTCCCAAGGAATCATCGAGCTGACACCAAGAGACAATCTTTCCCGCACTAGGGGATGCTCACCTAGATGTAATAATCAATGTGGAGGGAATGAGAAGCTGTGATCCATTCGGCTTCCAATGGTTAGTTCAGGAAATCAGGGGGAGAATGGATCACTTGTCCTGTGAAATCAGGGTCTTGGTAGTGTGGAACCGTATAAAAACCCTCATAAACGTACACAGGCAAATGGCGGTATATCTTGATTCTCCGCCTTGGTGTACTGTTACAGCATCATCATAGGGTTTTTAGATAGTACATATGCTGTCCTCCATCTGGAGGTAGACCAACTGATTTGCCAGTAGTGTCCAGAGATTAAAAAAGGGCGTGAATGTGCTCAAGTGCAGTGAGGTTAAAATTCCCCTCATCACTGTGTGACACAGAATTTTATTCAGAAAATCAGTGATGTGAGAAATTAAAATATAAAGGTGGTGCGTGTGTAGATCCAGTTACTAGTCTACCGCATTAGTAGGTCAACATGTTTCAGCCTTCTCATATTTTCTTAAGGCTTTCGTCAGGACCAAGTATGTTTAGGTGCTCATTGCGACTCCTAATAAAGTGGTTAACTTACCACTTAAGTTTTTTGAAATCAGATCTGTCGTATCTGAAACTACAAGAAAAGAAATTAATGTTATCATAATTCTTAAATGTGTACCCTATATAATCACCATGGTTACCATTGTGTACTTTGTTGAACTCGAAAATGCTGTTACAGTTACTTATCCAAAATACCTCAAGTCAGCTTGACTATCTTAAATCTTAAATCTTAAATCTTAAATCTTAAAGAATGGGCGTACTTAGCTGGTTCAAGGGAGGGTGGCATGTCAAACGGCTAAGCTATGCATAGGAAGTCATTTCGCCGAACTCTCATATGGTCGGTCTGGGAGGGTGTGCTTAAAAATACGAGGGTTAGTGGAATTGACGCTCAGTTTGTTACTACACTCGTTCTGTCTAGACCATCAACATAGAAACCATGCAAAACATGCTTAAAAGTGCGGGGGTTAATGGATCGTAACATATCAATGATTGAGCGCTTAGTTTAAAATAACGCTCGTGTTGTCAGAACCTTCAATGTTAGTAAGTTTACAAAATAGGTGCGGTTATGCGAGTGGAACGCTCCTGTTAGGCAAATCATTCTGAATGCGGTGACATTTAAACTCAATAAAGTGTTTACCTTCAGAATGCCGTTTTATAGTTTCCTCAGGATGCCGTAGAGCAGTATTGAAACCTGATTCTGTAAGGGCAAAAAAGTATTAGTTCTGTACGCCTTACCGGAGTTTAGACTGCCTCGTGATCTCAAAGGGCAGCTTACCGGTTCTTACAAGTCAGTGACTTGTTGTGTCTCTATGCGCGGCGTCCCGGTAGACGCGGGGCCGCGTAGAAAGCCTATTTACATAGAGGTGAGTATGGAAATGGTAGAAGGACTCCTCTGTCGATATTGGTTGGCAACAACTGGTTGGCACAACTAAAGCCAGAATGAAGAGAAGAAGGAAAGACTATTACGACCGCGCTTTCCTGTTTTCAATGTTTTCTCATGGCGTTTACATTTCTAGGGCTTAATAAAGGATGTTAATAATAGATATCAACGTATTATATTATGATTCACCTCAGAATGTGTAATGGTTCGTTTTCTAGGACAATTCAGAGAACTGCATTATCCTTGGCAATATTCATGTCGTCATGATTGGTTTATAGATAGATGGCATTGATTCTGGTCAAAAGACATGTACCTATCCTTTGTTCTTTATTGTGATGGCAGGCTCATAATTTATATCAGAATAGCAATTATTGTTCCTTCTTTTTTCAAAAAGATTTCTGGAGAAGATACCAGACATAAGGTCCATCAGTTTGTGTCACTGTTATATATCCCTTGTTTGAAGTTAGTTATGTAGGATTCGAGATAATTGACTATTTATTGGACTGTTTACATTAGTGTATGCCAAGGAATATTATCGTTCAATCCTTCACTATCCGTTTTCAAGCGATGGATCCAACGTTGTTCCTTTTCAAAAAGAACCCGTTCAGCATTGTTGGTTTTCATATATAATGTCTCCAGAACCACCCATTTGAGATCCTCTGCAGAATGGTTGTTCTCAATATAGTGCCTGCTCATCTTGGTGGTAGCTCTCTTACAATTGACGTTGCTCTTGTGTTCACCGATACGCAGTTTTATTTTGCGACACGTCATCCCTATGTACCTGCATTCACATGGGCATGTGATCATGTAAACCACATGGGTGGCATGGATGAGCAGGCACCTAGAGACAATTTTTCCATCACCAGGGGACGTTCACCTAGAGACAATCTTTCACACACCAGGGGATGCTCACCTAGAGGCAATCTTTCCCGTACCATGGGATGCTCACCTAGAGACAATCTTTCCCGCACCAGGGGGCGCTCACCTAGAGACAATCTTTTCCCACGCCAGGGGACGCTCACCTAGAGACAATATGTCCCGCACCACGGGATGCTCACCTAAAGACTATTTTTCCCACACCAGTGACGCTCACCTAGAGACAATCTATCCCGCACCAGGGGATGCTCACCTAGAGAAAATCTTGCCGGCACCAGGGGACGTTCACCTAAAGACAGCATTTCCCGCACTAGGGGACGCTCACCTAGAGACAATCTTTCCCGCACTAGGGGATGCTCACCTAGAGACAATCTTTCCCACACTAGGAGATGCTCACCTAGAGACAATCGTTCCATCACCAGGGGATGGTCACCTATAGACAATTTTTCCATCACCAGGGGACGTTCACCTATAGACAATCTTTCCATCACCAGGGGATGCTCACCTAGAGACAATCTTTCCCGCACCAGGGACGCTCACCTAGAGACCATCTTTCCATCACCAGGGGACACTCACTTAGAGATAATCTTTTCCGCACCAGGGGATGCTCACCTAGAGACAATCTTTCCCGCACCACGGAACGCTCACCTAAAGACAATCTTTCCCGCACCAGGGGACACTCACCTAGAGACAATCTTTACCGCACCACGTGACGCTGACCTAAAGACAATCTTTACCGCACCAGGGGATGCTCACCTAGAGACAATCTTTCCTGCACCACGGGATGCTCACCTAAAGACTATCTTTCCCACACCAGTGATGCTCACCTAGAGACAATCTATCCCGCACCAGGGGACGCTCACCTAGAGAAAATCTTGACGGCACCAGGGGACGCTCACCTAAAGACAATATTTCCCGCACTAGGGGACGCTCACCTAGAGACAATCTTTCCCGCACCAGGGACGCTCACCTAGAGACCATCTTTCCATCACCAGGAGACATTCACCTTGAGATAATCTTTCCCGCACCAGGGGATGCTCACCTAGAGACAATCTTTCCTGCACTACAGGATGCTCACCTAAAGACTATCTTTCCCACACCAGTGATGCTCACCTAGAGACAATCATCCCGTACCAAGGGACGCTCACCTAGAGAAAATCTTGCCGGCACCAGGGGACGTTCACCTAAAGACAATATTTCCCGCACTAGGGGACGCTCACCTAGAGACAATCTTTCCGGCACCAGGGACGCTCACCTAGAGACCATCTTTCCATCACCAGGGGACGCTCACCTAGAGATAATCTTTCCCGCACCAGGGGACGCTCACCTAGAGACAATCTTTCCCGCACCACGGAACGCTCACCTAAAGACAATCTTTCCTGCACCAGGGGACGCTCACCTAGAGACAATCTTTCCCGCACCACGTGACGCTCACCTAAAGACAATCTTTCCCGTACCACGGGATGCTCACCTAAACACAATCTTTCCCGCGCGTCGGGATGCTCACCTAGAGACAATCTTTCCCGCACCAGGGGGCGCTCACCTAGAGACAATCTTTCCTGCACCACGGGATGCTCACCTAAAGACTATCTTTCCCACACCAGTGACTCTCACCTAGAGACAATCTATCCCGCACCAGGGGACGCTCACCTAGAGAAAATCTTGCCGGCACCAGGGGACGTTCAGCAAAAGACAGTATTTCCAGCACTAGGAGATGCTCACCTAGAGACAATCTTTCCAACACTAGGAGATGCTCACCTAGAGACAATCTTTCCATCACCAAGGGATGGTCACCTATAGACAATTTTTCCATCACCAGGGGAAGTTTACCTAGAGACAATCTTTCCATCACCAGGGGATGCTCACCTAGAGACAATCTTTCCCGCACCAGGGACGCTCACCTAGAGACCATCTTTCCATCACCAGGGGACGCTCACATAGAGATAATCTTTCCCGCACCAGGGGACGCTCACCTAGAGACAATCTTTCCCGCACCACGGAATGCTCACCTAAAGACAAACGTTCCCGCACCAGGGGATGCTCACCTAGAGACAATCTTTCCCGCACCACGTGACGCTCACCTAAAGAGAATTTTTCCCGCACCAGGGGATGCTCACCTAGAGACAATCTTTCCTGCACTACAGGATGCGCACCTAAAGACTATCTTTCCCACACCAGTGATGCTCACCTAGAGACAATCATCCCGTACCAAGGGACACTCACCTAGAGAAAATCTTGACGGCACCAGGGGACGTTCACCTAAAGACAATATTTCCCGCACTAGGGGACGCTCACCTAGAGACAATCTTTCCGGCACTAGGGACGCTCACCGAGAGACCATCTTTCCATCACCAGGGGACGCTCACCTAGAGATAATCTTTCCCGCACCAGGGGACGCTCACCTAGAGACAATCTTTCCCGCACCACGGAACGCTCACCTAAAGACAATCTTTCCTGCACCAGGGGACGCTCACCTAGAGACAATCTTTCCCGCACCACGTGACGCTCACCTAAAGACAATCTTTCCCGCACCAGGGGATGCTCACCTAGAGACAATCTATCCCGCACCAGGGGACGCTCACCTAGAGAAAATCTTGACGGCACCAGGGGACGTTCACCTAAAGACAATATTTCCCGCACTAGGGGATGCTCACCTAGAGACAATCTATCCCGCACCAGGGGACACTCACCTAGAGAAAATCTTGACGGCACCAGGGGACGTTCACTTAAAGACAATATTTCCCGCACTAGGGGACGCTCACCGAGAGACAATCTTTCCCGCACTAGGGGACGCCCACCTAGAGACAATCTTTTCCACACTAGGAGATGCTTACCTAGAGACAATCTTCCCATCACCAGGGGATGGTCACCTATAGACAGTTTTTCCATCACCAGCGGACGTTCACCTAATGACAATCTTTCCAACACCAGAGTATGCTCACCTAGAGACAATCTTTCCCACACCAGGGGACGCGCACCTAGAGACCATCTTTCCATAACCAGGGGACGCTCACCTAGAGATAATCTTTCCCACACCAGGGGACGCTCACCTAGAGACAATCTTTCCTGCACCACGGGATGCTCACCTAAAGACTATCTTTCCCACACCAGTGACGCTCACCTAGAGACAATCTATCCCGCACCAGGGGTCGCTCACCTACAGAAAATCTTGCCGGCACCAGGGGACAACAATATTTCCCGCAGTAGGGGACGCTCACCTAGAGACAATCTTTCCCACACTAGGAGATGCTCACCTAGAGACAATCTTTCCATCACCAGGGGATGGTCACCTATAGATAATGTTTCCATCACCAGGGGACGTTCACCTAGAGACAACCTTTCCATCACCAGGGGACGCTTGCCTAGAGACAATCTTTCCCGCACCAGGGGACGCTCACCTAGAGTCCATCTTTCCATCACCAGGGGACGCTCACCTAGAGATAATCTTTCCCGCACCAGGGGACGCTCACCTAGAGACAATCTTTCCATCACCAGGGGACTCTCACCTACAGGTAATCTTTCCATCACCAGGGGACGCTCACCTAGAGACAATCTTTACCGCACCAGGGGACGCTCACCTAGAGACAATCTTTTTTGCACTAGGAGACGCTTACCTAGAGACAATCGTTCCCACACCAGGAGACACTCACCTAGAGAAATCTTTCACGCACTACGAGATGCTCATCTAGAGACAATCTTTCCTGCACCTGGGGATGCTCACCTAGAGACAATTTTTCCCGCACCAGGGGATGCTCACTGAGAGACAATCTTTACCGCACCAGTGGATGCTCACCTAGAGACAATCTTTACCGCACCAGGGGATGCTCACCTAGAGACAATCTTTCCCGCACCAGGGGACGCTCACCTAGAGACAATCTTTCCCACACCACGGGACGCTCACCTAAAGACAATCTTTCCCGCACCAGGGGACGCTCACCTAGAGACAATCTTTCCCGCACCACGGGACGCTCACCTAAAGACAATCTTTCCCGCACCACGGGATGCTCACCTAGAGACAATCTTTCCTGCACCAGGGGATGCTCACCTAGAGAAAATCTTGCCGGCACCAGGGGACGTTCACCTAATGACAATATTTCCCGCAATAGGGGATGCTCACCTAGAGACAATCTTTCCCACACTAGGAGATGCTCACCTAGAGACAATCTTTCCCGCACCAGGTGGCCCTCACCTAGAGACAATCTTTCCCACAGTAGGGGACGCTCACCTAGAAACAATCTTTCCCACACTAGGGGATGCTATGCCTTTCTGCTGAGTGCCATGAACACTGAACACTGATTCCAAAAGGGATGCACTCACCATCGCTGACCTTAGGAGAGGTATGAGAATCTTTAATGTTCAGCAGAAGACCAAATGCCAAATTAAAACTTGAAAAATATATAATATATAATTGTGGTTGTCTCTGACTTCTCAGAAAACAATGGGGTATCCCAAGTATCTAAATTTGCCATTCAGAGATTCTGGCAGTCTTGGTTAGTCTCCATCCTGCCCCATGCTTGTGAGCTCTGCATATGGGTGGTTTGGTGAGGCCCATGTCTGCTTGCTCACATCTACAGATCACAGGTTAGCTCCTCAGCTCTCTGGTCCCAGTCTGCTCTTGCAGTGGTCTTGGATGCTTAAAAACGAATCTGTGTCGGCACATTTGTATTTCTTGATCTTTCTGTTGCGTTTGACACTCTTGACCATCTTTCTTATAGAACCATGTGTTCACTCTGGCACAGGTTGCGTGTTTTTTAACCCCATGTACCACTAACATTAAGGGTCAGATGTACAAAACCACATGCTTACGATTTCCTAATAGTGAATTTTAGCGATTCGCTATTCAGGAATTACAAACTGCGATGTACAACAGTGTGTTTGACACTGTTAGCAATTCACAGTAGTGGTCCTAAGATTCCTTGCTTGATTGACAGTGGCACAGGACCCATTCAACTGCCCCCATTTCCAGCTCCATGTATTGGTACACACCTCATGTTGCCGCTTACTAATCTTTGTGTGCACTGCCCTCAAACACTGGTTTGCTGGGTGGTGTTTTCCCCTATACCGTTTATTTTATACTACATTGTGTACACATCAACTAGTGTGTTGTGCTTGGGACCTTTGCTGGCCAAGGCTTCTTTGAGCTGCATTCATGAGTTGCTTTACTGTTGGAATACATTTTTGGTAGGAGTGCCTGTGGCTGTCCATGGTGTCAGGTCTTCAGGAAGCATGGGTCAAGGAAGTGACGGTGATCAGTGTTTTTCTCACTAGAACAGGCTGAATTGGCTCTGCTATTCAGGCAATCATTACACATTGGCAAGAATTCCCATTCTGGCCCAAAACTTGCTGTTTTCAGCAGAAACGAGAATTACAAGTTATTGGGCATTTCTGGCCACATATCCACCTACTTAAGCCAGGTACATATGTGGCAAGAAAACAGCCTGAAACTTCTGAAAACATGCAGAACTCAGGCTGGTAGTACTGATTTCTACATGCCACTCTATTACCTTTAGAGTCTGTAGTGGGATAACTCATAATCTCGCGGTAATTCCAGGCCCTTGTTTTACCGATACCTCTAAATCAGCAATTGTGGGTCCAATATTTACAACCAGAATTAAGGGCCAACTCGTAATAAGGGCCCCAATTGCAAGTCACGGGATATTGTATGGGGACACCTGTGCCTTTTTCCTTTGTCCTGGTGGTACTACAGTTGTTGTAGTACTGTTTGAGGCATCTGCTGTTGTTGATGGTTTTCTGATGCCTTACACTGCTGTTTTTGGACATATGTCTACTTTTTTTTATATAATGATTGGGGTAATTTTGGCGGTGTGATGTTGTTCCTCAGTCGCTGCTACTTTGCTGTGTATTTGTTTACTTCAATGCACATCACATTACATTTATTTCCTCAGTTTGCTCAGTTGTTGTAACCAGTTTTTTTGTTTTGATGGCCATTGGCTATTTTGTTGCTTCAGCTTTGATAAAAGGCCTCGATTGATTAACCAACTGGAAAAAAAGAAATTCAAATGGGTAAATAAAAATTCCACCCGCAGTCAGCAGATACCATTAGACAGCAATAGCCAGTTCCAAGATGCAACTGAAATCAATTGGATGTTTATCCACAGCAGTTTAAGGGATGTTCACCAGACCGTATACCAGCAACTAGATCCACTGGAAACCATTGAAACTGGGCAAATGTAATTTTCACTATCACTGCTAGGTACTGTATTGAGGAAAGAGGGTGAAACTCAGGGGCATATTTACTAACGTTTCATGCAACGCAGCTCGACAATGGAAGGTGCAGCACTGCGTTGTATGAAAGAGAGAGAGAGCAGAACAGGGTCATATTTTCAAAGATATAGCACAGTTCTGCTCTCTCCTAGTGCTGGCTACTTAGCACCATTGCAGACACCTTTGCATCATGGCACAAGGGTACCTGTGTTGTGGTCAAGATAGTTTTTGTGCAGGAATGGGTACTTTCCTGCACAAAAAATGAACCTTTGAATCGATTTCCCCCTTGTATGTGTGACTGCAGAATGCAGCACACATGCAAAGAGGTTCGACAGCACACATACAAAGAGGAAGTAACAAGGAAAAATAAAGATATTGTGACGCCAGTTTGAATTTGGTGCACCATTTTGACACAATGCCTTGTTTCCAAGTATTCGTAAATATGGGTTTGCCTCAAAATACATGGGTGGATGCACGGGAATGCCGATTCACCACCCATGTAATGCCTACCTGACGTAAGATAATGCAAGGCAACCTATGCTGTTTTTTGTTACTTTTTTTCCGAAGCCACGCAAATCAGGCTTTGTAAATCCCAAAATGGATTTTGCTTCAGGGCTGCGTCAAGAATATAGGCCTTTTTTTTGCATGCCATAACAACGCATGCCTTAACAACGCGGTCGTTACAACGACCGCGTTGTTATTTCGCATACCGTGTTACGACTTGCTTTTAGGGGGCGCTGGATGTTGGAATAGTATAATTTACTATTCCAACTCCAGTCTGTGCGGACACTAGGGAAGGTGTTGGATTTTAAATCCAACACCTTCTTCCCCCTAACGCAAGTCGTTTTTCCGACTTGCGTTGTAACGGAATGCGAAATAACAACGCAGTCGTTGTAACGACCGCGTTGTTATGGCATGCGTTGTTTAGCATGCGAGGTAAAGGCTGTTTACCCTGCGCCAATAAACTGATGGAGCCCCAAAGCAAAACCTTAGTAAATCTCAGTCTTGGTGAGTTCTTTACTAAGGCTTTGTGTGGGCGCTCACGCAGCGGAAATCAACACAAAACATTGCATAGATTTACTTTCCCTTATAAAAGCCTGCAACTATTGTTCTTCGTCTGTTCAACTGATCATTTTCCCTAAAAATGAATAAGAAAAATTATTTAAATCATAAAAGCCTGCAGCCACAGTGCTAAATTGCACCAAGCATGTCCCCATGCATCCCTTAGTAAATCTAGACCTTGAACTAAAGAGGTGATATACGAAAGGAATGAGTGAGCGCAACACGGTGGCCTGCCAGGTACATTGCTGAGTGAATAACCAGCTATGCAGACAAATTGGGGACTTAAAGCTTAAAGCAAAAAAAATGGCACCTCTCAGCAGCAATAAATTGACATTCATATAATAAAATAAAAAATGTAAATAAAAGCCAGACAGTTTCAGTGGAAAGCAAACCAGCTCTCAGCTAAGTTGTGCTTTTCTATATGTTCAGCAGTTCTATGCTGGATGGCTGCATCTCTTAACAGATGCTGTAACAGTCCTCAACATATACATGCATTAGAGTGCTGTGTCCACAGAAAGAGACCGCCTGGCTGTCTCTGGTCCCTGCGGGCTCTTGTCCGCCAGGGTTCGAGGCCCCACTTGGTCCGGCGGGTGCAGCGGGGAGTGCTCACAGCTCTCGTCACCTTCGCTTGATTCATGGGGGCGAAGGCTTCTTAAAATTAAATTCCACAAGGATTTAGGAAGCAAAGACTTTAAGTAAAGTGCGAAGTGTGTTTTCTTTTTTTCTTCACTCACTTCACAGGATCGGTAATGAGTGCCAGGAAGAAGGGCTGGGTTTGTCATAAATTCAGGGGACCTCGGAGGGACAGCTTTGTGTTCCCCTGGCAGGGCCAAGCTAAGAGCAAAATCAGCCCTGAAAGAGTGTTCAAACCACCCCCACATTGCAAGAGGGACAGAGGGGCGTATTTTGGCCATGGCAGCCACCCTACTCTGAAAGCAGACCTCTAGGCCTGAAGTCTACCAGAAGACAGAATGACCCCGGAACTCCCCACTTGCAGGCTCAGATTGGGAAGACGGGCAATGGGGCATTAGTCGATGGGCCGGTGCCCCAGGGTCACATGTGGGCCGGTTTTTTGAGGCCGCAGTAAACCGCCCCAAGAGACTGACTTTCTTTTCCACTCCAGGCAGGCCACTTTAATGTGGCGCCAGCATCACAGAGCACTCCCCTGACATGCTGTAAACTGAGGCTGGGGTCCAGGTGTTGCTTTAGCCTTTGGGGCATTCTCACGTTGGCGCACTGCCTCGCGTGCCCTTCCAGAAGCAGTGTTATCCCCCGCCGGGCCATCACTTTTAGGCCATGGCGGGTGCAGGGAGGGTGGGTTCTATGCAAGGGCCTCACAGGGGGGGCAGGTTTTGTTGGGACATTCTCACCTACCCCTCCCCACCCTTGAGCAGCAGCAATGTGCTTTTGACACCCTCCCTTGCCAGATAAATGCCCTGAGGCTATAATGGGCTGGGGAGGGGTTGAGTAAAAGAAGTGGCCTCCGTAGCAGCCAGGTGTTGGGACCCCAATCCCAGTGTCTATTAGGACTTGTTGGGGGAGAGGAGAGGGTTGCATAAAATTGCACTATGGTCAGAGTTGCAGACCTTGAAACTAGGTTCGAGTCCCAGCGTCAGCTCAACATCCTGTGATTCTGAGCAAATCACTTAATCTCTATACCAAAAATGAAAATGAATTTGATCTTGTGTAATGTAACTGGTGCTCATGTACATTGCTCCAATGACTTTGGGCCGAGTTCACAATATACAAAACTATAACAAAAAATAACCGGCCAGATTCCAGTGAGACTAAACAGATGGTGATCCATGAAAGGAACGATCAGGGAATGTGGGCCACTTTTTTGAGAGTGCCCTGGCCTAATTGTGATCCCAATCCGACGCTGCCCACTCGTATACTGAGAACAGCCAGGTGAACAAATTCAAAATGGCTGCCTGGACCTTTCAGATGAAGATTCAGGGAGTCAGGGTTGGGAGGGTCAGCCAATGCCTGCTAACATGAGGTGAGGAGGGAGTGAAATAGGTGTTAGACAGGGCTTTAAGTGGGCCAGGTACTGCCGGTGCTCAGCACTGTGGCGGCTCCTCCGCTAAGGCAGAGGAAAGTCCCCACACTGCTCTGTAAGCAGTTCAAAAAGGAAAAATAAACCAGTTGCGGGGGGTCTCAGGGGGAGTGTACTGTCATGAGAGGCCCGCTCGCCGATGGACGTCGGCTGACGGGGCGGGGTCAACTGACAATAAAGAGGGCGGTCTGTGGTTGGAGCGCGCTTCGCGTTCCGTCACAGATTTCCGCCGAGCCTTCCCCGCACCTCAATCCCCCTAAGACCTCAATCCCCCTAAGGCCTGGTTTAGGCTTAGCAGGATAACGTCTATGGAAAAACATCAAGAGCCAAGGAGCATGGACATGACAAGCGGGTTCCCAAGACCGTTCCTCAGGTCCATATCCTTTCCAATGTATCAGATACTGAAGCATGCGTCGCACTGTATGGGAGTCCACAATATAGTCCACCTCGTATTCAGGCTCGTCATCAACCAATGCAGGTGGAGGGTGTATACGGAGCATGGTTCCAGTAACCACATGCTTTAGTAGAGAAACGTGAAAAACCGGATGAATTTTCAAAGATGCAGGCAAGTCTAATTTCATAACAACAGGGTTCACCACCTTGGAGATGACATAAGGACCAATAAAGCGTGGTTTGAATTTTCTTGTTCCTTTTATATTGATGTTTTTTGTGGACAGCCATACTTTATCTCCAGACGCATAATCAGGAGACAGTCTCCGATGTTGATCTGCGTTATCTTTATACCTACTCTTCACTTCTTCTAGGTTTTTCTAGGCTTGAGTATGTATACCCTGAAGGGTGTTCACTAATTCCAAGGCTGCAGGAGTGGAAGAGGTAACAGAAGGAGACAAGAGCCCACAGCGAGGGTGAAAACCAAAATTGCAGAAAAAAGGAGAGAGACCTATGGAAGAGTGTTCACCATTATTATATGCAAACTCTGCAGTCAAAAGAAAGGTATCCCATTCCTCAGAATTGTGCAACAAGTGACATCTCAGGTATTGTTCAATGCATTGATTCACTCTCTCAGTCTGCCCGTCTATCTGGGGGTGATCAGCGGAAGAAAGTCTCACGTCTATTCGTAACAGTGTACCCAAACCCTTCCAGAATTTAGACACAAGTAAGGGGCCTCGATCGGATACAATAACGGATAGAAGGCCATGAATCCTGACTACATGCTGTAGAAAGACAGAAGCCAGTTCCTCAGAGTCAGGTAGACTTTTCAAAGGTATAAAATGAGACATTTTTGACAACATGTCTACAACCACAAAAATGACGGTATGTCCTTGCTTAGTGGGTGGAAGTTCAACAATAAAATCCATAGAAATGGAAAGCCATGGTGTAGGTGTGGGCATAGGCATTAACAGACCCACAGAGACTTGGTGGGAGCTTTTGCTTTGTGCACAGATATGACACTGCTGAATGTAAAGGTGAGTGTCCTGACCCAAGGATGGCCACCAAAAAGGACTTTTAAGTAAGGCAATGGTTTTCTTATAACCTGGGTGACCTGCTAACACATGCGAATGACACCAGTCAAGAGCGTGTTGCTGTAAGGCCTTAGTAGGGAGCACTAAGCCTCCTTGGATGTATAACAGAGTCTGAATTCTCACTCCCTTGTGTTTGTTTTCATACTCTTTTATTTCCTCTGTATCTTGTGCATGGAGTACCTCTTTCAGAAATGATTCTTCTGAACATATAACCTCCAAGATACGTTCGGGACTTATAATAAGGGGTTGGTTGTGAGGGTTCTGAATATCGGGTATATCATAGCTGTAGCGTGATAGGGTGTCTGCTTTACCATGTTTCTTGCCCGCCTGGAACTGAATAACATAATCAAAATTGCTGAAATAATGAGTCCATCGTAACTGTCGCATGGATAAAGCCCTAGCTGCCTTCAAGAATTGTAGGTTTCTGTGATCAGTGATAGACAGTAACAGTATACAAAGCCCCTAACAAATATTGACACCATTCTTCATAGACGCATTTAATAGCCAACAGCTCTCTGTCTCCCACCGAATAGTTCTGTTCAGTAAGTGTGAGTTTGTGTGAATAAAAGGCAACAGGGTGTAGTTGTCCAGTTTGTCTGTCTCTCTGGGATAATACGCCTCCAATGGCTATCTGTGAAGCATCTGCTTCTACTATAAATGGCTGAGAGGAATCAGGAGTTTTCAGGATAGGGGCTGTAATAAAAGCAGTTTTTAGAAACAAAAAGGCTTCCTCAGCGGCTGGCGTCCAAGAAAAGGTATCCCTTTCTTCAGGAGTTTTTTAATGGGAGACGCCGAAGATGCAAAGCCGTTAATGAAATGTCTGTAAAAATTAGCGAAACCCAGGAAACTCTGCACTCCCTTCACAGTGCTAGGAGAAGGCCATTTCGTAATAGCTGCAACCTTTTGGGGATCCATAGTCACCCCTTTCGAGGATAACACATAGCCCAAAAAGGTTACTTCAGGAACATGGAATTTACATTTGTACAGTTTGACATAGAGATTGTTGTCTCTGAGACGTTCTAACACAATTTTCACATATTCTATGTGCTCTCTGATGGTAAAGGAGTAGATCAAAATATTGTCAATGTGTGCTATGGCACTCACATCCAATACTTCTCTCAATACTTCATCAATGAAAAATTGAAAAGCAGCAGGGGCATTACAAAGCCCAAATACTCATAGAGTCCGAATTTGGTACGAAAAGCTGTCTTCCATTCATCTCCTTCTCTGACCCTGACTAAATGGTAGGCACCCCTAAAGTCCAGTTTTGTAAAGACGGTGGCGTCTTTCACCTGATCAAGTAATGACTGTATAAGGGGCAGAGGCTATCTGTTCTTTATTGTTAAACTGTTTAAAGCTCTACAGTCGATGCAACACCGAAGACCCCCTCCCGTTTGGGTATAAAAAAAAAGGGGAGAAGAAGCAGCTGACCTAGAAGGCCAAATAAATTCCTTTTTTAACATGTCATCCAGGTATTCCCTCAAATAGATATTCTCCTTCTCTGTCAGAGCATATATACGACTGCATGGGATTTTAGCTCCAGGTACTAAATCAATGCGACAGTCGTACAGACGATGAGGCGGTAGAACAGAGGCCTTCTCTTTGTCAAATACCTCTCGTAGGGGGTGATAGCAGGTAGGTACTTCAAGTAAGATAGAGTCAGTGGTCATGGCTATGTGTTGTGATGATGTAACACTCTTCATGCAGTGCAGCATACAGAAACCAGAAGTGAAAAGCAAGGATTGATCTAGCCAATTTATATCTGGATCATGTTTCATCAACCAAGGGATTCCTACAATAGCCTGAACTGAGGCGAGGAAATGAGATCAAATTGAACCGTTTCATGGTGACTATTATGTATGCAAATCTCTAATTCAGTAGTGGTATGCGTGACTGGTCCTGATGTTATTGTGCTCCCATCAATAGTTTTTACTATTTCTACAACTTTTTTGGGTTCAAAAGGAATTGCCATATGTTTAACCCAGGTGGAGTCTATAAAATTTCCTGGAGCCCCAGAGTCTAACATTACTTGGACCTCCACAGATTTATTTCCCTAGCTTATTTGTGCTTTCATAAAGAAATGGTGCAGAGGGGAAAAGGCAGGATTTTGGATTAACAATTGGGAGACTATCAAACCTGACCTACCCAAGCAACCTGTCTCCACAGTTCTCAGGTTTGCTAGTTTCCAGACTCGGAGCGTCTTTTTGGTTTAACAGGGCAATCTCATAAAAAGTGGCCTGCTCTACCACAATATAAACATAGTTTTTTGTCTCTGCGTCTCTGTCTTTCTTCGTCACTCAAGGGTCCTTTGATACTACCTATTTGCATAGGTTCAGGATTGTCAACGTTTTTGTCAGGGTCTGGCTTCCTTTCTTTAAATGTAAGGAACCTAGGGCCAGATGCATCAAGCTATTTTGCGATCGCAAACAGTGCGATTCGCAAAAAACGGGAGTTTGTGATCGCAAAATAGCAATAAGCAATGCATCAAACAAAATTCGCAGAATCTCCCTGGAATTCGCAATTTATTGTGATTACCTATTTTGCGATTTCCAAAACTGCGAATCCTTATTTGCGAATCGCAATTTCGAAGTCGGAAAGCTATGCATGAAAAATTGCAAATTGCGAATAGGCAAGAAATCGCAATTTTGCAATCGCAAAATACCACCAAATCAAACTAGGTGGTAACCAGGTGAAAACAATCAAATCAGGTGGGATACATTTGGGAAAGTATTTAAACAGGCCCAGAAGGCCTCAGAATGTTTCACAATGGCAGCGCTCTACGTCATGGCGAGGAGGATGAGGCTAAGAGCAGCAGCACAGAGGAGAAGGAGGATACAGGAGCGCATTTTCAGAGTGCGCGTTACTCTGTTGGGGCAGGCAGCGGAGGAAATCTATGACAAGTATAGATTAAATGCAGCAATGATACAAGATCTGATTGCAGAATTAGACCCACTACTGCGGTGTCAGACTCACAGGACACATGCCATCCCCACCCATGTGCAGGTCCTGTGTTCCCTGCACCTCCTAGCGTCAGGTAGCTTCCAGGGGGTAATAGCTGCAGCTGGAGGTGTATCCCAAAGTTCACTATCGCGTTTCTTTAACGCGTTCCTGGATGCTATGTTGCTGAGGATGCACCACCACATAAGATTCCCAAATACCCCACAGGAATTGCTTGAAACTAAAATGGACTTTTACCAGATAGCCAATATCCCCCCTGTAATTGGTTGCATAGATGGGACACATGTAGCTATATGCCCCCCCTCAGTGAATGAGTACATTTTCAGGAATAGGAAGTGTTATCATTCACTGAACATACAAGTGATATGCAATGCTAAGAACATCATCACAGACATAGTGGCAAGATACCCAGGGAGTACGCATGATTCCTACGTCTTCAGACACAGCGGCATACATAGACGTCTCCTTGGGGGTGAATTTGGTGAAGGATTCCTGCTTGGTAAACACATGTCACTCTCTTACACAGATAATCATTTCCGTGTGAGACATAGCAGTGACTAATCTATTGGCTGTTTCTCCATAGATGACAGCGCATATGCTGTGCGCCCATTCATCTTAACACCAGACCTGAATCCAAGTACACCAAGTGAGCAACGGTTCAATGCAGCACACAGGACAATGCGCAATGTGATTGAGAGGACCTTTGGACTGCTGAAATGTCGATTTCGCTGCCTACATAAAACAGGCGGTGTATTGCAGTACAGGCCAGACACCTGCTGTAAAATAGTCGCCACTTGCGCCATGTTGCATTACATAGCAACTGCCAGAGGCGTACCACTTGAACTATCGGATAGTGATCCCGACGAGGACGAGGAGACATTACAACCACAACAAGCAGGAAGTGCATCGAGGGCAGCTGAAGGAAGACAGCGACGTGCAGAAATTACACAGAATTATTTTTGAGGTGGGTATTTATCAAATCCAACACAACATTGTTGCTTTGACAACTAGATTTATTAAACCCAAAATCAAACAGTAGTGTTATTGCACACATGCGAGGCCTAAAAAATTATGATGGGTAGGCATAAATGTTTGTCATGGTACTTTACATCAGTCCAGACAAAAATAGTTTCTGGTTGCTTCACCAAAAACGAATCCTGGGGACGTGTCCACACTATTTCCTGCGTCCTCGCACTCCCTTTGCCCGTTCTGGGTGCTCAGACACATCCCTTTGAGGGCTCTCTGATGCTGGGGTATTACGTGTGCTGCGCCTCCTGCTTTCCGTCACTGTGCCAAGCTGCTACTGCAGCTGGAGGCATCCGCACTATCCCCCCCACCCATGACACTACTGGCAGCAACAAAATTGCTTTGCATCTGCTCCACAGCATTTGTGACTTGGATCAGTCCCTTGGCGACATCTCCGCAGCAATGGCTCATTTCCAACTGCATGCCTATTGCACGTCGGGATAGTTGTGCAGTTGTTGTGCTAAGCCGGTTGATGGCCCTAGTGTACCCATCCAAGCGTCCAAGAAATTAGTGGTGTCTTTTGCGATGGGACACCTGATCATCTTTCAACACTTTGCATAGGTCCCCGAGTGCAACAGTCATCTCACTAAATTGTTCATTGCTTTCCCTGCGACCTTCCTGCACAGCTTTTGTGAGATGCTTGATACTGTCACTCATCTCCCCCATGTTGCTTGCAAGAGTGGAAAGATTTGCCTGCATTAACTGCATGTGTTTTACTTGCAGGCGCTGTACCCTTAACATGCCATTCTCTAGACCAGCGTAGGATGTGGAACTCTCGCCTTCGTCAGCTCTCATCATTGCAGCTGCTGCGTCTCCTGATTCTCATGTTCCTACATTGCAGCTGTACACGTGGTCTTGCTGTGGGTGTATTCACAGGCTGTGCTGTTGTAGGCTCAGGTTGTCCCTCATCCCCTGTTTCAAGTGCAGGCAATGGGGCCACTGTGATCCTGCGTCTTTTTGGAGCTGGTGTTGTGGGTGCTGGTGAGACTGCTATGTCTTCTCCTGACTGTGACTCACTCTCTGGGGGTGCATGTCCTTCACTGTCCTCTGACTCCTGCTCACGTGCATCTGTGAAATTGAACAGTGCAGAACTAGTTAGCATATTTGGACATGTTATCACTTTTGCCCATTGTATTGTTGAATAAAGTTTTTTTGACAAACACAGTGTGTGGAGACTGACTTGCCTGTCACAATTGATTGAAACTATTCTGTTTTGCTACCCACCAGCCTTCCATTGTGGTATTGCTGACTACAATTCCCATAATGCATTTGTGTGTTACAAGTAAAACATGGTCTGGAATACTATGTTCTACACTAAGCCAGATCAGACTTACGCAGTTTGTTTGTTAAAACTAAAATTTGGATGTTGATTTGCATGCATCTTACCTTGGGAGGTACTGGGTGCTGTTGAGGAATCTATTGTAGTCACTCCAACAACTGCCTCCGGCTGCAGGGTGGACTCTACAAGGTCCTCCATGGCTGTGGGTGATGTTTGGGTGGATGGCCCGCCTCCTGTTTTTTTGGCTTCAGCAAGCCTTTCTGCAACCCTTTCTTTGGCACGACTCAGCAGGTCATACCACCTTTTACGCAAATCCGAGATGCTGCGCTGAGAAACTCCCACTGCATTTATTTTTCTTTGCATTCCCAGCCACAATTTTCGTTTTTCAGACTCTGGGACCTGCAGTGACTGTTTCCCAAACAGTTTTTCATGGCTCCTCACCACTTCTTCTATCAGTATCTCCAACTCCTTTTGACTAAATGAAATTTTCCTTTTGCGCTCCTTCTGTGGTGTTTCTGAAGCCATGCTGGTAACTGCACCGGTTTTAAAGTTCCAAAGTTTTCTGAAATGCTGTTCTCCAACAGTCTGCTTCCTCCTCCTTACTCTCAGCACACAGGTAACAGCATGGGTGTGGTCAGTTCCTGATTCTGACATCATCATGCTGAATGGTATTATGGGAATCGCTATTTGCGACTCGCTAATAGCATAATCGCAACAATTGCGAGTCGGTATTTCAGAATCACAAATAGCGATTGCGAATATTACCGACTCGCAAAATAATAGCGATTTTTTTGATGCATTCCAATTTGCGATCCACAAAGTGCGATTCGGTAAAATTCGCAGTTTGGGATTCGCAAATCGCAATGCTGATGCATATGCCCCCTAGTCTCAGAACGGCCCTTTTCTCATTTTCGCTCATGTAGTCTGTAATCCAGCTTGACCACCAAATCTATGAGAGCGTCACAAGAGTCAGGGGGGTCCACTACTTGGGCCAAAACGTCTTTTAACTCATCTTTCAACCCTTTGTAAAACAAAGTACTGCGCTTGTACTCAGGCCATCCTGTCTCAGCAATTAACCTATTGAAACTGGAGATATAAGTGATGAGATCCTTTTATCCCTGTTTTAGGTTCAACAATTCGGTATCTACTGATTGCATGAATGAGTGTCTATCAAACAATCGTCGTAGTTCTTCTTTGAAGGACATGTAATCATACAACAAAGGGTCATTATGTTCTACTAAGGGAATAGACCACGTTACAGCCGTTCCTCCCAAATATGACAAAACAAAGGCTACTTTTGACTGCTCTGTGGGGAAGAAAGATGCCTCGCACATAAAATGCAACTGGCATTGGTTGATAAAAGTAGCAAACTTAGCAGGATCCCCTACAAATCGTTCTGGTGGTGCTAACGGTATAGAAGAGGGGGTGAAAATGTGATATACTGGTGACACATCACTAGAAGAGGAAGGCTGAGGTGCGAAGAGATTACTATGGGCGCCAGACGCAGTGTCTGGTGAGGGCGCAGTTTGGGTGGCGTGTTGTAAGGCATCCACTCTAAGAGTCAGGGCCTGTGTTTCTTTTTGCAGGTTCCCTATCATGTGTGCGACATCAGCCAAAGTAATCTGGCGTATCTCCATCAAGCCCAGGCAGAAAATATACGTGGGCTTCGCGTTCTGTGGAGCTCACCTGGTGTCTCCGCAGAGGCGAGATGGACGAACAGATGCTGGATCCCAACTTCCCTCACCCACCCAATCAGCTCAACAGTCAAAGCTAAATAGGTGAATGTGGGGAAGAGGGGAAAACAAAACAAGGAAAGGGAGAAGGAGTCGAACACGATGGCACTATATTCCTACGGAGTTGACTGCAGACACATCCTATATAAAAATAACATAGGGTAAGTATAGTCATGCATACAGTGGAAAGACGTATACATAGTAATGTGATGTGATATACCTGATGAACATCCCTCTTCCAATTCTTTTGAAGAAATAGATGTGCAGGGTTTAACTTAGAATTTGTTATGTCTGAAAACAAGAAAGGTACTAAGCATTAACATTAGGGCTGCAGCATATGGTATTTAATTTATGGAAAAGTGAACAGTACTAACCTTAACAAAGGCCACCATAATATCCACCAGACCCAAAAATATATCTATCCTGATAATACTAGGAAAAAACCAAAAAACATATTTTCCTAGACAGGATAAAACCAGAGAAAAGCTACAAAAAAGTTTTGGGTCAAAAATTAGAATAGGCTATCCTTGGTGTTCAGAAAATTAACCTATTTCTACTTTCTTAATATTTTTAGCATAAGAACAAATGCAGAGAAATCAAGAAGAGGCTCTGAAACTGCACAGTGTGGCAAGCCAGACATCAGATAAGTAAAATATATACAGGAACACTAGTCATCAATACTACCGTGAATTTAATAGGCGAGGATACTTTACATAAATTCTTCACCTATGCTTTTCCAAACAGGTTTTGGTGAAGAAAACATGAAGTCTGAAACTGCTGTCCTGGAGAAGCAGAAAGCGCAAGGAAGCCTGGCGAGGGAATGCCAAGAACAGCTGATGCCCCAGAAGGAAGACCGCAATCCGGAAGAGAAAGCTCCTCCCGTCGCAGGACGAACGTGCCGGAGACGTCTCCTCAACCCGACAGCGAAACTGCAGTGAGGAAATCAGGTAAGTGCGGCCAAGGACTGAGGCGCGGGGAAGGCTCGGTGGAAATCTGTGCCGGAACGTGAAGCGTGCTCCATTCTCAGACCGCCCTCTTTATTGTCAGTTGACCCCGCCCCGTCAGCCGACGTCCGTCGGCAAGCGGGGCTCTCATGACATGCTCCAAGTGTGGGGCTTCACACCCAGCAGCTTCCTGCAACGGAATGCAAATGGCATCTCCCCGTTCCAATACGAAGCAGGATAGTTGAGCACTGTCCAACAGACATGGCCCCTCCCCCCAAAACCACCCCCTCCACCCCAAACAGCAACACAGTTACCACCAGCACAGGGAAGGGCTCATTACCGGTAATCCTGCGCAACCTTCTCCCACTGCTCAGAAAATACCCCAACACCAAAGACGGTTTACTGTTAGAGAATGGATTTGTGGAAGGCTTCAGGATACCCTACGTAGGTGCTCTGGGACGCAGGGATGCAGACAACATGAGGTCTGCTCGGGAGCTTCCGTCCGTAGTACAGGAGACGATCTCTAAGGAACTAGCATTAGGGCTGGTGGCGGGCCCATGTCATTCCCCCCGTTGGACAGTTTTGTTGTTTCACCCCTGGGAGTGGTCCCCAAGAAGGAACCAGGGAGTTTCAGATTGATCCTCCACTTCTCATACCCCGAGGGCAATTCAGTTAACCATTGGCTGGAGGGTGGATTGTGTTCCATCACATACTGCTCTTTTGATGTGGCGGTGGACATTGTAAGGAGAGCTGACAAGGGGGCGTGGTTGGCAAAGACAGATATTGAATCAGCATTCCGTCAGCTGCCTGTGCACAAAGACAGCCACCACCTTTTAGGTTTCAAGTGGGCGGGACTAATTTATTACGATATGTACATGCTGTGAGAAGCTGGGTTTCTGTTGCAGTACCCCCCCCCCCTTTTTTGCCAGACTACTGATGCACTTTTGACTTGATGTGCCCTGGGTCCCTGCAAATCAGATTCCCTGGGCCTGTGTTCTTTCCCCAAAACTGTACCAAATTGGCATTCTGGCCACAGGTCAGCCCCTTGTAAATGGTACCACAGGTACCCAGGGCACTGTGACCAGGGAAGACCTCTAAGGGCTGCAGCACTTATTGTGCCACCTTAGAGGCCCTGTACCTTTACACTCACACACTGCCTTTGCAGGCTGCGTGTCTTGGTGCAGAACAAAGTGAAGAGTCGACATGGCACACACCCCTGTGTGCCATGCCTACAAGCCACTGCCCTGGCATAGATCAGTCACCCCTCTAGCTGGGTGCAATATACCAGTGGTGAGGGTACAGGTGCATGAGCCCTGTACCCCTACAGTGTCTAAGTCCATTCTTAGACATTGTAAGTGCAGTGTTGCCATTTAGAGTATATGGTGCTGGGAGTTTGTCATTACGAACTCCACAGCACCATAATGGCTGCACTGAAAACTGAGAAGTTTGGTATCAAACTTCTCAGCACATTAAACCCACACTGATGCCAGTGTGGGATTTAATGAAAAATGCACACAGAGGGCATCTTAGAGATGCCCCCCTGAAAAACGACCCACCACTAGTGTCCAGGCTGAGTGGCTGCTTTCAGCTGCCAACACCAGACATGTTTCTGGACCCCTGGGTCGAGAGCCTGCTGCTCTCGGGGGCCTGAAACAATGCACATCCTGGGACGAGGTGCCAAGCCTCCTCCCCCAGGATGGGCAGGGTTCACGAAAGAGGAGCTTCAAAGGCTTGCCACCTTTGAAAGCTTCCCCAGGCCACTTGCTGCTTGCAGCAACTGGTCCCCACTGGTTCTGACCCCCACTTTGGGCGGGAGAACCGGCGGGAAAAACAAGTGAGGAAGAGAGGTGTGCCCACCTCTGCCAACTCCACCCCTCAGGTGGGGGAGGCGAGGTGAAGCACAACTCTCAGTCCCCGCCATCTTGCAGATGGGGGAACTTAGCCAGCCAGGGAAAGGCTTATGCCCCCCTCCCACTGGAGGGTGGCATAATAGGGGGTGTACCCACCACAGGGAAGGGACCTATTGGTCCCAACCTTTATACCAACCCATAACGCCCCTAAATCTAGTATTTATGCACCCCTGAACCTTGCTTCCTCAGACAAGAACCTGCAAGAAGAAAAGAAGAAGAAGGACTGAACAGCCGTGCCGAAGCTAACAAGAGGAGGACGCCCACTGACTTGGCCCCAGCCCTACCGGCCTGTCCCCACCTCGAACCTGCTCCAGCGAAATCTCGGTGTGTCCTGCAGCCAGTAACCTCAAGAAACCCGGAGGACCTGCCTGCCTTCAATCCTAAAGACTCTGTCTCCCGTGAACACCGGATTTGTTCAAACAGCAGACTTCAGCTCCGCAAGGATCCGCGGGCCTGCACCACTCTGCACCCGACGCCCACGGCCCGATGTCGAGTGGCCCAACACCAAGAGGAGGTCCCCCCGGCGATCCTGAACCGAGATCCGGTGACCCCTGACCTGCCTCAAGCCTCCAGCCGACGCCTGCAGCCTCAAACCGGAAGGTCCCCCCAACCGCGACCAGGAGCTGGTAAGAAGATACGACCCTAAAAGGCACCCCTGCACCCGACGCCCCATGGCCTTGGGTGCCCCAACCGACGATGCCTAACCAACCCCCAAGATCCCAACTTACCTCTCCAAGTGGTGGTCGCACCCAGAAGACCTTCGTCCCCGAGCCTGCAGTGCTTTTGCAAACCGGACACTCCCCATTGAAAGCTACAGGGCTTCCGACGCCAAAACAGCACTCTGCACCCGGCCGCCCCATTGCCGCTGAGGGTGCATCTTTTGTGCTGGCCTAAACCCCCATTTGCCCTGAGCTTAAGTCCAGGAGCTTTGCTCCCTCAACCCAGTGGCCTGCTTGTCAGCAGCCACCAACCGGAGGCCCCCTACCCCCCATTGGATAACATTGGGCCTCAGCACTCTGCACCCGGCCGCCCAGCCGCCCTAGTGCCGCTGAGGGTGTAACAAGAGTGCATCCTTGACTCTGGGGGACCCCTGAGTCTAACCCCAGAACACCAACTCCCACAACCAGGTACTTACCTTTAAACCGATAACACTATTTTACTCCATAGGATAACATTGACTGTTTTTCTATGAAAAGTTTCTAAGTGTGGAGTTGGCAAACCTAAAGACATTCTTTAAATTTGTACTAACTAACAAAAACGATTTTACTTACCTGTTTACAGGAAATGTCCCAGTGTAGTATCCAGGTTTACTACACTGTGTAAGAAAAGTAATCTTAAAAGTAACTTACCTGTAATTTTACTAGAAATCCTATACAAAGTATATGTACTGTATTCTGAAAAGCATTGCATTATCAGTGACACTACTGTAATCAAACCAAAGTACATTTACAATTGCAATTCAAACTATTTACAAAACTGCATTACTACTGTAAAGTATTTATTGCTTACCTGTGCCAGGCTTGCTTGGTTCTAGAAAATAAAATAACTAAAAGAATATTTTTATACAAAAACAATTGGTCTGAAGTTCAGTCTTAAAGTGTGTGAATTCATTTGCTGACTGAGTGGGTACAACAAATGCTTAACACTGTCCTCTGATAAAGCCTTACTGCTTGACCACACTACCACAAATAGAGGGTGAGGTGCTATCTACTTTACCTCTGCCTACCTTTTGGGTTCCACTGGTGCACACTATACCTCACTTTGGTATAGTATATACAGAGCCAGCTTCCTACACATGCCAATGGGCTGCTCAGTGTCCTGCGCCTACTTTGAGGCCTTCAGCTGCTTCCTGCAGTGGGCACTCCAATGGTCGCATGGGATGAGGGGGGTGACACCCTACCTGGATGATTTCCTGTTCATTGGGGAGGAGGGGACACAAGACTGCACAGTGGCACTGCAAAAGTTCCATGGCCTGACTGTTCAGCTAGGGGTCCCCTTGCCGCCTGGCAATATGGCAAAGGAGTCGCTGATGGCCCATGCAAGAGTATACTTACCATACCCGCAACCCCCGGACACCAATGTAATTGAAACAACTCCTGTATTTCTTTGGGATAGGAGGTCGTAAGACCCCCAGGCCGTATTTATTAACAAAATTAAAAAACCACACATTTATAACTTTTTACACAGTAACCACATTATTTACAATTTTTGTTACATCTTTGGTATCCTAGCCTTAACATCAATTCTAGTACATGTGAATCACAAGCATAACTAGTCTGTTCCTGTGCAACCAAGCAAATTATTACGTGACGATTCCGAGTGAGATCAAGACTGGCTCTGCCCCTTCTTTGACCCTGGTGAGGGCCTCCTTATGGGAGGAGTCCGCTTTCCCTCTCCCGTCCGTCCCAACGGGGAGGGCTCCAATGTCATCGAAGAAACCTATGCAGGAGGCCCGGCTGCCCTTAGTATACCTACCGCGGTGCACCCCCTACACCCAGGTTTGTCATCCCCCAAGGGCCAGTGCTAGGTTATGCCCAACTGCGCATGCACGGGTAGCTGCTAGGTAAAGGACCGCGTCAGCGATCGCCCAGAAACCCCCAGCTCCAGCGTAAGCCAGCGGCAATGAGGTGTCCAGCGGCCGGATCCCCCTAACCTCTTCACCACCTGCATTGATGAAAGAAAAAGGAGGGGGTAAGGCACCAAAAACACCGCACAGTGACCTTTACAACATGTTCAGTCTCACATATCTTTTGTAGCAATCCGACTTCCAATGGCCTATCCTTTGCACCACCTGTCCTGCCAAACCCATACTTGCGACAGTTGTCGCTGCGCCAATACGAAATTAATGGGAACCATATCCAGCAGGGTCCAAACCTGCTGCCCCCAAGGCCGCCTTGAGCACCTTAGTGAATTGGAATCTAGTTAAAGGTGTCCCATCCAAATGCAACAAAAGAGGGCCACCCATACACCCCCCACGGTGAGCCAGAAAGGATTCCAAATTGCTGAGCGGACAACAACAGTTCCCCGTGGCTCGGTGCAACAATATGTGATTCCCCCTACCCATCTGATCAGTTTTGGACTAGGGAATGGTAATTGCCAGCAAGCCATTGGGCCATTGTATGTCCTTGCACTGCAGTCCTCCCTTCCTATCCTTTTTGCTCTTAGCCACCATGTCGCTCACCGTTTATATAGTGGTCCGGGGCAGTGAGTGCGGCAACCAATCTGCGCCGCCCTCAACCGGAAGGACGGGCGACCCCGTCCCCCCGTTCGCCCCCAGCTCCCCGCCATATCGCCGGCTCCCCCCATGGAGGGGAGAGCCTCTGTTAGACTGAGGGCCCTGTGCAGGTCCTGACGTTTCTGGGCATAGAACAAGACACTGTGATGGGTGTGTCCAGACTCCCTTTGGGCAAGGTGAAGGCACTGATTCAGGACATCCAGACAGCATTGGCAAAAGACAAAGCCACCTTGGGCACCATTCAGAGCCTACAGGGAAAACTGAATTTTGCTGCAAGGGTGATCCTAGCAGGTAGGGTTTTTGCCAGAAGGTTGGCCAAGGCCACCGCTAATATGAGACGGAAACACAACCTAGTCAGACTCAGTAAAGGTATGAAACAGGTCCTCATAATGTGGGCGGAATTCTTGGACAGCTTCAACTGGACGCAATAATGGGGAGTGAGTGGTGCGCACAGAAATGGTCCAACTCTTGGCCAAAAGGCAGATCACAGCCAATGTCATGGTCTTGGAATTATTCCCTGTAGTGGCGGCACTTCACCTATGGGCAGTGGCACTGTCGGCAAAAAGGGTTTTGGTTTGGTCAGATAACATGGCGGTGCTGCAGGCCATAAATTCGCAATACGCAAAATGGTAGCTGAGGGAACTGGTGTGGGCTTGCCTGCATAACAATGTTGAATTTTGGGCACAACACATTCAAGGGGTAAAGAATGTGGCAGCTGATCCTCTCTCTTGTTTTTAGTGGCTCAGTTTTCGGGAGGCTTGGCAGCAAGCGAGAGCAGAGGTGACACTGCTCCCTCCACACCTTTGGCACCTATTGCAGTGGACCAGCGCTTAATGGAACTGGGTGAGCTGTCGCCCTCGGGACAAGGAGGCAGTACAAGACCTGCGTCTCCACATTCCGCAAGGTGTGAGAGGCATGGGGTGGGGATAGAACACCACTGGAGTCCAAGGTGCAACATTTTATTCAATGGATCAGGGCAGGAGTCATTCCTGGATCATGGGACACTTAGCAGCAGTTAGCCACCATGCCAAGGGCGGCACTGAAAGGCTGGGTCAGAGGAGAAGCACGGGCACCAGATAACAGGTCACCCATTGAATTCCACATCCTACAGGGAATGATAGATTGTGTTCACAGGGTTACATATTCCACCTATGAGGCCAGCTTATTCGCAGCAGCATTCAGCCTGGCATTTTTGGCGGCCTTCAGAGTCAGCGAGTTGGTGGCTAGATCAAAGAGAGATGGGTCAATGGATGCCATATGCAGACAGGACATCAGTGTGCTAGGGGGTGCCTTAAGAATAACATTGAAAAGATCCAGGACCGATCGGGGGGCATGGAAAAGTCATAGTGCACTAGCCCTTGGGCAGCAAGAGTTACTGCCTGGTCAGGTTGGTCATAGACTTCATGATGCTACGTCCCAACACAGGGGGTTACCTGCTAGTACATGCAGATCTCTTGCCTCTCATGAGATACCAGTCTGAGCAAGTGATGAGGTTGTATTTAGAAATGTCAGGAAATTCAGGGGCTGGCAAATGATACTCTAGCCATTCCTTCCGAATTGGAGCAGTCACTATAGCCTTCAAGGTGGGAATCCCCCCGATCAATCAATCAATCAGGGAATTGTAAGCGCGCTACTCACCCGTGAGGGTCTCAAGGCGCTGAGGGTGGGGGGGTCCGCAGATCTGTTTAGCCGAAGAGCCAGGTCTTGAGGGTCTTCCTGAAGGTGTTCAGGGAGGGGGCGCGTCTGATGTCTGCCGGTAACTCGTTCCAGGTCTTGGCTGCAATGTGAGAGAAGGATCTTCCGCCTGCTCTGGCTCTGTGGATGCGCGGGGTTTCGGCCAGTGCGAGGTTGGAAGATCGGAGGTTTCTTTTGGGTACGTGGAAGTTGATTCTGTCGTTGAGGTATTTGGGTCCGTTGTTGTGTAGGCATTTGTAGGCGTGAGTGAGGATTTTGAAAGTGACTCTTTCTCCACGGGGAGCCAGTGGAGACTTCGTAGGTGTTGGCTGATGTGTTCATGTCGGGGGATGCCGAGGACGAGTCTGGCGGCCGTGTTCTGTATTGTTTGGAGTTTGCGGAGTAGGGACGTGTTGATGACAGCGTAGATTGTGTTTCCATAGTCCAGTCTGCTGGTGATGAGTGCGTGGGTGACTGTTTTCCTTGACTCAGGCGGGATCGACTTGAAGGTCTTGCGGAGGGTGTTGAAGCAGCTGGAGGTGACGGCGTTGACCTGTCGGTTCATGGTGAGTGATGAGTCGAGTACGATGCCGAGGTTCTTGGCGTGGTCTGAGGGGGTAGGTGGGCTTCCAAGGGCGGTCGGCCACCAGGTGCTGTCCCATGCAGAAGGGGTGGTACCGAGGACGAGGACTTCTGTCTTCTCAGCATTGAGCTTCAGGCAGCTGTTGGTCATCCAGACTGCGACGTCTTGCATTCCTTTCTGGAAGTTGAGTTTGGCAGTGGTGGGGTCTTTGGTGAGGGAGAGGATGAGCTGGGTGTCGCCGGCGTAGGATATGATGTTGAGGCCGTGTTGTCGGACGATGGCTGCGAGGGGGGCCATGTAGATGTTGAAGAGGGTGGGGCTCAGTGATGAACCCTGTGGGACTCTGCAGGTGATTTTCGGTGGGTCGGAGAGGAAGGGTGGGAGTCTGATCCTTTGGCTTCTTCCGGTGAGGAATGATCGGATCCAGTCCAGGGCTGTTCCTTGTATGCTCTGCGTCGTGTAGTCTGGCGACTAGTGTGCGGTGGGAGACGGTGTCGAAGGCCGCTGATAGGTCGAGTAGGATGAGGGCTGCGGAGTGGCCTTGGTCCAGGAGGGTGCGGATGTCGTCTGTGGCGGCAAGTAGGGTGGTCTCTGTGCTGTGGTTGCTTCGGAATCCGGATTGGGACGGGTCGAGGACGGCGTTCTCTTCAATGAATCGTGTCAGTTTCCTGTTGACTGTTTTCTCTGCAACTTTGGCTGCGAAGGGGAGGAGCGAGATGGGCCGATAGTTCTTGAGGTCGGTGGGGTCAGCTGTGGGCTTCTTGAGCAGAGGTCTGACTTCTGCGCGCTTCCAGTCGTCTGGGAAGGTGCCTGTTTTGAAGGTGGTGTTGATGGTGCGTTGTAGTTCGGGTGCGATGGCGGCCGCAGCTCTGTGGTAGATGTGAGGGGGGCAGGGGTTGGTGGGGGCCCCAGAGTGGATGCTTTTCATGGTCGAGGCGGTGTCTTCGGCCGTGATCGGTGTCCAGTTGGAGATAGTGTGCTGGCTGGTGTTTCTGGGGGGTGGGGGGCCGTCTGTGGCACCTGGTGGATGGTCGATGAAGTTGTCATAGAGGTTTTTGATCTTGAGGTGGAAATAAGTTCCAAGCTTGTCGCAGAGGTCTTGGGTGTGATGTCAGTGGCTTCGCTGCGTGGGTTGGTGAATTCCTGAATGACACTGAAAAGTTCCTTGGAGTTGGTGGAGTTGGCCAGGATTTTGTTGTGGATGAAGTTCCTCTTGGTTGCTCTGATCTGGTTATGGTAGTCCGTCAAGGCGTCCTTGTAGGTGGTGTGGTTTTCGGTTGTCTTGGTGTTTCTCCAGTTCTTCTCCAGGCGACTGCAGGTGCGTCTGGCTTCTTGGAGAGCGATGGTGAACCAGGCGGCTTTCCTGGGGCGTTGTCTGTCGGGATTGCGTAGCGGGGCGAGCTCGCCTGCGCAGTTGAAAATCCAGGTGTGGAGTTCTCTGGCTGCGTTGTTTGCGTCATTTGCGTCGGGTGCCCAGGTGTGGTTGTCTCGGGTGAGGGTGGAGTTAAGTTGCTCATCGGTAACCTTGCTCCAGTTCCTTCGAGGTGGGCGTGCGGCTGGTTTGGGTGCCTTGGGTTTGTTGATGGCGAAGTGTACGCAGTGGTGGTCAGTCCATGGCGGCTGCGTTGTGTGGCTGAATTGGACGCTGTTTCCTGCCGCGAAGATGGGGTCGAGGGTGTGTCCTGCTCGGTGGGTCGGTGTGTTGAGTTGTTTAAGTCCGATGCTGGCAAGGTTGTCACGAAGGATAGTGGAGTTGGGGTCGCTGGGGTTGTCGAGGTGGAAGTTCAGGTCTCCAATGAGTATGTAGTTTGCTGAGGCGATGGCGTGGGGTGCGATGAAGTCGGTGATGGTGGTGGTGAAGGGTGTTCGGGGGCCGGGGGGTCTGTAGATGAGGGTTCCTCGGAGTGTGGCTTTGGGGGTGGTCTAGATCTGGAAGTGCAGATGTTCGGCGGAGGGGAAGGTTTCGCTGGAGGTGGTGAGGCGGAGGGTGCTCTTGTGGACGATGGCGAGGCCCCCTCCTGGGTGGTTGGGGCGGTCTTTCCTCTGGATCTTGTATCCATCTGGGATGGCGGTGCTGATGTCGGGGGCGGAGGATGCGTTGGTCCAGGTCTCTGTGAAGAAAGCGATGTCGGGCGAGAGAGAGTCGAGTCGGTTCCAGATTTCCATGGCGTGTTTGTGTACGGAGCGTACATTGAGGAGGATGCATTTTAGGGTGTCTCCGGTGCTGGCGTCGGCGGTGTTGGAGGCCGGGGTGGCGGTGAGGGTCTGGCGGCAGTGGAGGCAGGAGAACTGGCCATGGGTCATGTTCGGCGAGGCCTGTTGGCATTCTCTAAGTCTTCCAGGGTTGAGTGCGAGGAGTGTGGTGGTGTCGTAGCGATGGGTAGTGGGAGGTCCAGAGTTCCTGGCACTGGCCGCGGTCGGGTCGCGGACGGGCGCAGACGGGCTTGCCTTTGGCGCGCCGGCAGCGCACCGGCGGCGCGACCGCTGCGCGCAGCTGAAATTAAGTAGGGGAGGTGGAAGGGAGGAGAGGCTGGGAGGCGGGAGTGGGGGAATTCCAGAGGGGAATTCCGGGGAGGAATTCCGGGGGGGGAGGGGCCGCAGGGGCAGCAGCGGCGAAAGGAACAGGCAGGCACGAGAAAATAAAAACAGTGGTGGAATTAGAGCAAGACACAGATGAGCACAATAACAGTGTCACAACAGGGAAAAATTAAGAAAAAAACGGCTGAGAAAGGTTACGGTGGTTGCAGGCAGTCTGGTCCCAGTTGGAGCGGGCAGAAGGCGCAGGAGCGGGCAGCAGCCTCGAACCTCCCAAGGAGGAGGTCGGGGTCTGGAGGCAAGAGACGGCACAGGGGAGCTGCGGGGAGAGAGTGGACCTAGACCGAGGGTCGGAGGTCTTACTCACATTAAGAAGGTAGGGCGCTGAGACTCTGAGTGCTATAGGCCTTATATTCACCCATGAAGGGGCAGAAGGGCACAAAGGTAGCAAGCAGTGTAAATAGTGTGTGAATTGGAAAAAGTGTGTTCTGGTTTTGGTGTGTTTCTTTAATTTCATTTAATTGTGGACCTGGTGGTATAGAACCCAGAAGGGATTAGCCCGGTGTTCATGTAGTGTATTATGCGTGCAACAATTAAACGGTGTATACAAATGCGCATTTCTTTATTTCATCAGAGTTCAAGGTATGGGTGATTGGCAACTCATTCTTCGCTAGGGTGGCGCAATGGGCATAGCCCAGGACCTGGAGGCAAGGGTTCAACCACACGCAGATAGCATGGCTGGGATTACCGGGCATGCGATGGTATAGCTTGCTCAATAAGGTGCAGCAGAGTCTAGCTGGGGGGGGGGACCCTTCCTCACATGTAAGTTATCCACCTCGGTGGCAACAACCTTATGTCCATGGGTCACTGTGCGCTAACAAAGGCTATGAAATCCACTATGGGCGGGATCAGCAAATGCATGGGGCACTGACAGTTATGGTGGTCCGAGATTATCCAGCGAAGGGTCTGGCATGGGGCCAGGTCGGGGGAGGCCATCGAACATTCCAGCAAAAGAGTGAATAGTGCCATGCGTAAGTTCATCGTACAGAAGGGTTTTGGCTTCATAAGGCATGGACTGTTAAACACCAGCACCAAGGGGTACTTTGAGAAGGATGGGGTACACCTGTCAGAGGTTGGCATGGACATGTTCCTGTTGGATCTGGGGGAAGCACTGGTAACAGCGGGTTGTAAGTGAATCAAGTTGCCTGCCTTGGTGGAGGAGCCCTGGATGTGACGACTGCCACATCCAGAGCGATGGCGGAGTTACAGGGCGATTCGGAGGCTGAATCCTAAATAGGGGTACCCTCTCAAGGAGCACAGCAGGGGTGCCCTGGTCCAAACCCCAGGAGTCTTTACGACAGGACCCTGTTAGTCCTTCGGGCAGTTGTAAGCCTGAGCAACCGGGGGCTTGCCTTGCAACGCTGCACCGCTAAAAAGGCATGAGTAAAGTCATGGACCGATGGTCCTCGGTAATTAAGGGGGGAAATTCCCCAAATAAATGGTAGCACCGATTGGATTGGACAAGATGCTGTTTGGCTCATCAGGAGGTTACTCACCGCTGCCTGCCCTTGGATCCCCCGTAAGTTAACCCACCACGCTAGCATACTTCATGTAGGAAATAAACCTGCAGCAAACTGTTTATCCAACAAACCGTGTGTGGAGTGATTATTTATTGCAGCGTGTACTAAGTACCTTACTATGCTTGGCGGAGGGTTGCCGATATCGGCACTAAGGCAGCTGCAAACTCATGACTGCCATGTTGGAGGTAGAGGGGTGAGGAGCAGCAACAAAGAGCAAGAGAGCAGGTTATCCTATGTGAGAGAGCTCACAGCCCGCAGCTATGTGGGTCTTGCAGCATTTTATGACACCCAGGAACTGCAGAACAATGCACGGTACGTGAGTCGCCGACATCCAGAGGGCTGGGACGCCGCAGCCACAACACAGATCTGGAAATATTGGCAACTCAGGCTCTGAGTAAATAGGGCCATCCTGCAGCACACAGGCATGATGGTGACTGAGCCGTACCATAGTGGTTGAGAAGCAGATTAAATCAGCGACAGTCAGGTTGATAGGAACCAGTCATTTGATAGTAGCATTGTCAACGTAGGACCTGAAGTTCTACTCGAAATGTGCTCAGGTGATCATTAGGACATTTAATGAAGAGCACAGTGACCAAAATGTCAGGCAGTCTCTGTCTAGTCCACAACCAACCCTACAAAGTGAACGTGCCTGCCAGCCTGTACCACAAGCAGCACTTCTGCAGAAACCTATGCGCCCTCCTTACAGCCAGAGTCAGGAAGTGGGCAATACTAACTAGCAAAATACTGGGCAATGGGTGCAAGATGCTCCTGGCAATCAAAGCAGGGGCGTAGCTTGGTCAGTAAAATAGAGCAGGCGGCAATCACACTGCCATATTTTGTCAACATACATTATCTGAGAAGCAGGACATAAGGGGGCTTAAGGGGGAAGGAGAGAGGGAGAGAGTTTGTCTGTGTGAGCATGTAAAAATCTTAGGTGAAATCCAACAGACACCTCACCATACCCAACTAACCCTGTTCGCAACTATTTACTACAGAATTCAATTATTAGGGGGGAGTAACACCCCAAACACCACCCTGAAGCTGCCCCCTGGACAGGAGTACCAGCCCACAGCTCCTTGACAGACACCATCACGGAACAGAACCACCCCAGGGTCAGACTCCGTCACCAAAGATGGATGCCTTGACGGGCTTAATTTGACCATCAGCACCAGCCGGCTGCCAGAAATTGAGGGGCTTATTTATGAGCCCCTTGCTACACGTTTGCGCCGCCGTTGCGTCACTTTTCGCGATGCAGCGGCGGCGTAAACAATGCGCCACATTGCAGCATATTTACACAGTGACGCATCTAGGCAGATGCGTCACTTCGTCAACCCCTGCGCTACATTATACCTGCGTTGGGTATAATGAGTGCAGGGTGGGCGTTCCCCCTCATCAAAGCCTCGTAGAAGTGGTGCATTTAAATCTATAAAATTTCGGTGCGCCACTTCCAGGACGCCATTGCGTCAAAACCTTACGCCTGCCTTATGGCAGGTGTAAGGGTGACGCATGCCCTTCCACATGGGGCTTGCCCAATGTAAAAGGACACATTGCTGGAGTTGTATCTGTTTTCAGACACACCCCAGCAATGCGTCACTTTTGCGGCTACAGATACGTCAACGTATCTGTGACTCCTTGTGACATGATGCGTCGTACTGTAAATATAGGTGCATCCATGGTGTCGCAAGGAGGGCGCACTGAGAAGTGTCGCATCGCTGCTTTTTCGCAGCGATCCAACACTTCTCATACATAAGGCCTTGAATGTGTTCACTACTCTGACAACGCTGCTGGAATGGAGCAGACCTCGGCACAGATGGACTTACACCAGGAGTGTCAGCAACAATCCGGGCATTTCCTGCCAGGTAGTGAAGTGTGCTGTGGCGTCGTTCACAATCAAGTGACATCTGCTCCGTTTCAATCACTTTTATAGCGCTGGGGGGGCATT
This sequence comes from Calotriton arnoldi, assembly GCA_963921515.1. Lineage (NCBI taxonomy): Eukaryota > Metazoa > Chordata > Amphibia > Caudata > Salamandridae > Calotriton > Calotriton arnoldi. The sequence goes on along the minus strand of CAWUFW010002340.1, from coordinate 25,116 downwards.
TCACACCTGCTCCAGGTGTTTACCACCTACTTGCAGACGGTGTTCATTTACTGTGTAAATGTGTAAATCTCAGTAGTGTAATCCGTGTAACACAGCTCTTGATATGGTGTTAATCCACTGATGCCCACACTTCTGTTTTTGCACGTGTTTTACTACAGGCATGCTGTACGCTAGGTTTCAACTCGACTTTTGCAGGAATTTATACAATGGCGTTATTTATGCAGTGACATTCTAAAGATTTAACACACGCTCTTAATTAACAATGGTGTTAATTTTGGGGCGTTCACATCACTGCTGCTTCTGTCCCTTTACAAATAGTCCAATAAAACCTTAAATCCTGCACTTCTCCGCTCCGCATTTTTTTACTTTCACTATTTTTTATTTACCTTTCCCTTCTAGCTCGCTAAATGTTGATATCCTGTAAAATATGCTGACGCCCCTTCAAGTATTAAAATGCTGGTGAGGACCATGAGACGACAATTCACAAGTCACACTCGTGCATGTGATGCTTACACAATATCACAATTGCTGGCGTTGATAAAAAAACATACAAGTGTTTGTCCAACCCTTTCAGGGCTTTGGTTTAAAGGTCTGTCTAATAAATATCCCGTTTAAAAAGGCTCCGAGCGGCTCCCAGAGGAATGGATTCCAGCCATGTCAGGAAATGTCAGACATATCTCGCCCTCGCTCGCTGTGAAGCTTGGTAGCTGGTGGAAAGAACAGATGCGCAAAATGCTATAAGATTTACATCAGCTCGCGCCCGTGGGAGCCATAAAGGGGTCATTTGTTCTATATCAAAAGCAGAGCGCTAGCCATGCCTCAGAGCACTCTGTCTCCCTTGTAGGACTAGGCTCAAGAACACACGAACAGAGCCACTGGAACCCCCATTAGCAGAAAGAGAGTGGGTTTGACAGCACATCTGGTCGTCCATGACGTCCCAGTCCTCTGTTTACTGCTATTCCTTTAAAGGTGTTTTTTAGGCAGTGCATGTCAGACCTTCCTTGTTCATTTGTGGTTTCTTAGGCAGTGCATCATGGACGTCAATTCACCAACATGTATGGGGTAGCGGAAGTGACATCGCACACCATTTGACCTTTACTTTGACTCACACACATGCTTAGGCATACTAACACGTTCACACACTCTCGCGCGCACATAAACACACTCTCAACCGCAAGCATGCATACAACATACATTTAACAGCATTTTTTACTTACCTTAGCTACAGATAGGGTCATATTCCAGCTAATGTACTCCATTTTATTATTACACTGATAGTGAATAATATTATAGTAAAAAAAATGACAGAAACCAGGCAAGTGGAGCTCCATCCAGCGTCCATTAGGAAGGGCAAAATCAGTGCCTGTGCTCCAGGCACTGATTTTGCCACCTCTGAAGTCAGGGGTCGCAAAAGCAGTGCCAAGGGTAGCAAGGGGCAAGCCACGGGACACAGCTGTGACCCCTGGCGCCCCTAAATGACATTCATGCAGGGCATGCCACAGGTGTTTGGTTTAGTGTGATTTTTTTAGGCAGCGCATCACGCACCTTCCTAGGACATTGGTGGTTTCTTAGGCCGTGCTTGCCATGCCTTCTACATGGATTGGTGGTTTTCTAGAGAGCTCATGCCACATCTTCCTTGTTTATTGGTTGTTTCTTTGGCAGTGCACGCTATGCGTTTTTTTAGGTCACAGCCTACCAGACAGGGCAGCTGTCTGGTTTGCTTAAGACATCTTGGGGACATTCAGAAAGTTGACCTAAGAATGCATTCCCCCCATTGCTTAACTTTGGCTTTGTGGTTTGTAACTCACATGTTTTGGCTTTCTATTTTCTGGCTTTGTTTGCTTCAGGCATGGGGTCTCCAATGAGTAGCGCGGGAGCTACTGGTAGCTCACCAGTACCTTCAAAGTAGCTCTCAGAGGTGAAGTCAAGGCCAGTATCAACTTCAGAGAGTAGGTGCCTATTAAAGAAGGCAGCACTGCCCCTCTCAAGACCCTTAGAGTGACAGGCAGCCAAACCTATGGAAGTAACTCATACTAACACTCGAACACACATTGTGTCGGCCTATAGGGCCTGTCACATGACAGTCTGTATCCAATCTCAATATAACTAAGCCACAAGGAGATTGACCATGTTGTTGCTTTATCAGTCACAACATGTATGTGAACAGTGGACCATAAAAGAAGTGTGGCAGCAGTAGCCTGAGCAGTAATCAGTGCTGAACCACCAAAGTGTGGGACTGCAGGAGTCAGAGTGGAAACGTGTCAATTGGGTGCATGATCAGCCCAAGACCTGAGGAGAACAGGGTATGATCCAGACCAGAGAAAATTAAGAGACTCATTAGCATTTATGTGTGCGTCCATTATAAACACGCCTGGTGTCAAGGACTGCCAAATGTGCATGCTAGCCCCCATCATAAGGGTGTTATCTCTGGCATAATTGTGTCCATTCCTGGCATAATAGTGCCAATGGCATAATAATGGTCATCCTTGACTATTTTGGGTATTTTTGGTTTAGTTGTGGTATACTGGCAGCCATCATTGACATATTTAGAGCAATTGGCCTATATTTACCTATTCCTGGCATAATAATTGTCATGACTGATATATGGTCTCTGCCTTGACCATTATGGTTTCCAGCCTTGGCACAACTGTGGCCTTAGTAAAATTGTGGGCATTATTGGCATAATACAGACATCAATGGTGCTATGGTGAGCATCCATGGCATATGACTGTAATATCTGCGTATTCAGAGTAGTCTGTCCATATGAGGCATTTGTACATGGGAGTACTTGATGAAAATGACCAGCTGATGTTTTGGGACTGTATATTTCCTAAAAAATGACAACGGATATTTTAAAGGCAATTTTTGTTTTGAAAAATGGGTTTTCTTCTGGAAAATTGAGTTTGTTTGTCCACAGTGGAAAGTGGTATTTGATAGAAAAATTAGCATTTTCAGAAACTGATGAATGATAATTCAAGCTGAGCATGAGAGACCTACTGCTGTGCGTATGTCCTTTGTGCCATAGGGAATGTCAAGATTTGAATGTTACTTCATAAGTAAGGTGGAGGTATTTAATACTGATGAACATTTTGCCTGCATTCCTGCTGGTAACCGTGCCTGGAACACTTGGGTGGTAGCTACTGATAATCCTGCTTAGGGTGGTCATAGTGTAGTCACTATTTTACAATTATAAAATTGGCTAGTAGCTTGGGAAGACTTTCCTTGAGCAGAAGTAGCTCCCACTACAGAAAAGGTTGGAGACCCCCTGCTTTAGGCTGTCCAGGTCAAGTTCGTCCCTCCCGTTGCCCAAGTCTTGTTTACTGTATTCTTCCACAAACTCACTTTCTGTAAACGGGCCTTTAAATTTTCTTCTTGTCACATTTGCTGTGCGTTCAAAGACAGAGGTCAAATGTCAGGCTGTGTCTTCAAGGGAGGTTGGTGTTCTCTGACTTCAAAGTGAGAGGATTTATGGGACAATCATGCTGGCTACTGGGTGTCTGTACGATGTTATTTTTTTTTTGCACACAACAAAATTTAAATGTCTGTAAATAAACTGTGCTGAAATCAATACATTGGGTGAATACAATTCCACACATTATAGTTGGCGCTGTATACTTTTATCAGTAAAACTGTATGTGAGTGCAAATGTAATGGTCATTTCAATTGAAGTGTTGTCTGTAATGGCAGTGCACTACCATACCATGCATACTCCACGTTACCCCACTCCACTCTACTCTGCACCGCTCCACACCACTGCACTCTACTCCATACCACTACACACTAAGCCACTCCACTTAACACTGCGTCACTGCTCTCTTCTTTGCACCACTCCACTCTACTCTATGCCAATGCACTCAACCCCACACTACTCTACTATTCACCACTGCATTCTTTGCCACTTCACTCTACCCCACTCTGCACCACTCAACTCTATGCCACCCTACTCTGCAACACTGCACTGTATGCCACTGCACTCTACGCCAATGTACTCTACCCTGTACCACTCCACTGTACTGCAGTGCACTCTATGCCAATCTCCTCTACGCCACTCTAATCTCCTCTGCACCACTGCACTTTGCTCTGAAACAATCTACTCTATGCCATTGCACTCAGTGCCACTGCACTCAGCGCCACTACACTCTACTGTGCACCACTCTACACCACTGCACTGTATGCCAATGCACTCTACACACTTTACTCAAAACCGATGCACTCTGCACCAATCTACTCTGCACCACTGCACTCTACGCCTCTCTATTCTACTCTGCGTCACTGCACTCTACACCACTCTGTTCTATTCTGCACCACTGTTCTCCATGCCACTGCTCTCTACACCACTCTATTCTGCGCCACTGCACTCTGTGCCACTCTACTCTGCGCCACTGCACTCTATGCCACTGAACTCTACGCCACTCTCATCTGCATCGCACCACCTTATGCCACTGCACTCTATGCCAATCCACACTAGGCCACTCTAATCTACTCTCCACCACTGCACACTATGACGCTCTACTCTACACCACTGCACTCTACGGCACTTAATTTTACTCTGAAACAATCTACTCTATGCCACTGCAGTCTATGGCTCTCTATTCACTCTGCGCCACTCCACTCTATGCCTCTCCACTCAACACCACTCCACACCATGCCACTGCACTCTACACCACTGCACTCTGTGTCACTGCACTCTGCGCCAATGCACTCTGCGCAAATGCACTCAACACCACTTTACTCAAAGCCAATGCACTCTACGCAACTTCACTCTATGCCAATCTACTCTGCACCACTGCACTTTATGCCACTATACTCTACTCTATGCCACTGCACTCTACGCCACTCTACTCTACACTATTGAACTCTACATCACTTTACTATGCACCACTGCACTCAACAACACTCTACTGTGCAGCAGTGCACTCTCTGCCACTGAACTCTGTCACTCTACTCTATGCCACTCTATTCTGCGCCACTCTACTCTGTGCCCCTTTTCTCTGTGCCACTGCACTCTACTCTGCACCACTCTATGCTATTCTACTGCACTCTACACCAATGCACTTTATGCCAATCTAATGTACTGTGCACCACTGCACTCTGACACTGTACTCTACGCCACTTCACTCTATGCCTTTGTACTCTACTCTGCAACCACTGTACTCTATGCCAGTGCACTCTACCCCACTCAACTATGCACCACTGCACTCTTGGCCACTGCACTCTGCACCATTCTACTGTAGGCCACTCCACTCTGCACCACTCTACTCTGCAACACTGCATTCTAAGCCAATGCACTCTACGCCACTACTCTATACCACTCCACTCTACCCTGCACCACTTCACTCTACTCTGAAACAATCTACTCTACACCACTGCACTCTATTCCATGGCACTTTATGCCACTCTACTTCACTCTGCGCCACTCCACTCTACACCACTGCAATCAATGCTGCACCACTCTACTCAATGCCACTCTACCCTTCACAACTATACTCTACCCTTGCACCACTCCACTCTACTCTGAAACAATCTGCTCTATGCCACTGCACTCTATGCCACTCTACGCCACTGCACTCAACGCTGCACCACTCTATGCCTCAGCAGTTTACGCTATGCCACTGTACTCTAAACCACCTCACTCTACGCCATGGGTACTCACAAACTTTCTCCCGGGGGCCAAATTTACAGTGTGGCTTGTGGCCGAGGGCCGCACCGGTGGGGGCGGGGTCAGTGGGGGAGGGGGCGGGGCTAGAGCAAAAAAAAAAACTGACCATAAGGTTGAACACAGGCCCCTGCAGCGGACGCCTTCGTCCACTGAGCCACCAGACCCGGCATACACACATCTCTCTCTCTCTCTCTCTCTCTCTCTCTCTCTCTCTCTCTCTCTCTCTCTCTCTCTCTCTCTCTCTCTCTCTCTCTCTCTCTCTCTCTCTCTGTCTCCCTCCCTCTCTCTCTCTCTCCCTCCCTCTCTCTATCTCTCCCTCCCTCCCTCTCTCTATCTCTCCCTCCCTCTCTCTATCTCTCTCTCTGTCTCCCTCCCTCTCTCTATCTCTCTCCCTCTCTCTCTCTGTCTCCCTCTGTTTCACTCTGTCTGTCTCCCTCTCTCTCTCTCTCCCTCTGTCTGTCGCCCTCCTTCCTCTGTCTGTCTCCCTCTGTCTGTCTCCCTCTGTCTGTTGCCCTCTGTCTCCCTCCCTCTGTCTCCCTCCCTCTGTCTCCCTCTCTCTCTCTCTGTCTGTCTCCCTCTGTCTCCCTCCATCTGTCTGTCTCCCTCTGTCTCCCTCCGTCTGTCTCTCTCCCTCTGTCTCTCTCCCTCTGTCTCCTTCCCTCTGTCTCCCTCCCTCTCTCTGTCTCCCTCTCTCTCCCTCCCTCTGTCTCCCTCCCTCTGTCTCCCTCCCTCTGTCTCCCTCTGTCTGTCTCCCTCTGTCTGTCTCCCTCTGTCTCCCCCTGACTCCCTCTGTCTGTCTCCCTCTGTCTCCCCCTGACTCCCTCTGTCTGTCTCCCTCTGTCTCCCCCTGACTCCCTCCCTCTCTCTCTGTCTCCCTCTGTCTCCCTCCGTCTCCCTCCCTGTCTCCCTCTCTCTGTCTCCCTCCCTGTCTCCCTCTCTCTGTCTCCCTCTGTCTCCCTCTGTCTCTGTCTCCCTCCCTCTGTCACCCGTCCCTCTGTCACCCTCCCTCTGTCACCCTCCCTCTGTCTCCCTCTCTCTGTCTCCCTCTGTCTGTCTCCCTCCCTCTCCCTCCCTCTGTCACCCCTCCCTCTGTCTCCCTCCCTCTGTCTCCCTCCCTCTGTCTCCCTCCCTCCCTCTGTTTCCCTCCCTCTGTCTCCCTCTGTCTGTCTCCCTCTGTCTGTCTCCCTCTGTCTCCCCCTGACTCCCTCTGTCTGTCTCCCTCTGTCTCCCTCCTTCTCCCTCCCTGTCTCCCTCTCTCTGTCTCCCTCTGTCTCCCTCCCTCTGTCACCCCTCCCTCTGTCACCCTCCCTCTGTCACCCTCCCTCTGTCTCCCTCTCTCTGTCTCCCTCTGTCTGTCTCCCTCCCTCTCCCTCCCTCTGTCACCCCTCCCTCTGTCTCCCTCCCTGTCTCCCTCCCTCTGTCTCCCTCCCACCCTCTGTCTCCCTCCCTCTGTCTCCCTCCCTCTGTCTCCCTCCGTCTGTCTCTCTCTGTCTCCCTCTCTCTCTGTCTCCCTCTGTCTGTCTCCCTCCCTCTGTCTCCCTCCCTCTGCCTCCCTCCCTCTGTCTCCCTCCCTCTGTCTCCCTCCCTCTGTCTCCCTTCCTCTGTCTCCCTCCGTCTCCCTCTGTCTGTCTCCCCCTGACTCCCTCTGTCTGTCTCCCTCTGTCTCCCCCTGACTCCCTCTCTCTGTCTCCCTCTCTCTCTGTCTCCCTCTCTCTCCCTCCCTGTCTCCCTCTCTCTGTCTCCCTCTGTCTCCCTCTCTCTGTCTCCCTCCCTGTCTCCCTCTCTCTGTCTCCCTCTGTCTCCCTCTGTCTCTGTCTCCCTCCCTCTGTCACCCGTCCCTCTGTCACCCTCCCTCTGTCACCCTCCCTCTGTCTCCCTCTCTCTGTCTCCCTCTGTCTCCCTCTGTCTGTCTCCCTCCCTCTCCCTCCCTCTGTCACCCCCTCCCTCTGTCTCCCTCCCTCTGTCTCCCTCCCTCTGTCTCCCTCCCTCCCTCTGTTTCCCTCCCTCTGTCTCCCTCTGTCTGTCTCCCTCTGTCTGCCTCCCTCTGTCTCCCCCTGACTCCCTCTGTCTGTCTCCCTCTGTCTCCCTCCGTCTCCCTCCCTGTCTCCCTCTCTCTGTCTCCCTCTGTCTCCCTCCCTCTGTCACCCCTCCCTCTGTCACCCTCCCTCTGTCACCCTCCCTCTGTCTCCCTCTCTCTGTCTCCCTCTGTCTGTCTCCCTCCCTCTCCCTCCCTCTGTCACCCCTCCCTCTGTCTCCCTCCCTGTCTCCCTCCCTCTGTCTCCCTCCCTCCCTCTGTCTCCCTCCCTCTGTCTCCCTCCCTCTGTCTCCCTCCGTCTGTCTCTCTCTGTCTCCCTCTCTCTCTGTCTCCCTCTGTCTGTCTCCCTCCCTCTGTCTCCCTCCCTCTGCCTCCCTCCCTCTGTCTCCCTCCCTCTGTCTCCCTCCCTCTGTCTCCCTTCCTCTGTCTCCCTCCGTCTCCCTCTGTCTGTCTCCCCCTGACTCCCTCTGTCTGTCTCCCTCTGTCTCCCCCTGACTCCCTCTCTCTGTCTCCCTCTCTCTCTGTCTCCCTCTCTCTCCCTCCCTGTCTCCCTCTCTCTGTCTCCCTCTGTCTCCCACTCTCTGTCTCCCTCTGTCTCTGTCTCCCTCCCTCTCCCTCCCTCTGTCACCCCTCCCTCTGTCACCCCTCCCTCTGTCACCCTCCCTCTGTCACCCTCCCTCTGTCTCCCTCTCCATCTCTCTGTCTCTCTGCCTCTCTGTCTGTCTCTGCCTCTATCTGTCTGTCCCTGTCCTTGTCTCTGCCTCTATCTGTCTCTGTCTGTCCCTGACTCTGTCTGTCTCTGTCTCTATCTCTGTCTGTCTCTGCCTCTATCTGTCCCTGCCTCTATCTCTCTCTCTGTCTCTCTCTCTGTCTCTATCGCTGTCTGTCTCTGTCTGTCTCTACCTCTATCTGTCTCTACCTCTATCTGTCTCTGCCTCTATCTGTCTCTGCCTCTATCTGTCTCTGCCTCTGTCAGTCTGTCCCTGTCTCTGCCTCTATCTAGCTCTGTCTGCCCCTGTCTCTATCTGTCTCTGCCTCTATCTGGCTCTGTCTCTATATGTCTCTATCTGTCTCTGTCTCTATCTGTCTCTGCCTCTATCTGTCTCTGCCTCTATCTGTCAGTCTGTCCCTGTCTGTCTCTGTCTATCTCTGACACTATCTCTCTGTCTGTTTCTGTCTCTATCTGTCTCTGTGCCTCGGGCAGTGCACACGTACTGTGTCTACACGTCCCCGTCACCAGCCCAGAGACAGCCCCCCCCACTCCCCCCTCTCCCTGTGTAATGTAAAAGCCAGCTCGTTTTCTCCTGGAAAAGACCACTATCGCGTGGCAAGTGTGAGTCGTGTGACAGGTGTGACAATAAAAGCTTGGGGGTGGGTTGGTTCAGATTCAGTCACATCCATCTGGTGAACGAATGATAAGTAGCACTGGACACCAGGCGCGCACGCCCATTGGGCTCAAAGGGCTTCAGCCTCCCCCCCCCCCCCTCCCGTCATGTTTGTCAGCCTGGGCACACACACAGCCGCACCCGAGTACTTCACAGGTCTTTAAAAGACCATTTACTTGTTAATGAGGCTTTGTTGTATTTCACCTCTTAGCGCCCCTGCATCTCCACTCTGACTATCCTGGAATCGCCCGGCCCCCATAGAGCAGTCTCTCTCGGAGTCCGCGCTGCAAACACAGGTACGATGTCTGCAAGGTCCGCGGGCCGCCAAGGAAGGCTTGCCGGGCCGCTGGCGGCCCGCGGGCCATACTATGAGTACCCGTGCTCTACGCCAATGCACTCTACACCACTTTACTCAAAACCAATGCACCCTATGGCATTTCACCTATGCCAACTACTTTGCACCACAGCACTTTATGCCACTATACTCTACAACATTCTACTCTATGCCAGTGCACGCTACCTCACTCTACACCATTACACTCCACGTCATTCCACTCCACACCATTCTATTCTACTCTGCACCACTGTACTCTACGTCCCTGCTCTCTGCACCACTCTACTCTGCACCACTCTACGACCCTGTACTCTACTACCCTGCACTCTGACGCCTTACTCTGCATGACTGCACTCAGTGTCACTGCACTCTGTCCCACTGCATTCTCTGCTACTGCACTCTGCTCTGCACCACTCAACTCTACGCAATTCTACTGCACTCGACGCCACTACACCCTACACCACTGCCCTCTATGCCACTGCAGTCTCCCCCACTGCACTCTACTTGACTCTATTCTACACCTCTATACTCTACACTCTACCCTGCACTACTCTATTCTACCCTGCACCACTCCACTTTGCCACTTCACTCTACACCATTCTACTCTGCGCCACTCTACTCTACACCATTACACACCATTGCACTCTACACCCAATCTACTCTGCATCGCTCTGCTCTATGCCACTGCACTCTACGCTACTCTACGTAACTGCACTCTACGCAAGTACAACACTTTACTCAAAATCAATGCACACTATGCCAATGCACTCTACACCAATCTAATCAGCACCACTGTACTTTACGCCACTTCGCTCTAGGCCACTTTACTCCACGCTACTGCACTCCACTATACAACACTCCACTCTATTATATTCTACTCCATTAAACTCTGCCCCACTAACACTCTACTCCACTCTACGCCATTACACTCTACAGCATTCTAGTCCACTCTGTCCCATTCTACGATGCTACTCCACTCTACGACGTCCTACACAACTCTCTCTATGCCACTCCATGCTGCTTTACTCCACTCTGTTCAATGACACACTACTCTACTCTATGCCACTCCACTCTGACATTGTACTCTACAACACTCTATGCAACACCCTCTATGCCACTCCACTCTTCTCTACACCACTCCATGACACACACTCTCTGTCCCTCCACGCTATGACACTGTACTCACCTCTGACACTGTATTTCTCTATATGCCACTCAACTCTACGCCCTTTCACTCTACGACACTACTCCCTCCTCGACAATCCACAACACTGTATGCTACTCCATAACACTCCCCTTCACTCCTCTCCACACCACACCACTCAACTCTACTGTACTCCACTCCACGCCATTTTACGCCAATCCATAACAACCCACTCTGCTCCACTTTATGACACTCCACTCCACGCCACTCTCTTTACCCCATTATTTTTTAACCATGCTGAACAGCAGCCACTCTGGTGTTCAACATTGCTAAAACATCTTGGCAAAGCCAATAGCTATTGCATAGGCAAGACCTATTGGCTTTGCCAATGCTTGTTGCTTATTGGTGGTTTCTTTGACAAACCATGCAATGCCTTCTTTGTTTATTGGTGGTTGCTGAAGTAGTTCAGGCCACACCTTCTTTGTTTAGTGGTTGATTCTTAGGCAGCACTTGTCACATCTTCTTTGTTTATTGGTAGTGTCATAGGCAGCACATGCCACACCTCCTTTGTTTGTGGGAGGATTCTTAGGCAGTACTTGCCACATTTTCTTTGTCTACTTGTGGTTTTTTAGACAGTGCATGCCTCACCGTCTTTGTTTATTGATGGTTTCTTAGACAGTACATGCCTCACCTACTTTGTTTGTTGGTAGTGTCACAGGCAGTACATGCAACACGCAGGCTACTTCCAAGTGTCAATAGGAAGGGGGATGTGAACTGGAGAGTTAACAGTGTTGAGCCAGGTGATACTATTTATCAGGTGTCATATGATGAGGCTTTGTGCCAGATTCTGTCCGTTGCAGTTTTAAATCATGACAGCTTAGCAAAATATCCCATTTTATGATCTTTTTTTTGGCCCTTTGGGGCTTATGCTGCCACCAGGGCCGGCCTGGGACTCCAAAGCAGCCCAGGCAATTTTCTCGGACCAGCCCCAGGGGAAGCACTGCCTAGCCCCGGGAGCCTGGAAACGCTAGCTTGCTGCGTTTGTTACAGGGTGCCGATATTGCAGCACTGCTGCAAAACTGGCCCCCAGTAACAAAATCGGCCCCTACCAGAGCAAAACCGGCCCCCACCCTTCCAGCCTCCCGGGGAAACGCCTGATGTCCGGTATGGCCAGTCCGGCCCTGGCTGCCACCCCAGTGTTCAGTTTAGCTTATTTCCATGCCTCTGAGCATCAAACGTCAAAGGATCTACCTCCTAGGCATTTACATACATTCAGAGATTTCACACCCATCTTCTGGTTTCGAGTTTTAGGTGGATCAGTAATGATGTGCCATTCTGTTGAAGTAAACTGCTCTTACTGAAGGAGGCCCTTTCAATCAAATGAGGCTTTTCTCTATCCGAGCAGGAGTCACTGAGACATGCAGCCGAGCTACTGAGGCTTGGAATAAACCTTGCAAATCAATTTTGGATCAATGTAAAACATTTGTAAGGTAACATTTGGAGCCTTGTACACATACTGTTGCAGCAGTCAAGCTTTCACATCATCAGCCTGCATTAGGTCTCCCCATTATTGATTTAAGAATGGGCCCTTCTCTGGAGGTGGCCTCCTCAGAAAAGAGTCTTTGCTTAAAAGGCAAAGGATGAAGATAACTCAAGCATGGCCAACAATCTCTAATTTCAATGGAGGCAATGGAGGTTATCCAATGCCTCGGCTAGATGGACAGTAAGTGCTCGAGGAAAGATTGCCAATTACCAGCCTGTTTCCCATTAGGAAGGTATAATTGTATCATAATCATTCCTGCTTGTGCGCCAGACAGTTAGCAATTTTATCTAGAAAGGAGAGGGAGTGAGAGGAAAAGAAGGTTCATAAATACATTCTCCCTACTTATCATGAACACAAACAAAAGACAGAGCCAACCTATATAGGAAGAAGATCATGGAAGAGACATGCATACTAGAGGTGTTTACTTATAGGATGAAGGACACTCACCCACCAAAAGAAGCATGCTTCAACATCGGGTCCTCTCCTCATTCAGGGCAGATGATGTGTCCGAATGGGGTCCTAAGGGACGTAGCTCTTTTTCCTTTTTGAGGAAGAAGGTGACACAAAAATTATACCTGGCTAAAAATATTTAGGGCTCGGTTCACAAAGAGCCTCTGCACTTGTGGCGGGCACTCCGCAGTGGCAGCAGGATCTCCACACTCGTGGCGGGATCTTGCAACTGCACTGTGAAGATGAGTGTGGAGATCCCGCCACGACTGCTGAGTCTCCGCCATGGTGCAGAGGCTCTTTTTGAATCGGCCCTTAATGTTTAACTTGACCAATTTTATTGGGGTGCCATTGATAACATTAAAAAAAACAGGATATGATATCAGGAATTCTGATTGTTCCCAGATCTGTCAGTTAACATGTTTCAGCTATCTACAAGGTCCAAAATGGGTCAGCGGCCTTCTTCACCACTTATGATCCTTATCAATGTCCTTACCCCTAGTGTGCCCGAAAGCATCTGAAAGGTGAAAGGTTTAGCGAATAGTGTACAAGTATAAAAATAAAAATATATGCTCACATTTCTATGACACACAGATCAAGCAAAACTTAGTCAAGGAATGAAACAAAAGAATACAATAATGTCCAATGTTTCTGTTATACATAGTCAGTAATAAAGTATGCATGTTGAGTATAGAAGAATTAAAATCAAACCCAAAAACAAACAAGTTTCACCCAAATGAGTCTCTGTAAATTGAGGCATAGTGAAAATGCTCATAAAAGTGCATAAACTAGAGTGCTAGAAGACAATCTTATCCTATATGTATAGGGTCAAATCCCCATAGAGGAAATGAGGTAGTGCCTCCGTATGGTCAAAAAAGTAGGCCCAGATTAACAAAGATTTTGCGTGAGGGTTGCATCACTTTTTGACACAGCCCCAGCGCAAAATCCATTTTATGATTTACAAAGCCATGCAAATTTTGATTTGCATGACTTTGTAAGAAAAAGTAACTTGACTTTGCACACTGCACTGCCTTGGATTACTTTGCATTAGGGAGGTGTTCCATGTGTGGTGCATAGGCGTTTCCATGCATCCACCCATGGATTTTGATGCAAACCCATATTTACAAAGTAATGAGCAGGGCAGGAATGTGCAATATTTACTAAGGCACAATATTGCTTCACCTCTGCACCGACGCACTTGTGGCTGCCAGGCACTAATGCAGGCACCCTTGCAGCCTGGCGCAAGAGGGCCTGCGTTAAAATCATGATTGTTTTTGCGCAGGAAGGGATAAGTTTGCTCCAAAACAGTGCTCCTGCCTAAGGCTGGTTTAACAAGGAGTAACATGTTTATTTCTCCTCATTATTTCCTCTTTCTATGTGTGCTGCATTCTGTGGGACACATGCAAAGAGGAAAAATCATACAAGGATAGTTTTAGTGCAGGAATCTAGACCTTGTTTAACCATAACGCAGGCAATCTTGCACTATGGTGTATGGGTGCCGGCGTTGGTGCCATGCAGCCCAAAGAGCATCAGCGCAAGGAGAGGGCAGAACTGCGCCATATCTTTGAAGGTGTGGCATAGTTCTGCTCTCTACCTTTCACGCAACAAAGTGCAGCAACTTTACTTTCGGTGCTGTGTTGAGTGAACTCTTTGTAAATATGGCCATTAATGTCAGTGAAAGGCATGAAATAAACTCATTGAAATAAATCACAGAAGTAGAAATCAATTGTAGAAAAATTGTAGGGTAAAGGGGCTATATCCCAGCTTACGCCATCAAGGGCTGGCACTGGCAGATTCACCTAAGCACCGCTTTCTCTCTCTATTGTGCAGCTAGGTACCTTGTTGAAGGCTTGTCTAAAAGTTAATTGTGATTCTGATATGAGAAACAGCCTCAATTTGAAGCTGGTTTCGTAATCACTTTCCAGTAGAAAAGTGTGGCATGTGTGTCATCTACATACATTTGTAATAGCAGGTCGAGCACCCAGGTTTAGAGCAAGAAAAATAGATGTCTGATAAAGGCAGGACCAGCAGACACCTCCACACTGCTTCTACAAGCACCAGATGAGAAGATGCTTGACATCCTGTTTCAGATCTGCAAATTGCAAGGACAGTTAGAAGGTGGATGAAGGAAGAAGAGTCCAGGATGGGCCATGCCAGTCAAAACACACTGCTAAGATTAAAGGGCCAGTACTGTAGATGCCCAGAAGCACAGACAGAGAGGCATTTAAAAAGGATAATGAAAAAGGGCAGCAAGAGCTCATGATGTCAAGTGTGGTATATCCTTGGTTTAGCTTCATGGAACCATCCACCCTTCCCTTGTGGTCCTAACCAATACAGGAGCAGACACACAGCCAACAGTGCAGTGTGGATTGTATTGTGTGTCGAAGGTCACCCTCTTGTGCAAGCAGGCAGGCATTAATCATTCTCTTGTGCCTCCAGGCAGCCATTGAAGTTCCAATCTATGTCATTTCTTATTACATACTCATTGTTGATCATGCTTCCGCCTAGTTTTCATGGTCTACTAACCCCATCCTATGGACAATCCTTGTTACAGAGGGGGCTCCTAAACCAATCTGCTTGCTCTTGGGAAGAACTGACACAGACAGGAAATGCAGACATCAAGCTCACGCATCGGGTTCCTTCTTCACAAGTGAAACACAGTCTACCTGCCAGATCCTTGGTCATAGGAACGATGGCAGCAATGAAAAGGGTCTGCAGGTGCACCCGCCTGCTTATTCCCCAGGCATAAGACCTAGGGGCAGATTTACTAATATATGGCGCAACGCAGCAAGACAACTTGCTGCGCTGCGTCAAATGGAGAGGGCAGGAATGCACTATATTTACTAAGATATGGCACATTCTTGCCTTCCTCTGCACTGGCGCACCTGTGGCTGCCAGGCACCAACACAGACACCCTTGCAGCCTGGTGCAAGAGTGCCTGCGTTAAAAATCATGATTGTTTTTGTGCAGAAAGGGACATCTTCCTGCACAAAAACATCCTCTGAAGCTTTTCCCTCTTTCTGTGTGCTGCAGAATGCAGCACATGTAGAAAGAGTAAAAAACGAGGAGAAATAAACATATTTCTCCTCGTTAAGCCTACCCTGGGAAGGCGTACCATTTTGCACATTCCCAGGTTTACTAGTGTTAGTAAGTCTGGGAATGCGCCAAAAACCATGTGTGGATGCGAGGAACACCCATGCTCCACCCATGGAACGCCTTCCCCACGCAAGGTAATGCAAGGCAGCAACTTGCACTGCCCTGCGTTTATCCAGATTTACTATGCCACACACAGCCAGGCATGATGGCTCTGCGGGGCATAGTAAATGTCACTTAACCGCTTGCGTTGCCCTTGTGACACCTTGTATTACGCAAGGGCAACGCAAGTCCTTCATAAATCTGGCCCATAGACTCATTGCACAGTCCATGCGCTTTCTCTTGTACCAAGATGAAAAGGGTGCTTCATTGGCAAAATCCAGGATAAAGCCTTATACCAGGTCCTGCCCGGCAGTACATGAAAACATTAGACACCGTGGGAAGAGTGAGGATACATAAGGTAGGGCTTGTAAGGGGTCACTGTCATGATCTCTGGCCAACCACTTGCATCTCTTGGCACTGGCTTTTAATCTCTATGTTGAATAGTACTCTGGAATAGCTTTTGCCAGAAAGTATGTCCCTGAAACATTAATTTGGTCAATTTGCGATAAATCTTTAGAGGAGAGATCACGGGAAACTTTGTTTGATTTACTTAGAGGCCACTTCTAATCATAGACTAGAAATACTCCTTAAATTGCTCCACTCCTACCAGATAGCTGATGAGAAGCATAGAGAAGTAACTTTATATCTGCTGTATTGGAGAATTTCTATATACCTAGCAGGGACCTTTGAAGAGATTTGTGCCCCGCTCTGCCTTGAATCTCTGGGACTAGAAAAGGCTGCAATGCCTTGGAAAGGTAGCCACTTTCTGACTACCAAGGTCTAGGGATCAAGGGAATTCCAGTGAAACCTCTGTGCCCCTGAGAACGTATCCTCTCTTAGAAAAGCCTTGCAAGTATGTCTCATAAGGGGACACAAATGGACAACATTTACAAATGATGTAGCCAACTGGAAAACTCGGCGTAAGTCCAGCAACGAACGTGTCTGTAAGGTTCCAAGTTCTGTGTAAAGTTATCCCTCATTTTCTGCATTTGGAAGAATAAGAAAACAGGGGCAATGGGCATTTGGAAGATTTTCGGACAGTACTGTGTGGGTATATGAGTTAAGCTTGCCCTGATGGTATTTACCTATGCAGAGCATGTGCTGTGTGAGGAAAAAGTGCTTTGCTACTGCCTATGCCTTGGTGGTGAAGCCATTTTTGTATTGGGGCTGCAGAATTCATTTAAGTAATCTTACAATTGTGACCCAGCAATTACATCCCCAAAGTAGTGTCACCCTATGCGGTGCTGAAGCACCACCACAACTCTAGTCCACTGCTCCTATGACTGAACTGCACTTGTGATAGACCTGTGCTGTGTAATGGAAGCATCCTCTCAGAGCGCAGAGCCCTAAAGTTTCAGGCTTATGTTGCAGGAGCAACATGGATCCGACCTCTCGCCAACTTGGATGCACCCTCTGGATACTGTAGAACAGAGGCCAGACAATGCAGCCAGCCCAGGGAAAGGGAGATGCAAAGCCTTCAGAGATATTGTCTGCTCGATATGGATTTCAGGATCTCTACTTAGGAGTAGCACTCAGCATTTTGCTACTGGTCTTGATGAAGGCTTAAACGCATAAATAAGTACAACTGGTAATAGATTATCCAGAACTGCGACAAAGTTATACGTTATTATTATTGGTTCTTTAACAATTCCCTGATTTTTTCTTATCAAAAGCAACAATGGTGGTAATATCCTTGATTCTGTGCTTGGCACCATGAGTGATCTCCCAGACCTTCCTTCCTCTAGCTTTTACTCTAGAAGTTAATCACTCGTCTCCGTTAGGTTTCCTTCAAAAGATAATACTCTGGTAGGTGTTGGGTGTTTTCAAGAGATAGTTCTCTGTGAACTATCACTAGGTGGAGATCATTCTCAGCTAAAAATCTCCAGGCCGCCAAAAGAACCATTAGACTTTAGTTGTCATGCATGTCCTGAGGTAAGGTGGTACTAAACTTGGTAATAATGTCTCTCTCTTTTCAGGTTCACCTGGTTAGTATTGGACTCCATGTTGCTAGAGGTGTTGCTAGAGGTCGTAGAGATGTCGTGGTGGGCTCAGCAAGAGCAAGTGAGACATGGCTCGAAGGCACGTACTACACATTGTGACACATCCCCTGTAATTGCCGAAGCTTTTTGTGTGAGGGAAGCTTGCTCTGCTGCTGCATGTGTTTATCTGTTCTGTGTATGCATGAGGAATTATATCAATGCTGTTCATGCTATACTGGTTGTGTATTTGATGGAAGTTGCTTATGTGGGTTTCTCTGGCGTCTGTGTCTGAATCTTCATGAAGTAACTATTGTAATCTCTTCAGGTTAAAATAATCTACGTAACTCCTTCTGTTCTCCTGTGAAGGAGCGTCTAATAATATAGTAAAAGGTAATCCGAATAATGTTCTGTAATTTAATGCACAGTAAAGTAATCAAAGGTTTCTACCTGCATTCTAATATAGGGTGAAGTAATTTGCTGCAATACCCTAATACTGGTTAAGGTAATCAGATCACTCACTGTCGGCAATACAATAGAGAATACTGTAGTCTGCGTAATATAAAAATGTAAAGTAACTAGAGTAACATTCTGTTATCTAATACGTATTAATGGATTCAAAGCATTCTTCTGTAGTTGCATTTAGTATGAATATGGCAATCTGCTTTAATTTAATGCAAATGTGAATAATCATAGTAATATTATCTAATTCAAGATTAAGAAACCAATGCAATCTACCTCTGTCATCTAGTGCAAGGTACAGTAACCAGAACCTTTCCCATTGTGGTCCAGGTTAAAGTAATACGTGTAACCCGTTTGTGTAGTTTAGGACAGTGTAAAGTAGCCAGTGCATTCTCTGTTTGTAATCTAAAGGACAATAAAGGAGTCCAAGTGTCCTCATGTAATCTATGAAAGGATAAGGGAGTAGTGTCTGTCTGCAATAACATACAGGATAATGTAATCAGAACAATATCCTTCAATCCCCAACAGGGTAAACTAACCAGAGTAACCCCAGTCTGATATTTATTGCATTGGAAAATAATTTGAGTAATCAGGTTCTATAATTTAATGCGGGGAAAAAATATAAAAATAATCTTTTTCTGTAGAACAGTTTAGAGCAAAGTGAACTGAGTAATCTCTTCAGCAGTCAAATAAATACTAATTTAATCAGAGTAATCTCATGTTGTAAGTCAGTGCAGGGCAGAGTAATCAGAATAAGCTCAGCTTTCAATTAAATGGCAGGTAAAGTATTGCGATAAATCTCCTGCGTTTAATATGCACATGCTCTATTTGCTGTCTGTGTAAGTAAAGGTGGAGGTATTTGCCTTTGGCCTTTGATGGTGGAACTGCACAGTTGTTTAAATTCTGCTATTTAAAGTTTGGCTCAGGAGTGACAGCTAGCAAACCCATTCAATCTTGCCCACAGCAGCCTGTGATGGACCAGGAGCGATGTTGTCCCTAGATGGACTTTGGTGCTCCCCGCTGGATTTGTCTCAATTTAAGAAGTTAAAGGTGGCAGTTTCAAATAGGAGTGATGTAGAACACATTTGGTCCTAGAAGAATTACAGACAAGGAAGTCTCAACCTTTAAGGTTTTATTTAAGTCATACAGAAATTCATTTGATGTAGTCAAAATCAAATAGTCAATAAAGCAGAGTGCAAAGCTCTGGTAAGGTGGAGAGTCAACGAGGAACTCGGCAAATTTCAGAACAGCAAAATACAGAGTACAAAAAGGGGAAGACTTCCCCAGCATAGATCTGTCTTCTACAGTAAAGGGTAAGGGCTCTCTCTTATATCAAGGAATCACACTCCTATATAGGCTTCAAAACAAAGGACTTTGCACATCCACTAAAGTCGTACATGGTTCACAGGCTCGTAACCAATCAGAATAAAGCAAAAGAGAAACATTCACAACTGAATACATTCAACAAGATGCTCATAATCCTACTACATAGAGCTTCTCACAAGGAACATCTGTACATGAAACAGAAAAGGTTTAATAAGTTGTGATTCTCCCTGGGACAGCTAGGTTTAACCTTGAATGTGTGCACTTTATTGAGAACAGTCTGTGAAAGTCTTTGTCCTTCTCTGTGGAACACATTTAATTTTTACTCTAGTGAGATATGACAAATACAAGTCTATTCATGTGGCACAATGAAACTTCACAGTAAGACGAAGTCTGAGGCCTACTATAGCTCATGTTAGCTAAGTACAAATTTCCATTATTGCAATGCATTAAAATTCAGCAAAACGGCTCTATCGGTTGCTTGTCGCTTCCTCTGATGTCACCACTCAGAAGGTCTGCACAATCTTGATGAAGGTGAACACCAGCCCTGTTCAATGCTCAATTTTGTTTTTTTTATTTCTTTTCAATTTTTTTGAGTATTTGATTTTCAAGTAAGACATCTGGATTTCAGATAGAAACACGTTTTATTATTCACATCTTCTGTTTCATTGAATGATCATTCAAGATTCATAAATTCCCATGGAAAGACCTTTTATTATTCATTCCCATTAGATGATCAGGCAGCATGTGCTTTGCTCTGGCATGTTCGCCTGCTCCATTTTTCAAGGCTAAAGTCCTTTAAAGTTGAGTAGTTAGATAGTATACTCATGCTTATGTGCGATTAGCTTGCCCCTCGGCTTCTGTTCTGCACATATTCTCTGTGTGAGAGACGCTTGCCCTGTTGCCACCTTGCTAGACCTGTTATGTGTGTCAGGGAAGCTTGCACTGCTGCTGCCAATCCATACCAACACTTTCTTAGTGAAGCTTGAGTTAATCTTATTACACACAATTCCATATTTTTTACTTTGTCAATGCATCTTAGATGCATGTTGCACATATTATTAACTAGAAAGACATTGATGCAATGCTGGCACTCAGCAAGGGGCAGAGAAAACAATGCATTCATATAAAGCTGGTGACCACATGCAGTCTGTGGTGTGAAGAAAGTTTAGGAGTTCAGTGAGGCAGGAAGAGCCAGGTGACGACAAGCTATTTGTTTCCAGTTTGTTATGACTACTCGGAGGCTCCATCCATCCCTGCACCTGGGGACACCCAAAGGAAGGGATCAGCAGTGAATTATTAATTTCAAGGCCTGTAATCTCTCACCCTTCTGTGTGCCTCAGTGACCGGCTCATGCATATGGACGATGCAATAAACAACACCCCAGAGGAAATTGCAAGCCAAGAAGCGGCAGCACTAAATCCCTCCCTGATCCCTAAAGCCTCGCGAGTCCTCCACGTGGAGCAGGACGCAACCTTTCTCTTTCATTCACATAACATGGCGGATCACTTAGAGGGGCGAATCCAAATCATGGGGAGTCCCTCTCCTTTCCTCTAAACTGTACAGGTGGTGCCAGGAAATGAACCTGGGGGGGCACACAGGGCATAGCTCCACATTCATTTGGAACTGTCCAAAGCTGGAAAGATTGATATGACCCCTGACCCTGTAATTTTCAATCAAAATTTAACAAGGAGGTTGAAATCTTCATTTGGATACAGTGATCTTCAGGAAGGGAGAAGCCAAAGGAAAACTGCAATGACCATCAATTATGAAGTCATACACAGAAAGTCTGAATTCTATTCAGAGGTTTAAGGCCTGTGTGCAACTAGGTCTGCCATTAACCAATACTTATACATTTTACTAAAATGATATATGTAACATACTTACTGATTGGGGCTTTCACCCAGCCCTATTCATCCATTGGTTTGTTATTTTTTAATTCACATTTTTCTTGTGCCCACTACAGCATGCATCCTGGGGCAATGGGTCCGCCTATTCAGCCATTGGCTTAATCCACTCTGAGTGATGATATTCTGCTCTTTCACGGGGAACACATCCACACGCAAAGTAGTTCCCTTCAGTGCCAGGGATTACTACAGCAGTGTGGTTTTTTTTTTTAGATTAAAACATATTTTTGCTTTTAGCCAATTTGTTTTTACATTGGTGCGGTCCCGGCAGCTCTCACAACAATAAAACTTTACAAAAACCATGTCAAAACAAAACAAGTGTTGACAAAGCCAAAAGGCTGCCTTTTTGCTTTTACAGTGCGTGTTTATATAATGCAAGCGTAAACTTGAATAGACCGATATTAATGATATTAATGCGCTACTAGTAGCTCATATAATTTCCAGTTTTACATTTACTTATGCCTATAGCCTAGCTTTCTCTTGTCAAAGTGTTGGTTTGAGAATAAATGACACACTGGAGCTGGGAAACCGGATATGCATTGAATTTGCTGCTTTAGTAGTGTTCAGGGTCAGACTGGGACAGAAAATAGGCCCCAACACCAAAATTAAAGTGGCCCCATTAGTGAATCACATTTCCAAATTGGGGCAGTTTTGAACTTGAAAGACGTGCTGTAGAAGTGATTTTTGACTGTATGGATTTGAACTTGCTGCAGGCAATGTTTGTTTTAATATCAGGGAAATCAACAGGAAAAACTCGAACCACCAAGACACAAAAAAGGCCCACAAACAGCCAAAAACCTGGCCCACATACACACCTGTCAGAACAGCCTTTGGGCACTGCCTGATTGCCACATAGACCAGCCCAAGCCTGGTGGCGTTCACCTCATGACCAGTCGCGGCCGTTGCAGGTAAGAGCGGTGGGCTGTGGGGCCGGGTAGGGGGGATTTCGACAGACGATAACGAGGGAAAATTAATTATTTATTTAATTTTCCCTCGTCATCTTCCGTCCAAATCCCCCCCTCGCCCGGCCCCACCGCTCTTACCTGCACGAGCCGCAGCTGCTCATGACTTACAGAAACTGTAAGAGACCATCGAGAGAGACAGGTATGCAAGACTATTTCTGCACACGAACAGATGGTGAAAAAGAGACCCTGAGGACACAAAGCACTGTAAAAGTCCCAAAACACCCACATATGCGCAGCACATTTACATGCTATGCAAGAAAAATTTACGCAACTTGCCACGCGATTGGTTTACATCTAGGTTTGGAGTAGATTTTTGACTTTTTGACGATCTATATAGAATCTCTGGCTTGCTCCCAGAAATCTACAGTAGCTGTGTATTTCCATGTTTACTCCAATTGTGCTTAATTTACTATTGCACACTTTCCCAACTAGTAATAAATTGGGAAATGTGGAAACATGCATTTACACATTTCACTTTTAAATTGTTTGTCTCTAGAGCAGAGGGAAAATCTATATTTTACTTTGGGTCATACACCCCTAGGAAATAGGTTGGGGTTTCTTCCCCTTTCGACCATGGTAGGGCACTGACGTTTGAATTTCACCGGAGACAGCTGGCATGTGTTTGCAGAGAAACTATCTGCAAAATGTTTGCGAATACTCTTAAACGTACAGTTTTTGTGGGCGTCCACCCTCCTTTCCTGTACCTAATACACTGTCTGCTGTCATAGCTGCAATAAAACTCAACCAAAAAAAAGATCGTACAATTCCACGAATTCTGATTCTGTAGATCAGTAGGTAGAAAGTTCTGTTATAAATGCCTTTCTTTGAGGCAGAGGCCAACTTAGAAATGTGAAACCAGGCCTAATGTTCCTTTCTCTCTTGGTCTGAAGACTTTTAATGCATAAGTCATCAACTGCACATAGTGCACAACTTCCCTTTCAAGGTCGGTCCTTTGAGACAGCTTTAGCCGTCTGGCCAGACTATTGCTTCTAAGAAATATGGGGCAGATTTACAAGCCGCTTGTGTCACTTTTGCACCGCCGTTGCGTCATTTTTTGTGACAATGTATGCAGGGTGGGCGTTCCCATGCAGGAAAGCCTTGTAGAAGTGACGCAGTGAAATCTACAAGTTTTAATTGCGCCACTTCTAGGACGCCACTGTGTGAAAAGCTTACGCGTGCTTGGAGCAGGTGTAAGGAGTGACGCAGTACAATAAGTATAGGCATTGCTGGAGTTGCGTCCTGCTTGCGACACAACTCCAGCAACGCGTGACTTTTGCGGCAACAGATTCGTCAGAATTTCTGACGCATCTGTCAATCCTTGCGCCATGGTGCGCCAGATTGTATACAGCTCATCCATGGTGGCGCAAGGATTTCGCATGGAGGCGCAGGGAAACTGTCGCATCTCTACAGATGCGTCAGTTTCTTGTAAATCTGCCCCTAAATATTTTATGTTATACATACATATAGGGGCTTATTGTCAGTGTTCATCATCCATTGGTCTGTTCACTTGCCACTTACTCTTGACGTCCACCCCCTTCAGCTATTGGCTACTATGATTGGGATGGATGGCATTATTCTTGTGCACAACATCCAAAACAAGTAGAAAAAAGCACTGTTTGCTTGTTAATGTCAGACCTCTTGGTTTTGTCAAAACTTGCGGCTTGTTACAGTGAAGAAGAGGGTACATTGACACAATCAGGCCTGAGAGAAAGGGTTCCGCACACAGACAGAAAATTGATTTGCAAGCCCAAAACGAGACTTAAACGTTTAGAATGTTTTAGTTGGTCAAATTGCCTGAGCTAAATTTCTGTGACAATTCCAAATGGTAGACAGAAGATTTTATTTCCTCACTCATTCAGGGTATTTTGCCATCAACACATACCAGTGGTAAAGTTTGAAAGCATTACCGGCCTAGAACCTTTCTCAAAATAATTTGTGGAAATCAAATGCAGGGGAAGGTTGATAAAATTCTCTAGTAATCAATAATTTATTTTCAATATTGTAGAAAATTGCACATGTTGAAAGGTATTCTGATCAAGTTTATTAGGAAAACAGGGTTGTCGATTAAAATTTTGATGGCAGAGGGTTAAGGGCTCTTCTCCAAAAGACCATTTGCATGTGTGAAGGTTCCAGCTTTACAGGTTGTGCACAAAGACACATTGACTGTGGGGTGTGTAGGTCCACATTTATTTTTAGATACAGTTAGGTCTACCAATGATACACTAAAGTATTGAAAAATACTCGTTTAAGCCTCCTTTTATAGGTTTCAGCTTGTTGCAAGGTAAAAGGATACAGTAGAAAGGCTTTCAGGGATGGGTCAGTTCCAGTCGTTCCTCCTTAATGTGCATAGAAGGGCTCAGTGGCGGCTCCTCCGCTATGGCGGAGGAGCATCATCCCACTGAAAAATAAAATGATAATAGAACCATTTTATTATCATTTTACTTCTCTTACCTTATCTTACCTTATTGCGCGCCGAGGTTAGGGCTGGGGCGGGGCCATGCTGACGAGCATCACGTTAGCAGTGGGGAGGAGTGGTAGGCACTTATAAGTACACATGTCAGTTTGGCCGGCCACCTTAGGCCGGCCAAACAGACATGCACACTTAGGTTTCTCCAACCCAGCTGTGTTGTACAGCTGGGTTGGAGAAAAGCTGCAGGCTCCCTGTGCCTGAGCGAGCATTAAACCAGTCCGCTCAGGCCAATGCAGGAGCTGCTCTAATGCTAGATATGCAAAACACACAA